>OZ014469.1:36548230-36985297 GCA_963965965.1 Trididemnum nubilum | reverse complement strand
AAACGGAGGGCTGAAGACTTGGTTTGGAATAGAAATATTAAACTGTCTTTTACAATTTACGGTTTGCAATAGACCATAATATAAGCTGAGTTTATTTTTAAGTCAAGCGGACAAGCTAGTGGAATCGCAGTCGCGAAATTAACAGTGATCAAATACTAGAGATTTTGGCAAAATATCTTTGTTAAGCTATACGTTACTACAAGAAAATAAGTTCTCATAGATTTAAGCAAGACTGTGGACTCGTGGAGTGCAAGAGTCAGAAGTTTAAAAAATATCGGGAGTTTAAAAGCCTGCAATGTAATATGTAAACAAAGGGAAAAAATCGGTCAGTATATTCTATACATTTCAAGAAAAAAATTGAGGCAAGGCCCTAGCTTATCAGGTATCCTCCTTTTTATCGGGCTATATGCCGAGTTTAATGCGTACATTTGCAGTGTGTTTACTTACTAATAACTATGTAACATTTTTGCTGTGACTAAATTTGGACTGTTTTATAACGGATATTGGATAGGCCTAATATTATTGCTATAGTTTTTGATGATTAATTACGGCTTGGAATAACATTCATGGGCGGAATTTTTTATAACTGCGCGTTATGCGCTGAAGGTGAAAAAACTGGATAGACTTTGGGCCCCCCCCCACTTTCAAAATGGTTCCGCCATCGCTGGTTTGAGCATAGACTCTTTATAGGAGGGTTTCACTCGTGATTTTATTGCATTCACGTGACTTTTCGGGTCCATTTTTCGCGCCAAATCTGAGTTGGCTGAATAAAATGCATTGGCTTAAATGAAGGAAAACCTCAAATTCGACTTTTCTCAGCCTTTAGGGCGTTTCACATGCTCGGTTGAAAAAATGTTTTGAAAAAATAGCAGACAAGCTATATTTAGCCAGAAATTCGAAGGAACTATGACTGTAAAAGGCATTTGAGGCAAAAGCTTAAAAGTAGGCCTATTGGCTGATAGGCTATCTGAGACTACATTAAAATATCCGATGTTGTTTTTCAAAGCGCATAGTTTACATTAGCAAAACGTTAGTTTGCAGGAATAAAGTAATTGTTTTGCCGTTAATATTTTATTGCATTGGGTTATCGAGCATTCTAGATTGTCAGTCAAATTCTCAAAAAAAGTTAAGTATATTCAACAGTCAAAGAGAAATTTCGTCAGCAACCGAAGTAGCCAGCCTAGCTACTTGAAAGTCAAAACTATGCAAGACTTTTAACATAAACAATAAATCTTGTGCTTAATCTGTTCAGTGGTATTGTTTAGTAATCGATTGTAGTCAAGCTAGCATGATATGATAGCCTTTACCGCACCTTATGCTTTGAAGAAGAGAGCTGAAAAACGAATGGAGATATGTTTCAAAATTTCCTACAATAAGTTGTGAAGGTTAGCACTAACTTATTTTTAAAGCAAACGAGCAAGCAAGCTAAGGGATCGTGTATTAGGCTTGTTTATGCTTTTGTTTATTGTATTTTTTCTATGAAAATTCAAGGCTCATTTTTGCTTCAAACTTAAGAACAATTTAAAATATAGCCAGCGTGGACTTAAAAAGAAACATGAAAAACGCCAGTTAAATGTGTGTTACTGTATGGTACATAGAATAGCAAGTAATCAGCCGAGCATTGGATTGTTGAATTGGTATTTTCAGTTTAATCCAAAACTATTGATATAGTCCGGTAGAAATAGCTTTTACCGGGAAAAAATTTATAATTAGCTGAAATTTGGCACGATGGCTCAGAACCATGTTCTGAGCCACCAAAAAAAATCCCCATGTTTTGGACGTGGGACTTCCCCCTTTTTCGGCCTTTAAAGTCTGCCATCTGGTGTCAAAGAGCTTTTACTATCCAACAGCCAATCCAAACGTTGTAAAAGTGCCAAGTTTTGAGTAATAGTTGGTTTTCAAGTGCAGGTATAAAAAAATTTACTTTGAAATTGACGACGTCATTGTTGGTGACGTCATTGCCAAAGTTTTTGAAAAAAATGACGTATTGATGGCTCGATTAGTAAATGAGAGTTAGGTTTTTGGTTCCAAATAAAAAATTGCTTAAATCAAAGTGATGACGTCACAAGCGTTTTGATGACGTCATTTGTCAAGAGTTTTGATCGTAATTCTGAAAAAGAGTGTTTGACCCAACGAAACATGGCTAACTTTTTTTTTAATTAGCTTTAAACTTGTGAGAATAATGTTGTGAATTCATACAGTCGATTGAAGGTCAAAAACTGTGTTGTCAGTAAAACTCTGGGGTAGCAATCAAGCACATAAAACTTAGACCTTCCAATAGGCAATGGTGGCAATAGCAAATTAGTTTTTTAGTAGTTTTTACAATAATGACACTACTTTTAAAAAAGCAACTTTTGTGGTAATTTATAATTTTTTAGAGGTGTTGAAATTACTAATTACAAACTAGGCTACTTTGTAAATATTATCATCCAATAGAAACGCTTGCCTGGTTGCTTAGTTTATAAAACCGGCCAATCAAAAAGTTGTTCCTGTTGAGAATGACCCAGGATCGTACCATGGGCTGTATGTCTTTGCGAGCTAGAATGGTTTTTACATGCAATGCTACTGTAGTTTCGTCTAAGACAATCGATCATTGATACTGTAGAGCTTATAGGGACAGAGTTGTTAGTCGGGCCGGGTTTGGGCCTAAACTTGACAAAAATTTCGGGATTTATTCGGGCTTGAGACGTGCTTTTTGCCTTAGGTGCACAAAAATTTGATTAAAATAGCTTGGTAACATTGCTAAATTTTTCAGAACGTACTTAACTTTTGTTTTTTTTCGGGCATAATTTGGGCTTTAAATTAGTTTTCGGGTTCGCGCTTATATTTTTGGGTTCGGGCCTGAACTAGTCTGCCCGTTTACAACTCTACATAGAGATGCAACAAAAGCGCAATAGCCATAGAAAATATTAATGGATTGTCCGTGATTTTGTATTGATGTAGTAGCTATAACAGAAATTTTACCCATTGGCATATGAAAGAATAGGGTATTACAATACCTATCTTCGGTTTTTGCACACCATCAAAATTTGATACTACGTGAAGATAGATAATAATGTTAACCTTAGATTATTCAGATCGATGTTGGTTAATCAAAGATACAAAACAAAACTTTCGTAAATAAAGCCTGGGCATGTTTATAATTAAGCAAACAAACAACAAAATACCGCCACCGAAGTCTCCTCCATGAAACCAGCGGAATTAAAAAAACTTGACAGTATTGATGGATTGCAGCTACGTCATAGCTTTTTCCCGCCAAAATGATTGGACGTCAAAATGCCATTACAAAGCATTGGACGTTACCGTAAATCAACGTATAATTCCTTCAGTGGTCATATTTAAAGACTTTGATTGTCAAGTAACACTTTTGTAGATAGCCTAGCCTTAATTGGTAATTACCAGGAGCGATTTAAGCAGCTTACATAGCTCAGCGGATCTGAAAAGTTACGCTTGTTGTAAATTCTCATCGTCTAATGCCTGCTATTGTCCACTTTGACCGGTTATTAGCTTTGGTTCAAATCGTAAATTCGGCCATATCCTAAAATACGTAAAATTCTATGTCACAGCAGTAACACATGGCCGATTAATGTTTAGTTTAAGCACTATTTATAAATAATATTTAACATCACTAGCTCAAGTCAAAATAAATGCAAATTAAGACTCGATCAAAGTTACACAGTTACACTGAGGCCAGTTAAATCATTAGTTTAGAGTTTAGATGACATTTCTACGAAATAATTCAGTGAAAACAACTGCTAAGCCTTTTTAATTCCTAGCAACCAATAATCACAGCGATAAGCCGCTATAATGACTACACGACTTCTGAAATTACAAAAGTTTAAAAATGCGCTAATTTTTTCACAAATAAAGGAGATACAACTGTTCCATTATAGCGTCATCAATAGTAAGCCACGAATTTGATTACCAAAACTAGCTACCACCATCCACGTTACATGATTCTGATGAGTTACTTAACAGCAAGCCGGATTTACGTCACTGAAAAAAAGCAAACAAAACCGAATTCTTACTAATTAAAATCTTTTTCAGTTTTTACAGGCTTTTACCTAGCATTTAACTTTAATGTTACAAAGAATCAACTCTTTTATAGCCTGAAAATACGCTCCATATCTTCGCTGTCAGTGTTTTTGCACGCATTTACATAGCGCAAAATCGCGATTTTGATGTCCAGCGGTTTGGCTAGCAGCGCGATGACGTCACGGACAATCCATTAATATTTTCTATGGCTATTGCGCTTTTGTTGCATCTCTATGTAGAGTTGTAAACGGGCAGACTAGTTCAGGCCCGAACCCAAAAATATAAGCGCGAACCCGAAAACTAATTTAAAGCCCAAATTATGCCCGAAAAAAAACAAAAGTTAAGTACGTTCTGAAAAATTTAGCAATGTTACCAAGCTATTTTAATCAAATTTTTGTGCACCTAAGGCAAAAAGCACGTCTCAAGCCCGAATAAATCCCGAAATTTTTGTCAAGTTTAGGCCCAAACCCGGCCCGACTAACAACTCTGTCCCTATAAGCTCTACAGTATCAATGATCGATTGTCTTAGACGAAACTACAGTAGCATTGCATGTAAAAACCATTCTAGCTCGCAAAGACATACAGCCCATGGTACGATCCTGGGTCATTCTCAACAGGAACAACTTTTTGATTGGCCGGTTTTATAAACTAAGCAACCAGGCAAGCGTTTCTATTGGATGATAATATTTACAAAGTAGCCTAGTTTGTAATTAGTAATTTCAACACCTCTAAAAAATTATAAATTACCACAAAAGTTGCTTTTTTAAAAAGTAGTGTCATTATTGTAAAAACTACTAAAAAACTAATTTGCTATTGCCACCATTGCCTATTGGAAGGTCTAAGTTTTATGTGCTTGATTGCTACCCCAGAGTTTTACTGACAACACAGTTTTTGACCTTCAATCGACTGTATGAATTCACAACATTATTCTCACAAGTTTAAAGCTAATTAAAAAAAAAGTTAGCCATGTTTCGTTGGGTCAAACACTCTTTTTCAGAATTACGATCAAAACTCTTGACAAATGACGTCATCAAAACGCTTGTGACGTCATCACTTTGATTTAAGCAATTTTTTATTTGGAACCAAAAACCTAACTCTCATTTACTAATCGAGCCATCAATACGTCATTTTTTTCAAAAACTTTGGCAATGACGTCACCAACAATGACGTCGTCAATTTCAAAGTAAATTTTTTTATACCTGCACTTGAAAACCAACTATTACTCAAAACTTGGCACTTTTACAACGTTTGGATTGGCTGTTGGATAGTAAAAGCTCTTTGACACCAGATGGCAGACTTTAAAGGCCGAAAAAGGGGGAAGTCCCACGTCCAAAACATGGGGATTTTTTTTGGTGGCTCAGAACATGGTTCTGAGCCATCGTGCCAAATTTCAGCTAATTATAAATTTTTTCCCGGTAAAAGCTATTTCTACCGGACTATATCAATAGTTTTGGATTAAACTGAAAATACCAATTCAACAATCCAATGCTCGGCTGATTACTTGCTATTCTATGTACCATACAGTAACACACATTTAACTGGCGTTTTTCATGTTTCTTTTTAAGTCCACGCTGGCTATATTTTAAATTGTTCTTAAGTTTAAAGCAAAAATGAGCCTTGAATTTTCATAGAAAAAATACAATAAACAAAAGCATAAACAAGCCTAATACACGATCCCTTAGCTTGCTTGCTCGTTTGCTTTAAAAATAAGTTAGTGCTAACCTTCACAACTTATTGTAGGAAATTTTGAAACATATCTCCATTCGTTTTTCAGCTCTCTTCTTCAAAGCATAAGGTGCGGTAAAGGCTATCATATCATGCTAGCTTGACTACAATCGATTACTAAACAATACCACTGAACAGATTAAGCACAAGATTTATTGTTTATGTTAAAAGTCTTGCATAGTTTTGACTTTCAAGTAGCTAGGCTGGCTACTTCGGTTGCTGACGAAATTTCTCTTTGACTGTTGAATATACTTAACTTTTTTTGAGAATTTGACTGACAATCTAGAATGCTCGATAACCCAACGCAATAAAATATTAACGGCAAAACAATTACTTTATTCCTGCAAACTAACGTTTTGCTAATGTAAACTATGCGCTTTGAAAAACAACATCGGATATTTTAATGTAGTCTCAGATAGCCTATCAGCCAATAGGCCTACTTTTAAGCTTTTGCCTCAAATGCCTTTTACAGTCATAGTTCCTTCGAATTTCTGGCTAAATATAGCTTGTCTGCTATTTTTTCAAAACATTTTTTCAACCGAGCATGTGAAACGCCCTAAAGGCTGAGAAAAGTCGAATTTGAGGTTTTCCTTCATTTAAGCCAATGCATTTTATTCAGCCAACTCAGATTTGGCGCGAAAAATGGACCCGAAAAGTCACGTGAATGCAATAAAATCACGAGTGAAACCCTCCTATAAAGAGTCTATGCTCAAACCAGCGATGGCGGAACCATTTTGAAAGTGGGGGGGGGCCCAAAGTCTATCCAGTTTTTTCACCTTCAGCGCATAACGCGCAGTTATAAAAAATTCCGCCCATGAATGTTATTCCAAGCCGTAATTAATCATCAAAAACTATAGCAATAATATTAGGCCTATCCAATATCCGTTATAAAACAGTCCAAATTTAGTCACAGCAAAAATGTTACATAGTTATTAGTAAGTAAACACACTGCAAATGTACGCATTAAACTCGGCATATAGCCCGATAAAAAGGAGGATACCTGATAAGCTAGGGCCTTGCCTCAATTTTTTTCTTGAAATGTATAGAATATACTGACCGATTTTTTCCCTTTGTTTACATATTACATTGCAGGCTTTTAAACTCCCGATATTTTTTAAACTTCTGACTCTTGCACTCCACGAGTCCACAGTCTTGCTTAAATCTATGAGAACTTATTTTCTTGTAGTAACGTATAGCTTAACAAAGATATTTTGCCAAAATCTCTAGTATTTGATCACTGTTAATTTCGCGACTGCGATTCCACTAGCTTGTCCGCTTGACTTAAAAATAAACTCAGCTTATATTATGGTCTATTGCAAACCGTAAATTGTAAAAGACAGTTTAATATTTCTATTCCAAACCAAGTCTTCAGCCCTCCGTTTAGCTAAATTTGCAAACTCACTTATCATTGTGGGAGTACCAGTACCGCTTCGACTATCATAGCTTGAACTTAAATCACTGGCAAGGCCACTACCATTATCCGAATTTTCTTCGCTATCTTGGCAGCGTGGCCGAATGGGTAAAGGCGTCGTTTTTACGACGACTCTGATCGTAGGATCATGAGTTCAACCCGCACCCTGGTCACGTTGTTGCGTCCTTGGATAAGACGCTTTACGATAATTATCTCTGCTTGGTGGCTTCGAACAAGCAGCAAATTTACGTGGAAAATAGTCAACAGGAAAGCTTGGAAAATGGTCAACTCCTAAGCGGGTGTGGATTCGTCCAAAGCATAGCGCACAGTCGCTTTCTCGTGATAGGAGGATAAAGATGCACCAATCAATCAATCAATTAATCTTCCCCTTGGTTTATTATCGGCTACTTAGATGGAGGTTCTGAACTTGACTGTTCTGCTAACGAACGTTTGCTAAAAAACGATGTTATTTTTTTTAATTTTATTTCTATATCAGCATTATAATCGTGCTAAGCTCAACACCAACATATACAAATAACATATTGATTGCAAAGTCTCTTAAACACGCTTTTCAGAGCAAGTGTCGTTTGAGGCATTCCATTTTGGCTTCCTTCCAAAAGTTACTTGAAACGAGGGAGTGCAAGATATGAAGATTGCGTCGCTTCTTCCTTTTCCAGATTCAACATGTTACTTTTTGCGTTAGTATCCATTCGCTATTTACTATTTTTGTGGTGGTCAAGAACAAAAAAATGAATGAATTATCTGAGAAAATAATGTAGCATAGTACTCATTTTTTACACCACAAATTAACCTGTAATTGTTCATCAGCTGCACACCAATCAAATTCGCTCCTATTTCGTTTGTGACGCTTATAACAATTACATAACAATGCAAAGAATGGCGGCTGAGGTACAATAACCGTGGAGAGGGGAGGTATTTTTAAAGTTTAGAAATCACTTTCAAAATAGGTAAACATCGTATAGTTGCAAAAATGACAGCCGCACAGGCAGAGCCTTAGAGAGAAAATTTTCCAGGGGCTCAAAGATCAATACCGGACCTCCAAATCTTATTGGGCCCCCCAAGCCTTATCGGGGCCCATGCCGTTAAATCATTTTTTGTCCAATGAGTGTAGATCTTCATTTAAAAGAGAGGGGATAACGATATTCGCATACAGTTAGGACCTATAAAAAACACAGCTAAACATAAAACTGGTTTAAATCCAGCTAGGGGGTCTGGGGGAGCGCTGTGAGCTCCCCCAGCGGGGTCCGGGGCAGAGCCCCGGAAGCTTTACCACTTTTTATGTTTCTCGAGGGTAAAATACAGCATTTGATCAACATCCCAGCACCAAACTTGCTTGAATTGACAAGCATAAACGTGATATACACGAGAGAAAGTATGTGAAGTGGGAGATGATGACATTGACACAATGTTATACAATATAATGACTTTAATACTGCAAATCCAAATATTTTACTGATTAAAGTTTTAAGAAGTCATCTGCAATCATATACTTCAAAAACCCAAAAGCCTATTTATTCATACAGACAGAGTGAGTTACTTAGTGATAGTACTAGAGTATGTCAACTTTGACTCCGCTCTCTGAGGTTGAAGTGTTTTTGGATCTCTGAAAATTTGGGCCCTCACACATTGTTATACCGTAGAATTAAGGCTCTTAAGTCAGAGAAATGTAACAAAACGTTAATTTCGGTGCAAGCAGTAGCGTAGCCAGGGGGGGCGGGGGGGGCTCGAGCCTCCCCATTGGCTTGTGAAGTATGCAAAATCGCATGTTTTTGGTGCTATAGAGGCCGAATTGTTGTGAAAAATTGAAAATAGCCCCCCCCCCATACAAAAACAGCCCCCTCTCAAACGTTTGAATTTGCGAAAATGGACAAAAAATCAGTCTCAATTTTGGTGAAGACCTTTTTTTTTTTTTTTTGGAGGCCACCTTATTTTGGGCGGAAAAAATCTTTGCATTTCGGATTTCGGCCGAAAAATCACTCTCAATTTTGGTAAGGACCTTTTTTTTTTTTTATTTTGGAGACCACCTTGTTATTACTGGGCAGCGGTGCAAGGGAATCTGCTACCGTTAGGTAGAGTCCACCAACACGTTGCGTAGGCCTCGTTTGGGCCCATTGCAACAGTAGCTGCTGTTATTGTTATTTTGTTTGCTTACTGGTCGAACTCAGAAAGCCTTCCAGCTTCCTTTAAGTACGTGGCCAGTTTGTTAATATTACATTTCGTTACCACATAATGAACAGTGGTTTTGGAGATTCCAAAATATTTAACACGAATATCTTGGTAGAGCTTGCAATTGCGTACATGATGATTTGGTGTTTCATCCTCTAGGCAACATTTTGGACACAGAGAAGATTCAGCACGACCTGTAGTTTTCTTGTGTCGTTGTAGATTGCAGTGCCCAGTTAAAACTTGCACTACTCTATTTAAATGAGGCCTCTTAAGGTTAAGGAGACGTATTGTTAGTCGTGAAGACGTCCAACCTACAGACTCCTTCATCCTCAAGCAGTCTTTCCGTTTATTCCACATAGATTTCCATCTATCTGTGGACCAGTCCTTAACCGTGCTAACACAACTGGCATACGGGACTGTAACAAAAGGTTCAGGACCATGTATTTTTGATCTAGATCCTGATTTGGCAGCATAGTCGGCCACTTCGTTACCCTGAACTCCTGCATGTCCCGGAATCCAGGCAATACTGACGTGGTTTTGTTTATCTAATTGATTTAGGTTTCGAATGCAGTTGAGCACTGTAATTGATGTTACAGTGCACTTTATGAGTACTTTGATAGCTGCTTGACTATCAACCAGCCACAGGGTTTACACGGAATTTTTCTGGCATGTTCCCCTGACTTTCGTCGAAATCGAACCTGTTTTCCCTGACTTTTGTTTAAAAATCCCTATGTTTTTCCCTGACCCAATCCTGCAAAACATACTTTTTACCTGACTTTCAGAATATAAACGAACAGTATAATATCAACCAGCAAAAGCTTGTTCGACACACAATTGCTAAAATAAACAATGGATCTTGATTCAGAGGAGATAAGAACTTTCCAAAAAAATCTCCCTGACTTTTTCCAACTTTTTCCTGACTTTTTCGTTGAATTCCCTGACTTTCCCTGACTCTCCCTGACTTTCCCTGACCATCTCGAAAAAGGTATGTTTTCCCCTGATTTTCCCTGACCGTATAAACCCTGAGCCAACAATACTTTGATTGTGCATTTTATCCAAAGTCAGGTTCTTTGCCACTTCTGGAATAGCTCAGACTTCTGCCTGGAACACAGTGCTCTAAATTCCAAGGTGGAAAAATGCTTGTTTTGGAGAGTTGTTTGGGTATTCGGCATAAAAACCCGCTCCTACTCTCCCATTTTGTTTCGAGCCATCCGTGTAAACCTTGACAGTGCTCTGGTTCAGAACGCTTTCAAATCTGATGGCATTGTTTTTGTCCATAATTTGACATTCGAAATTTCTCTCAAATACCTTTGTTTTCTTTGTTCGGTTAGCGGGCATTTGCATTAGAGGTAAGAATTTCCTTGCCGCATTGCAAACATCAACATGGCTTTTTGTTTTCCCAAAGGAACCAATTGGGTTGACATGCCAGAGCCCACTAACAGTGATTCTGTATGACCCTCGCACTGCCTCAGCCAATAGAAATTCCTCAATGGGTGTTATGTTGAGCAAAATTTCCAGAGCACCAGTAAAGGTGCCAGGAAAAGCTGATAAAATCATCAGGCAAGCAAGTCTCTGCACCTTTGTGAGTTTCCTCACTAGATACTTTTTGTTGAGACCGCCTGCCCAGGACACACATGCATACGACATGATTGGACGTATCATAGCTGTGTATATCCATTTCATCATAGATGGTTTTATTCCCCTCGTTTTACCCACAATTTGTCTACATTGCATTAATGCTGTAGTTGCTTTGCGGGTAATTCGGGTAATATGAGATTTCCAAGTTAGCTTGCTGTCTAGAGTAACACCTAACAGCCTTGCTTCCTTGGAAAGTTCAAGTTTCATACCATTCATTGACAAGGAACCCACGTCTGGATTCCGTTTGTGAGTGAACAGTACTAACTCGGTTTTCTTCCTGCTAAACTGTAGCTCTTGTTCCAAAGCCGAATTTGCAGCAATATTTATTGCTTTCTGGGCCATTCCTCTGATCCAAAGCATAACAGTACCAATGACTAACACTGCTAGATCATCGGCATAGGCTTGAACATAAAAGCCTCTGCTACGTAACTCTAGCAACAGGCTGTTTAAGACACAGTTCCATAGAAAAGGGGACAGGATACCATCTTGTGGGTTTCCCTTACTACTTCCCATTTAACTTTATCACCATATAATTCTACTTGGACTGTACGATGTCTTAGTAGAGTCTCTATCCATGAGGTGAGAATCTTAGACATGCCCAGCCCTCGCAGAGCCGCAACAAAGCTACGCAAGGTGACATTGTCAAAGGCGCCGACAATATCCAGGAAAATACCCAAAGCCGGCTTTTTTCTAACAAGGCAATGCTCTACACGGCGTACAAATTCATGCAAAGCAGTTTCCGTAGAAACTCCAGCACGAAAACCATACTGCGATGCAGAAAGCTTTGCCTGCACATTATTATCTTCATTAACATGATACAGAACTAGCCTTTCCAACCATTTCAGTTGAAAAGAAGTTAAAGTGATCATACGGAAGGATTTAGCTTCAAAATAGCTTTCCTTTCCGGGTTTGGGGAGAACTATTCCTGTGCCTTCTTTCCATGCCAATGGCACATAGCTGTGTCTCAGGCATGCTTGAAAAATGACATGGTAATATCCTTTCAGTTGATTCCAACCTTTCTGTAGCAGTACAGGATAGAGCCCGTCTGGCCCTGGTGCTTTGAATGGTTGAAATTCGTTAATAGCTGTTTCCATACGCTCGAATAAATATATGTTTGCAATCATTTCAGTATCTTCAGGTCCCATGAATGGATTGTCCACTAAGTCGGACCTGGTTGCATGATTTTCTAACTGCTGGCTACCCGGTGATAAGATATCCAGCAGATAGTTTAAAGTTTCTAGTGGAGACTTTGTGAATTCTCCGTTGTGTTTAATTACGTTGCTAACGCGCACCGTTTCATTCCTTCGAATAATCTTAACCAGGCGAGCCGTTGGTGTTTGACTATTCATGCTTTCTACAAAGCTATGCCATGAATCGCGCTTTGCTTTTCTGACAGCTTTTTTGAAATGAGATAAGGCGAGCTTTTGAGCCTCCCAATCTTTTTCTTGTTTTGTTTTAATGGCTTTTCTCCAGGCTCGGCGAGCCTCTTTCCGAAGACTTGCAAGCTCAGAATTCCACCAAATGTTATCTTTCTTACGAAGCGACTTTCGCATAGGGCAAACAGCTTCATATGATTTAGTAATAACGGAATGAACCTTGTATGCCAGCACATCAATGTCTTCTTTTGAGGAAGGCACTGGTACTGGTCGTAAAATTCGTTCACTTAATTTTTGTTCGAGTTCGTTTACATACTTGTTCCAACATGTACGACGAACATTACGAAACATTTTAGCCTGTTTTTGGATCCTGCCTTTAACCTGGAACCAAATATACATGTGATCCGAGAATGATGGCACGTTGCTAACATGCCAGCCAACCACTCGGTTCCATGCACACCGGTTTACTAAGGTTAAGTCTAGAACCTCTTCCCGCGTTTTAGTTCTGAATGTTGGTTTATTACCCTCATTACAGAAATTTAGGTCTGCACTTGCACAATATGCAAAAGATCCTCTCCTCGAGGGTTTATATCAGAGGATCCCCATATAGTGTGATGTGCATTTGCATCGGTTCCTACAATAGTAGGAATTTGTTCATTTTCTGTGAAGACCAACAAATCCCTCAATAAATTGGGCGGAGCTGGTTCTTCGGCTGCCATGTATGCTGATACGAAAACAAAACTGTCTCCCTTTCGGCACACATTGTTAACTCTAATTGCCACTATATCCTCATTTGAAAACATCGGGATAAGAGAACAACAGAGATCCGGAGTAGCATAAATGCACGCCCGAGCACGATTACCCTTTTCAATTCCTTGAAAGAGGTTCCATCCTCGTAGCTTACTTCTGATTTTAGTGGCATATGTCCATGGTTCTTGAGCTAACATTAACCCGGAACGTACGCTTTTTGTAACTTCACACATGTTATAGCTTGCTGCTTTACATCTGTGTAGGTTGATTTGACAACACTCTAAATTATGTGAGGATAACTTAGGTGCCGTAATGGCTTTATTTGATTTATCAAGTTGTCCGCTGTAATCCTGAGCCATTCTTATCTATATGATAGATGTACTCAAGTATAGCGCTTTATTCTTAGAACAGCTGATATGGCTACTTCAATACAACAGAGAAAATCTCTGACTTCTGCGAACTAGAAGTCGTCGGCTTCTCTGTATCTGCCGACGTGCCAGGCTCAGCTGTATCCATTATTGCCTCAAAGGTTTCATCACCCTTTGGCGATCGTGATGACGTCTCCAGGTTCTGAAGCTGCTTGGCACTTTTCTTCTTTTGGAACTGAATCCGACGATAACCAGCGTATGGGTTGTAGTTCAGTTCCTTCAGCGCGGTTAACGAAGGTTCCCGAACGGATACTACATGCTGCATCCCTCCGTTCCCCTTCGCTGAATGCTTTGTTTCCAAATCCCTACGACTGATTTCGCATTACAACGGGAAACCAGCGTCAGGGTATCGGAGATGCTTAAACCTTCATCCTCTGGCAACCAGATTCCAAAGGTTTTTGCTGGAGGCAAGTCTTTAGGGCCTTTTGCATCGTAGCCTTGATGAACTACCAAGGACGGTACAATAGCCTCAATCACTTGTTTTGCCCACTCCAAGGTTTTCGCATCCTTGCATATCATCAGCACCTTACCTTCAAAGATAAAAGTGCGTTCGATACGGACAAGAAAACCCGGATCGGTACGAAGAATCAATTTGGTGATGGCACTTTGAACTTCATGTAGATCCATGTTGTCCATACCACCATCCCCTTCTGACTCTTTTCTTGTGATGGTTAATTTTTGATTGCTGGCCTTCACAGCCGCAGCATAGCTAGCTGGGGTGCTTGTGCCAGCCATCGTTTTCTTGGCTTTACCTCCTTGCATATCATGAGCGACATCATGTCGCCCACGCTTCTGCGGGAGGTTTGTTGAGGAGGACAGAGAATTCGAAGATTTCCTGGCTCGTTTAGTTTGGCCGGAGGAATGGTCAGAGGACTCAGGGTCATAGTCAGCAAGTGTCATACCGGCCAGACCCCTCATTACCCGCTTCTTTTCCCTTCTCTTCCGGTTTTTTTTGTAGTTTTTCCCCCGTTTCACCTCAGACCTGCTAGCAACATCCGAAGAATTACTTGGATTCTAAAGCTCCACAGGGGGAGTTGAAGTGGTATTCGGTTTCACAACCGAACATGCCACTTTTGCTGTACCCTCAGCTTCTGAGACGGACTCCTTTAGCAAAGGAACCTTCTCAACTTGAGGGCTCAGGTTTGGTGTTTTTTCGGCATCTGGGCTAGAAGGCACAGATGGCCGAGTGCTTTCTTTGTTGGCATTGTCACTCAAGAACTTACTGATTCTTGGTTGTGACATTGCCACTTCTTCGGAATTTAGGGGTGTAATCCGTGTTACTTTCTTTTTTCAATTTACTGACATAATTCATTCATTAAGTTGGTTTTTTTTAAACTGGGAAAAGTTCCAAAGACCAGATTATTCAGACAGACAGAAAGCTACGAACTTCTATTTCTATCGATGGCAACAACCCAACACTGCAAATGACGGACTTTTCTCTGGAGTACTGGCCTCGGCGGAGCCCCCCCAATACAGCTGCAGACCCCTACCCAGGTGCCATCTGGAACTACAGGTGCACAGGGATTTTCACAAGCTGATGGACACGAAGTCCTATGTTGGCTAGATTAGGACCAGCATCCTTTCTATCTTGTGGCCGCGACACGGCAGCGCGTTTTATCCGCTGTACCCTATACTCGCATTGACATTCCGCCGCAATATTGGCCCATTACTACTGGTTCCATATCAGCCCGCAACCTCCTGTTGGCTTTAGAGTCAGGGGTTGGAAATTAGAAGGCAGGACTTCGCAGTATCAGGCCTTCGCTTGCGCTATTGCCTGGTTGCTAGTTCCTGCACTTCTTAACCTCGCCCATCTTCATCGGCCGGTTAATTGCCTCAATTAGCCAGTGTTTCCACCCGACACCACGTGGAGGTCTGAGGTTGGACTTTGTCGGGCTGGAGACCACCTTTTTTTGGGCGGAAAAAACCTTTGAATTTCGGATTTCGGCCGAAACATCACTTTCAATTTCGGTGAAGACCTTTTTTTTTTTGGAGACCACCTTATTTTGGGCGGAAAAAAACTTTGAATTTCCTTCGGACAAACCGTGTGAAACTGATTCAAGGACAATGAAAATTCGGGTCAAGGTCGTTTGCACGTTTCTCACTCTTTCAAAATAGCCCCCCCCTTTTTCAAATCCTGGCTACGCGCCTGGGTGCATGTGCATGGCTTTTGGTACATTTTCCTCTTCTTTTAATCAAATCGGCCACTATTGGTTGCCTTATTGGATGTGTCGCAAAAACGGCGACCAATTACCAGTAGTGAATAGGCTGACTGATATTTTTGCTGTAGGCAAGTTTGATTACGGTGTTATGGTGCGATACCAAAACTTAACGCAGAAACCTGAACTCTTCCGGGCCCCCCTAGGCCTGGGCCCGGGTACGATGTACCCTCTGGACCCCCCTCTCGCAGGTCCTGCGCACAGGTATTGAGCCTAAACCGAAGGTATCGTACTCTTAAAGGCGGTGAATCATCCAGCCAATTCCGGTGGTTCACAATAGCTAAAATTGAACAATAATTTTTGATATTTTTTGTTTTGATTTTGGGGCTGCGTTTGCAAAGATATTTAACAAATACAAAAAGATGTCCCCCCGAAAAAAGTTTTTGGAAACTCTGAGTTTTGATCTTCCCGCCAAAACTACAGTTCTCTTTAACTATTAGGCCTACTGCAATTTTATTAATCCTAACAATCTCTAAACTATTAAGCCTAATAGTTTGGAGATAGTTAGGCCTAATTAGGCCTAAACTATTTAGAAATAAACTATCTCTAAACTACTAGGCCTACCACAGTTCTCTAAACCATTAGGCCTACTGTGGTTTTGGCGGGAAGATCAAAACTCAGTGTTTCCAAAAACTTTTCTCAGGGGGACATCTCTTTGTATTTGTTGAATATCTTTGCAACCGCAGTCCCGAAATTAAAGCAAAAAATATAGTTCAATTTTAGCTATTGTAAACCACTGGAATTGGCTGGATGATTCACCGCCTTTAACACGAGCATCACAATTGGGAATGGAATCGATCCCGTGTTAAGCTCAAGAGGAGAAATTACGCTATAAAAATTATTTTGAGTCATAGTCTTAAAAGTCAATGCATAGAGTCCAATGCCTTCCCACCCAATCAGGAAGTGTGAGTCTGCATTCTCCGCCTTCTGGTTTCCACATCTATAATATTAAGTTGCAAAAACATTTTTCAGCAATATTATTTTAGAAAAAAATCACGTAAATTAGGGCCCCCCCAGGGCCCCCCTTGAAAAAAAGTGTGGGGGGGGCCGGGGTCCCCCCGGCCCCACTTGGTTCCGCCACCTATGGCTCAAACCACTAACTAGGTGAGCGTAAATCAAATTCAGTTAAGGGGGTTCAGGACAAGAGCACTTGGGGCATTGTTTTACAAAATGAATAATGATTTAATGGCAATATAACAATAAGTGGATTTAAGCCGGCGCGACGCGTTTCGTCCTTGCTCAAGGGACTCTTCAGGCGATAAAGGGCAATTTTGTTCTATTATTAGCCAAAACAAAAGAAAAAAAAACTGAATTGGAATCGCTCCCCCCTTTTTTTACCGTTTCTAGGCTATATGTCTTCCAGTTCAATATGGCTACTCCATAACTTTTCGCCTACAACTTACCGACCACCATGCAAGTAGGCTACTAACTTGCTACTCAAAATCTTCAAAGTTTACCACTGATAAAATCTACTACCAGTTACCGAAATCTACAAGCTATTGGCCTACTTACTGCTAACATTGCAAATTTGGTCTGCATAAGGTTAAATTTGAAATCAATCATAGGAATTAAAACCGAATAATAGCCCATTATTGTCAAAAAATGCAAACTATCTTGAAACATTACGTATCGAGCTCTACGCAATGGAAAACTTTAATCAGAGACCCCAACGTTATTCTATTTAAAATTTTCTATCCACAACTAAAAAAGTGAGCGAACAAATTTTGAGAAAGGCTAAGACAAGAGTCATAGTCAAGTGATTCCTAAACCGAGAGTGCTCATATAGGGTGGAGTGAAAAAAATTTTTTTTGGAAATTCAAAAAAGTGTAGTATGGAAATCCTGGCAAATGGTCTAAAAATAGAAAAAAAAATCGACTTGAGCCAGTTGCCACCAACCATGGGCTGGCTACCCCCCCAAAAATTGGTCGCGGGGGTAAAATGGCCATAAAATCATGTTACTTGATAACCGCTAGTCGTAGAGACCTGATTTATAGCTCAAAAGTTGCAGAATCATCATGTTTTTATGAGTGCTAAGAGAACTTTTTTGTCTATTTTAATCATAAAATAAGTTACACTCAAAAAACTAGTTTTGGCAGGTGTAACATAGCTTTTTTTAAGGATTAGGTAGACGTAGGCTTACGTCCACTTAATCCTTACAAATTTTTAAAGATTTTTTTTCTTTGTAGATAAGTAATTAGGTGCTTAGTACTATTAATGAAATAACTTGATAACCACCGTAGTTTATAGCTATGACAACCAGGCGAAGTGCAAGCAACGTTAAAGTTTTACATAGTGGATACACTTTCACTAGAAGTAAAAGCTTTTCATCCGGTATACTACCCACCAAATGTCAAGTGTTAGAGAGGATCATCCAATTCGAAAATTTTAGAACTGTGGACGTTGCAAATGATGTTGCTAAAGAAATACATGACAGATGGGTGTGGTGTAACGTTTATCCATTACATTACTTAACTATATCTAAAAAAGTACAGGCACTGGTGGTAGCTTTCAGCAAACTTGATCGGTATCCCAAGAAAAAACGTGGAGCATCTTTTTTGGAAAAAGAAGCGGAGTTCTTGTCAGATATAGATAAGTTGTTCGACGTGTTTTGCAATGACAATGAACAACGAAGACGTTTGGAAAAAGATCACAAGTTGCGAATGACTGATGAAGATTTTGTATTTTATGAAGATCAAAAGAGTCGGCGTATTGGAAAATGTTTAGATGTAGCTTTGCCTTTGACCTCATCTGACCAAAAATTTATACGACGTTCAGAATCACATGTCAATGACCCAAGTTCACAATGCCAAAATGAAATTATTACTCTGTCAACTACTGATTATGTCTCGGAGTCCGAATCTTTGGCATCAACAAGCACAGACACATCACAATCATCTGCAGTTTCTCAGTTCTTAGCGGAAATGCCAAATCCATCCATTCAAAATCGCAAAAAATGGCCAAACCTTGCCAGAATTTGTGAACGCTACCAGCTATCGAATAGAGCAGCTGCTGCAGTTGCTAACAGTGTCCTAGTGGATGTTGGTTTAGTTACTGAAGATGATAAAACACGCATCATTGATCGCAGTAAACTACGAAGAGAGCGTGAAAGATGCCGAAATGAAATCCGGAGCGAAGAGCAACAAAACTTTGGATTGGTGAACGCAGTGTATTTGGATGGCCGCAAAGATGCAACTCAAATTGTTGCACAAGGTCCAAGTGAGAAGCATAATCGGTCTGTTCAACTGGAAGAACATTATACAGTAGTTGGTGAGCCAGGAAGTTATTACCTTACTCACTTTTCTCCTGAAGATCGCAAAGGTAGAACAATTGCCCAAAAGTTGTTTTATTCTTTCAGTGGTACGGAATTGGAAGGCAAGCTTGCAATAGTTGGCACTGACGGTACTGCTTCTATGACCGGCAAACACAATGGATGCATTCGAAGTTTAGAAGAATTATTACACAGACCTCTTCAGTGGGTTGTGTGTTTACTACACATAAATGAACTTCCCTTGCGACATGAGTAGTTATGTATATGGCGTGTTCGGTGCACAGAGGTCACGTGACTGCACTGTAACCGTCCTTGTGTCTCAAATTAAGAGAGGTCACGTGACTGCACTGTCTCAATAAAAATCATTCAGTGCAAAGCAGGTCACCTGACTCTTAAAAAATGCACTGGAAACAAAATGACTTAAAATGCACTGAAACCGTCCTTGTGTTTCAATTTTTTTTTTTAAATCGTGGTTCTCAGTCCCCCCTCCCGATGTTAGTAGGAGGTATTAAACTCGCAGTGGAGCGCTTGTCACATGTAACCAACTTGTGCTCATAATTGCGCTTCAGTCGCGTTTAATTCTTTTCAATAATTAGTTTGATTTTGTCATTTTCTATAGGTTTCACTTTAATTGTAAAGCCATTGCTATCAAATATTTTCACTTTAGGTTTACCGTACGCCTTTTGTATTCTTTCAATGTCTTCTTTTGATAGAACATCACTTGATACTTTTGACCACTCGTGTTTATAAGTAGAATACATGATAGAATCTGTACTTTGTGAATGGGTTAAACCTAAACAATGACCTATTTCATGAACAGCTACTACAAATAAGTTGTGTTTGGGAGGTGTTTCTTGGTCTGTCCAATCTTCATCAGCATCAAAATGTAAATCACCCCCAATTCCTGAACCTGGATAAAATCCATGAGCTAAAACACCGCCTTTACCTTTAAAAGGGAATCCATCGCCATGTTCCTTGGCACAAAAACTAATTTTTATGTCACAGGGCTCATTTGGCTGTACTTTCTTAAATTTAAGTGCTGTAGGTTTATCCCAAACTTTAAAAGCAGAATCAATTTGTTTGTGTATCGATTCTTCTGTAAGTTTTGGTGTTAAGTTCGTGATACAGTAAGTTAAAACACGTTTATTCCACTTTTGTTTTATATCTTCTATATTTTCTGGAACTGATAAATTTGAAGGTTGAAATCCACAAAACATCTTTTATTTATATGTAGATTTAAGTTGCTCTAATTCTTCAATCGGAATCCAGCTATTAAAATCATTGCTGTATCCAGACCACTTAACTAATGCTGATTTCTTTTTATTATCTTTGCGAACAACTTTTTCTATTCTGAATTTAGTTTGATTCGTTTTCAAAAGTTCTTGTTCATAGAAAGTTCCAGAAATTGAATCACCACGAAGATCAGTGATTTCGTAAGTGTGTGGATTGGTATTTAAAACCTTCGAAATTAAAAACAATTCCTCTGTCCAGTTTGGAGTAAAACCCTTGTCAAAAAGTTTTCGCTTGTATTTTGAAAGTCTAACTGTGTCACCAACTTTAAATTTTGCTTTTGTTTTTATTGGTTTAATTTTAGCGTACAAATTATAGTAAACAATTCCTTGATTTTCTTTTTTGCTTGCTTGAACAGGCGTCATTTTCACGAATGAATGATAGCTGTTATTGTACTCATCAACTATCTCAGGTAGCATGTCTAAGTACTGAGTTGAACTTTGTTTTGTAAATTGCTTCCACATTTTATTTTTGATAGTGCGATTCCAACGTTCAACAACAGAACTTTTTTCTTCATTTTCAGTTGAATATAATTTAATGTTGTGTTGGTCCAACAGGCTTTTCGTATTTTTGTTGTAAAATTCTTTTCCCTTATCAGTCCATAAGAATTTTGGGATTCTTTTTTCTTTGAAGATTTTCTTGAAAGCATTAGTAACAGTTTTACCCGTTTTGTCTTTCAAAGGGACTATCCATCCGAATTTGGAAAATACGTCAATTACCATAAGTAAATATTGGTAACCTTTATTCCATTTGCTAAACTTTTGCATTTCTACTAAATCAGCCGCCCATATTTCATCAATTGATTTGCTTATAACTCGGCGTCGCAGAAACTTTTTCTTTACTGGTTTGTGTAGTTCATCAGCTAGTTCTGTTTGCCACGACGCCTTTTCCCGTTTTTTGCACCTAACCCCAACTTATATTTAGTTTCAATTGCTGCTTGTACTAACTTTTTATCAAACGATTCCCGGATACCTTTCGTTTTTGTTTGCGATAAACTGTCTAACATATCTTTATCACATTTTAGTTTACCTTTTTTATTGTCATTATCACGGTAACAAATATCATGTTTCATTGCAATAGCATCTATTTGATTGTAAGGTTCTTGGCCTGGTAAAGGTTGGTCGTTCGAATCAAGTTGTTTATCCAAAGGATTATATGGCCCAGTGTACTTGTGACTTGGAAGAGTGAACCCACCTTTTGGTTTTGGTAATTTTCCTATCGCAGCATGAAGGTCTAACAAGCCTCCTTTTTTGTTGGTTTTAATGAAACTATGCTTTGTAATACCACAACTAGCACAAATGCAACGTAACATCAGGCGACCATTTCCTTTTGCTTTTATAATTTCATCAGAACCTGGAACACATTTAGTTTTTTTCTTTTCTCTAACACAATAAGTTTCCATCTTTAATATATGATACACAAAACTTCATAAACATTTCATTAAAAGGTGTAGGTTTTTCATGAAAATCTAGCAATAGTTGGTTTGCTGTTCTCCCCTTATTTCGCTCTGTTATATAATACACACAGTAGTAACCACAAAGAATTGAGTTAATATTTTGAATTTGTGTATCATTGTAAATAATGTTTTTGTTTGTAGTCTTCATATATTTAACAACTTCATTTGGGGGTACAAGTCCAAAGCTGTCGAAGTATTCTACTTTATCTGATTTTTCTTCGTTGTAAACACAAACCCAATGAGTTCCACTACCCGCAAAATAATCTTGCAAGTTTACGACAGCTGATTCATTTTTATTCATTGCTTTTGGTAACATATCTTTGCTAAATGTTCCTCGATAATTGTCACACTTAATCATGATTTTATCAATGTCTAAGTTTGTTAATGGTTTCATTTATTTACTGCTTTATTAGTTGCTCCTTGGATGGCCCCGGAAGCAGCTGCTAATCCTAAAGTTGGCAAAACTTTTTTAGCTAAAAACGGTAACACTAGTTTTCCTAAATTAAGTAAGCTACTTAAGAAACCACCTTGTTTTTGCAATTGCGTTTTACTAAAGTTTATTTGAATACCGTGTCCAGACGCTTTTGCTCTGTTAATTCTATTTATCTGTCGACTCGTCAGTTGCAAACTAACGTTGCCTTTAATCTGTAAACGTGCATTTGTTAGTCTAACACTTACACTAGTTTTGCTTTTATATGCATTTGCAAGTTTTTTCTTTTGATTTTGTGTCAAGTTCAATGAGTAATCGTGGTACATTTTATATTAGACTTTATAAAATCAAACCCAAGATCGGAACATTTTTGAAAGGAGAATTTTTTCCTAGTATTAAACCTTTTCCGAGAATCTGAGGTTCGTCGAAGCGATAAGACCTACCTTGTCTTTTTGTTCCAGGCAACATAAGCCCTTTACCCTTTGATCCAGGTAACACAAGTCCTTTTCCTCCTAACAAACTGGGTAGCAAGCTACCTGCTAAACCTGCTAAAAGAGTTCCAATAAAACCACCCTGTTTTGAAATTTGTAGTTTTGATAGCTTCAAAGTAACACCTGAACCTTTTGCTTTAGCATCATTTATTTTGTTAACTTGCGTCTTTGTTAAACCAAGAAAGTCTGATCCTTGTAACTGGTGGTTATTAAATGTGAGTGTAAGCCCAGTTTTGTTTTGAAAAGCTTGTTTTATTTTTTCTTTTTGAAATTGTGATAAATTTAATCCGATTTTAACATACATTTTTATTTATACTCAGATAATTATATTCATTCGACCTGAAAGTCCTTCTAACTGAAGGTATCTATCAGAAAGTACGACTGCATAAACATAGAAAGCTTGGTCAGCGTTATTTGCAATATTTCTAAAGTTACCACCAAGACTAAACCTTATTTCAATATCTGCCGAGCTGTTTTTAAGTCGTTCATTGTGTTTACTAACATCAAAATGATGAATTGGATACAAACTAGCCCAGTCTTCAGCTGATAATTGACAGCCCGTGTCGGCGTCTTGGTATTTGTTTACAGCCTCTAGAAAACTCATGTATAAACGCGAATAATTTCTATTTTGTGGAGTAAAATTACATTCAAATTCTCGTTCAGGATATTGAATGCTGTTTATTCTGCAACTAATACGTCTTAAGTTTGCATTGTTAAAAATCATATTATTTAGCTGCTGGTTGTTATCTCGTTCACTCGATTGAAACGCAACAAACACATGCCTGGGAAGCTCTGTTCCCGGCTGGGTTGTTATTCTCCAAGTCATGCTTGTTTCTGTTGACTGAAACATTGTTCGATACACTCTCATTTGTTCAAAGTATAGCTGTTTTATATGTCCTTTTACTAACATAGCATCTATTTCCGATTCAACTCTTAAACTTGGTTTCACTTTAGGCATCCACAAAGAGATATGACTTATGTTAAACTTACCAGCAGCTACACCATTAGCACGTAAAATATAGTTATTAGATGTTTCTCTATCCACGACTATACTGTGTTTAACACCCCTAAAAACCTTATCGATATCACGACAAAATCCAAATACTTGGGAAAGAGGAAGCATTAAAGTAATTTGCTTATTTCCCGTAGTGATGTTCTGTCTTGCGGTGAAACCAATATTTGCTTCTAGATTGTTGTTGTATATTTCAACAATTGCTCTAAGACCATCACGTACAGCATTTGCATTCGCATCATCAGCTACACCACCAAAATTTTGTTTAAGAGATGGGGAACCAGTTCCAGTGTCTTTAAACCACAGCATGTTAGAGGCGGTTGATCTTGAATAATCATCACTAAAGCTAACTAAATTGAGTATTGTTGATGCTTGAGGTAGATAAAGGTTTATGTTTTCTATAGTTTGGTTATTTAATTGATATTGCGCAGTTTGAAATAAAGACCAACCGTTATTTACCAATGAAATTACGTCATTGTTATTGTAATTAGCATTCGCATTAGTTTGAAGTTTTCCTCTGATTTCTAGGTATGCTTTATGCGGTAGAAGAAAAACATCTTCATCTTTTGTTTCAATAATGTGCTGACCATCTTTGTTCATGTTATTGGAGTCTCTCGGAAGGTATTCGACATATTCGAACTCAGTAATCGAATTGTCGACTAAGTTTGTTTCTTTAATTTGCAAATATGGATTCGTTAGTTCTGTCATTTTATAATTAAGACATATAATTTTTAAATCCTGATCCAGCAATTAAATTACTTAAGATAGCTCTCGATCTGTCGTTGAGATTTTCTAATTCTCTGTCATTGATAATACGCTTGTTTATTGGTATATTTTCTAAGACTGGTTCTAATGTCTTTTTTGTGGGTTCTAAGGCTTTTTTCAGTAAAGGTGCAGCTAGTTTTTTAATCTCAGTCTTCACTCCAGTAGGAATTCTGTTAAGAATCTTAGAACCAGTGCTGATTACGTTCCTTACCTTGTCGTAAACATTTTTAAGCAAACTTCCACCTATGATTTTCTTTTTATGAAATCTAGTTTCTCTTTGTGATAACATTTATAGTTAAACTACATAATCTCTCTCAGGTGAACATAGTAAGTCACTCGTTCATTATTCATATTTACAAAATTGTTATCTTGATCTTTTATAGAGAATCGGATACTATCAATTTGACTTAAATTTTTGATTGGAACGTAAATGTTTTGCTTAGGTTCAACTTGAATCAAATATCCCGGTGGTACGTTTGGACTAAGAGTATAAAGTAAGTCACTAGACGCTCCGTTTATGTAACTTCCATCAATTAAGCTGCAATGAATCTGAAGGCTGTTGATATTTGTAATATTTACAGGATTTTGACTATTATGAATTCCATTTACACCCAAAAATGCCGAACCAAATCCTAAAACGTCACCTATTGAATTTGGAATTCGAAAATCAACTACGTAATCATTTTTAAGTTCAATTCTTGATTTTAATGTATTAAAATTTGGTGTTATAGTTATATTATTTTTGTCATCACGTCTCTGTTCCATCAAGTACTTGATTTCATTATTGAGATCTTCAATATTATAGCTCCCTGGAGGAATCGATAATAGTCGTGCAGCTACTCCATCTGGTGAATAAAAAAATTTATTATTGCTGCTCGTTATGTTATGCCAAGAGTACCATATTTGAGCATTGATTAAGGACATCTCGTAACTTTTTTTAATGTCTAGTTGCAACGGTGGATTAAAGCTAGTTATAAAATCTTCTGATTTTCCTTGTCCTTTCCTAGAGTCAAAGAAAAGTGGTATTGATGTCATTTTAATATATTGTCAAATAATTTTTGGTGGTCGCAGTGTGAAATGCATTTGTTCAATTTTAGTTTTTTCAAAATGTTTGCAATTTCTTGATCCAAACGTTTGTTATTATTGCCGGCTTGTTTGGATGCTACTAGTAAATTAAGTCTTTCACAAAGTTTGTTGGGATCTTTAAGCCCTTTTCCAAAGGTAAGTTCCATTCCTCCTAATAATTTATTTAATTTTTCTCTGTACTTTTTAAAAGTTTTTATTTGCTCATCAATCACTTCTGTATCAGCATCACGTCTTCTTCGTAAACCACCTAATCTTTGATTGATTAATCTAGCTCTGTCTTTCAATGCGTTTATGTAATCTGGCCCGCGTTTTACAAGCTCAACAATATCAGTCTCAAAATTGTTTTGTGTAAGCAATTCTTTTTCTTTGTTATCGAAAGCACTCTCAAAGTGCACAGTATAAATTGATCGAGGTTTATCTTCAATGGCAAGCTGTTGCTGTATGTGTTGAATTAGTTGGTCTTGCCTTTTATCAGTTTTTTTCTGAGTTTCTTCAAACGTTTTAGTAATGGGACGAAATATTTCAGAGGCAGACTTTTGCAGTTGTTGTTTGGCTACAATTTCTTTTTGCAGCTTTTGTTTCAAACGCTTTCGGTTATTAATATAATCCTTTACAAGTTTATTTCTGTTTTTCAACTCTTCTTCATTTACAAATGGCATGTTTACTATATAGCATATAAAGCTTAAGCCCAAAAATGGTCAAAGCATTTTCTGTAACGAAGGGGTAGGTGTTTGGCTGTTTTGTCCAGCACCATAAAATTGTAAGGATCTTTGGTTGCTTCACGGTAAATCGACTCCATTTCTTCTTTTGTTATACCTTTAGCATGATCGTCAGTAATGTGTCTGATATCTTTGTTGTCTAAGTTCCCGAAAAAAACAAAACAGTTAGTGTTTCTTCTTATGTACTTCGGAGTGTTGAAGTATGACTGGGTGAGGTAAATACAGTTGCAATTTCTGTTTCTAGATAAAGAAAAGTATTCCATCAGTTTTTTCATATTGTCTAGCTTAATGTCGTCAAAAACTATTACTTTCTGTTGAGGGTCAAGCTCTTCTACTGGAGGCAAGTCTTCAGGGCTTAGCACTTCAATACCTTGGTCTTTTAAAAATCGATACTTATCTTGCTCAGGATTAACAGTATAAACACAACAAAGGTCGTAATTCATCCACTTGAGAACCATGTTTAAAAGCAAATTTGTTTTTCCTGACCCTGTCGATCCTACTATCATGTAATGACAATCTGGTAGAAGATAATGATGTTTGATTTGCTTGTTGTCCCCACTTAAATATTTATCAAAGTTTATTATGTTCATTTATAATAAAGAAGGACAAAATGAATATTTCAAAATTTGGAACAAGTGGAAGTCAATCTTCAAGTACTGTTAAGGTTGTAGGTATTGAACACAAAGTTTCCAAGTCAGGAGATATAATGTATGGTGATTTAAACTTAAACAACCACAAAATTACAAACTTAGCCAATCCTGTAACAGAATCAGATAGTGTAAATAAAGGATTCTTGGATAATGCAATTAGCAACATTGTCCACTTTGCCGAAAGCTCTGAGTTTGGTTCGAGGTTGGCTACTTTAGGTATAAACAACGATGATCAATATGTTGTATCGCCCTCTCAAATTCAAATTCAGAGGTCTCAAATATATGGTGTGGAAGTACTTGGTCGTCTACCAAACAGGGTCTTTCGTATAGAAAATATTCCACCTAACGACGCATCAATTGAATTAGGTGAATCATTGATTTTAAGAGGACTTGTTGATCCTAGACTACCTTCTGATGCGGCAACTAAACAATTTGTGGAAAATTTAGTTACAAATGTGAGAGATAATATTAACTTACAAGGATTACACACCATCATAAATTTACGAGATCCCACAGCACCAGGTGAAGCAGCAAACAAAAATTATGTTGACCAAATAACGCAGCACATTCAAACCGAAGACGATAATGTAACCATTTCACGAAACTTAGATATGAAAAATCATACCATTTTCAACGTAGGTAGACCTTCCGAACCTACCAGTGCAATAAATAAACGTTATTTTAAACGAAATATATATCGTCCAAAATTTCAAATATTTTTGGGTGCTTCTTCGACACCTGGTTCGATGCCAATTCCATCAAGTGCTATTCATTCAGTTCGTACTAATACAGATCACAATTTGCATTTCGTGAGTGCACCTCTTGTCGCTGGGAACGATTTTCTGTCTTTGCAATCCGATAGTATTCATTTGAGAGATGAGGTAACCAGCAGTTACATCGAAATAAGCGTAAGCGGACTTGTGAAAGTTACCAGTTATGATGATGAAGACAAATTACATATTGATATAATCCGTGTTAGTGAAGAAGAAACAGATAAAATATGTAAAACAACAGTAACACCCCCATTCGATTGCTTTAATTTAAACTGCATTGTTTTTCCTAATCCTTCTCGAGATGAGTTTCGCATACAATACAACTATGTTTCTTCAAATTCTTCGGTATCAATGAATATGAGCAGCGTTGTAATTAAAGTTAAACAGCTTGAAGTGGGTGATCAACCAGAAGCGTAATTGTATATCGTAAAATAAACAATGGACTTTAACCACATTAGTAGAAAATTGACTCAAGAACAAGTGAATGAATTGACAAATCTGTATCACACTTATCACAAACAGTATTGGTGTTATAAGAAAATGTTTAAAAAATTTAAAAGAATGGACTTAGCTCTAAAGCTGTCATCTGTTGTTTTTACTACAACTGGGGCCGTGGTTGGTTCTGTTACATTAAATCCGATTTTCTTGGCATCTGTTAGTGGTATAGGTGTTCTTTTACAGACAATAACGACGCAGAAAAATTTTTCCAAAAAAACTGAGTCTTGTAGATATGCTTATCAATCGTATCAGAAATTACTCAACAAGTTAAAATTGTTTTTAAGATCTGTTGATATTGACGAGTTTTTCGAAAGAGAACTTGCTATGGTTGATGACCAAGTTGCTGATATATGTCCACCAATTTCTGAAAGCTATGAAAAATTACATGCTAAACGATTTGTTTCCACATGATTTCATATTTTTTACGTAATGTATCACTAATTTTGTATGAAGGTTGTTTGGAAATGTCTAAATATTCTAAGATTTTGTTTATAAAAAAATCTATCTTAGGAAACCTTTTACCAGTGAAGCTTTGTAGTTGGTTTTCCACGGTTGTCCAAATGTCCATAAATGCTTGTATTTCATCAGCAGACAATTCAAGACGTTGTAATTTATTTTTAACATAAGCAGTTCTACTGTAAACTGATTTACGTAAAACAACATTACGTGGGTTATAATCAATCCAGTCGTTTACAAAATATGGGTGATGAACTACACCACAGTTAATACAAGTTCTATTTCCATTTATAATTTTTATGTCAGGATTTTCACAACAATTTTCATCCATCTTTTTTTTATAATAGTATATATTTTTTTAAATTAATAATGACCATAAGCAAAACTATCAATTCCATTAGAAAGAATATATCGTTTATCATCAAAACACAAAAGAGACTTCTTGTTGATTTCAACGGAATAAATTTTGTGGTTTTCACTTCTAATTGATTTCATTTTATGAAACATTTGACGATTATTGAAGAGCGTGTTTTTGTAATCTTCGTGCTTTAACAGATTCCTCACTACATTTTTTTAAATTCCTTTTGCAGTTTTGCAACCTCTTTCATCATTTGTGACGTAGCTGTACATTTTAGATCTAAGTCCAACAAATTCTACTATTGGCACACCTGCGGTTTCATCTTTCATCTTTCCAATTACTTTCTTATTTTTTAGGTCATAAAAGTCTAAGGTTTCTTTGTAACCACTGAAGTCGAATTTGTCTTTGTCAGCCCAAAAATCTTTGTATACGTCTTCTGTTTTTATATCATATGTTACTGAATCTGTATCTGTAAATAAGAGTTTTGCATTCTTGCCATATTTCTTTTTAATGTAGTTGTAATGAAAATCATACATCAATGTTTTTGAAATATCGAGAATACACATTCCTACATACGCGGGGCGGTTTAGGGTTAAAGATTCTTTAATTTTATGAACTGCAACAAGATTTTTATTAAATATTTTGCTGCTAACGTAGGTTGGTTTTGCACAATGCTTTAATAGTTTTTCTGGTTTGTTGATCAGAGTAACATTGACACGTTTACGAAGATTTTCAATTGTTTTTCCAAACACTGAGTTGTTCATAAGTTTAAAAAAATCTTTCTCAAAGTCAGACTTGGCGGTTTTTCGTTTTTCTGTATTGAAATCAATATACTTTTTTAACCAAGGTGATTCGTTAAATTCTAATACCCGATGTACTTTTGTAACTTTTAAGCCTAATTCAATATACTGCTTTAAGTTTTTGTAATAAAGAACATAACTCTTTTTTGGTTTTAAATTAGGTATTAATTTTTTAACTCCTTCAACTTTTATATTAAACTGAGTTTGTAATTGTTTACAGTAGTCTGAAAGGAGGTGATGTTTAATTTCCATTTTTTCTGGAGCTAATGGATAGTCATTATGACTATCATGAAGGTGTTCAGGATAGTCCAGGTCAACTTCTAGTATTAGTCCTTTTCCTTTAGGTAAATTTGCTAAATCAATTTCTTTTTCTGATAGCCATTTAAAACCACCCGTTGGTAAATTTTGGCTCATTGCCCATCCATATAAATTGTTTGCATCAAGATATGTAATATAATTTGATGGCTGCTTTGAATCGTAATTATTCATGTATTTGTTGTTAGCTTTAGCATATCTTTTAGAAATGTATGAAACTCCCCCTCTCACACCTTTTTCAATGAAAAGAAATTTGTCAATATCTGTCATTAATTCCAGTTTTATTTCAGTCATTTTAAGCATTGCATCCCATGATAAACCGGGAGAAGTAAAATAATGGCAAGGGTCTAATTCGTAATATTGAAGACAAGTCTTTCGAAATTTCTCAAATACATCTGCTAACAGCAAAACATCAGACTTAAGGTACAAGTCGTGGTATTGTCCCATGGATTCCAACTTGAAAGTAGTCCACACATTCTGCGCATGCTTGTAATCCTCATCGCTTATATCTTCATCGGTTAAAAGACTATAGAATTCCTTTTTTGATGGGAGGTTTCTGTCGTCAAGCTTATCAAAGCTGTTCATATAATCGTAGGGATAAACTCCTTTTCTTTTCATTAGTTCTAGTTTTTCATCCTGAAATTCTTGTGATGTGTATTTTAAGTCAGAAAGTGGAACGTTCTTAACCAGAGTTTCTAATGAGCTACTCATGAATTGGAAGCTATCGATAAATTTTAAATGTTTGCCTAAGAAGAAAGCCATGTATTTTTCTAGATTGTTTGGGATTACTTTGATATCCTTTTCAAACTTTCCTATTTCTTGCATAATAAAATGTGAATCATAACCCCTTAAATTATGAAAGATTACTGGTATCTTATGAGTAAGTCTGAAGTTTCTATTACATTCATTATGTGCCGCCCCTCTGTATTTTCCTGTAACGTGACAATGATCTCTAACCCTTTTGTCTTTTTCAGAAAAGTCTTTTTTACAAATGTGGCATTTTGTAGCTGCTTGAGAGTTTTCTTCATCTTTGTTCGTTAAATCCATAGGTTGATTGAAATGTTCATTTTTCGTTTTTTCACAATAGTCAACTTCTTCCAACATAGCTTCCAAAAATTTATAAACAGCGTTTTTACCTCTATACAGTTGAATTGGTCTACTGAATTTATCGTCATAGCAACAAACTATCTTGTAGGAATAGCCGCAATCGATGTGTTTTTGGTATCTTTCTGTGTAGGACTTTTCATCATTTGGCTGACAGCTGTCAATCTTTTGAGTTATTGCTTCAAAATCAGCATATATAACAAAGGGAACTGGTAGTTGTTTTTGAAAGTTATTAAACTTCACCGAGCTACCTTTTCTGGGCATTTGTATTGCTTGCTTTCCATTTATAATTACGCAGTTTGGTGTGTGTTTGTGTAGAATTTCCTCGCTGCTAAAACATTGAAGACAATATCTGCAGAAATGTTTTCTGTGTTGGTGCTTGCTTTGATTATACATAAATCTATTAAAGTCTTTTATCCAAACATAATGTTGCTTTTCGTCTTCCATTATCAATAACAAATCGAGAGTTGTTTCAAAAACCTTTTTAGACACAAATAAAGGAAAGCGTTGCTTGTTTTCATAACCAATAACATTAATGCTGATGTTATTTTGTTCTTCAATTTTTGGTATTTGCTTGATAGAAACTGGAAACTCTATACCGTCATAATTTAGTGTGTCTACATATTTTTGGTAATGACTTATTCTTTCACGATTGCTTTTTACTTTCTCACTGTATACTTTAGCTAAATGACACCACCTAAAGCATTCGTTGTCTTTGTTTTTGATGTTAATTAGTCCTTTCTTAGCATTTCGAAGTTCTTCCGGTAATGCAAGATAACTTGATCCATGAAGAGGGGTATATTGAACTAAGTTAACGAAGTGCCCATCAACGGAAAATATAGACCATCCAGAACCTTCACTAAGCCAATTTCCAATTTTATTTATTATTTGATTAGATGCATTTTGTTGCATTTCACTCACATCATCTTTATTTAAGATGACATTTGTTTTGCTGTTAAAAAATGCTGTCTTGGTTATCACTTCACCTTCTTTTTGTTTTTCAAATGTAATTTTAAGAGTAATTGTTACTTTTAATCCTTTCATTTTAACCAGGTCTAACCGCAATTTATCTTGCACTACTTTCTCTGTTTCATTCAATTGTTTTAATGGGCTAAAATCAACAATATCTACATCATAAGATTTAGTATAGTTTTTCAGAGCAGTTTTGAGTAACTGCACTTTAATTACCCGTTTAGGAAAAAGATTTAAAATTTTTTGAAATGCTGCTGAAGCACTTGCTTTAATAGTTGATGGTACGTAAGCCATCAGCCAATCGGCAAAATCATTTATACGCTTTTGAACTTTACCAGCTGCATTAAGGGCTATTTTCTTTAAGGTTGGGGGAAAATTTCTAAAGGGTGACGGTTTTAAAGTAGAAACTCCAATATCTGGATCCGCCTGATCTAAAATATTTGATTGGTTCATTTTATTATATAAGAGAAATTATCTTTAAATACTTTTTATACTTAAGAAAATTTTGTCTGTGGTTAAATAAAAATGAGTACTAAATTAGTGATTGAAAATCGTGAGTTTTATTTTCATCCAACACATCAAGCATATGCTGGGAGCATTGATGGATGCGTTGTTCATGTTGTTACTAGAGAACCAACATTTGGTAGAATAACTGAGAAAGGATATTTTGAAATGACTGTCCAAGATTACTGGGGTCGTATGTATGTTCATAATTTTATATGGGAGTGTTTTCATGGACTACTTAAAGATGGACAAAAGATTAAGCATATTAATAAAAAATGTGAAGACAACAGATTAATGAATTTAACACTTCGAAGTTCAAATGTAAAAACTAGCTATGTTTAATTAGAATGGAGCGTATCAACAAAATTCGCTCTGATAACAGATTACAGTATATAATTTGAAACTACGCAGTTCAAATAAGATCAGGTGATATGGGTGTGTCATTCAATTTTACGTGGGTGTGTCTACGATTGATATAATTTGAAACTACGCAGTTCAAATAAGATCAGGTGATATGGGTGTGTCATTAAATTTTACGTGGGTGTGTCATTCAAGCTTATTAAAGGCAGACTTTTCCGAAAGCACTTAAAAGACAAAGAAAATGTATGAAGACAACAACGATTCAGAATTAGAACAAGAGAATATGGATTGTAATGAATCAGAACATGAACGCATCTTGAAGATACTAGATGAACGTATCGACTATCATTATGAAATGTTGAGATATCTTGAAAATAAAAAAAAGAATATAAAAAAGAAAGGAGAACAAGAATATCATTGGGATGAACGCAGCTTGAAGATAATATATGAGCATAGATACTATTATTATGAAATGGTGGAATTTCTTGATAATTATGAAAAGAAAGGACTTTCAGTTATTCAACCAAAAAAACCTACAAGCAGAATCCCTACGCTAAATCAATCTAAATCAAACAGACTTATTGGATACGAGCTGCATGAATATTTGAAAAAATATATTACCAGTACTTCAAATGTCGACTACCAGGAACCGAATCCTAATATACCATTCAATGAAATCACTTTTGAAAGAATAAGGGAATATATCAAACAATGTGCTTCATATGAAGAACAACTTAACAATCATAGTCTTGGATTTCATGTGCGATTTGGGAATGCTTTGGAATCATTTTTCGCGATGTGGAAAGAAGAAAGAATAAAGAATCAACATACAATAAGTTGGAAAGAGTATCTGGAGGAAAATTTTCGTTTGAAAGAACGAAATACCCGTAAAAAGAGAGAAGTTGCTAAAATTCTGATTGATTATCCAAAGCTTCAATCTCTTACTCTTTCTTTTAATGAAATATATAATCGGAAAAATGATATAAAGACCATGTTACGAGCACATCCTGAAATACGCAATTATTGGAAGTAATCAAACTCGGCTACAATGAATTTGTGAAACCCACTCATTATATTGAGTTTAAATGATTTTTGTCTTTGCTTTCAATATATTCGTTGTGGTTAAAGGCGATGCTTTACTTTTATAATAACGAGAACCATGATTTTTGTCTTTGCTTTCAATATATTCGTTGTGGCTAAAGGCGATGCTTTACTTTTATAATAACGAGAACCATGATTTTTGTCTTTGCTTTCAATATATTCGTTGTGGCTAAAGGTGATGCTTTACTTTTATAATAACGAAAGTTTTAGAAGCAAGCGGCCCGCTCCGACCGCGAAAAGAAGTTCTAAGTTAGAAGCAAGCGGCCCGTTCCGACCGCGAAAAGAAGTTCTAAGTTAGAAGCAAGCGGCCCGCTCCGACCGCAAAAAGAAGTTCTAAGTTAGAAGCAAGCGGCCCGCTCCGACCGCGAAGTGAAATTCTTACAGTAGCTAGAAGCAAGCGCGGCCCGCTCCGACCGCGAAGTGAAATTCTTAGCTAGAAGCAAGCGCGGCCCGCTGCGACCGCGAAGTGAAATTCTTAGCTAGAAGCAAGCGCGGCCCGCTCCGACCGCGAAGTGAAATTCTTAGCTAGAAGCAAGCGCGGCCCGCTCCGACCACGAATTTGACTTCACTGGGATTCGAACCTGTTTGTTACTGTAAAAATAGAGCGACGCCTTAACCCACTCGGCCATCGCACCTTGCTGATCTACTTGGAAAAAACGCGTATTTTAACTAAATACGCGATTACGTTTGTGATCATTAGCTGATAAACAAAATAAAAGTGAAACCTAATTTTAATTTAATTTTAAGGTAACAGTAGTAACTAAGAATAATGTTTAGTGTCTTTTTAGCTCTGAAGATGCTATAAGTGTTATTGCGAGTTTAATACCTCCTACTAACATCGGGAGGGGGGACTGAGAACCACGATTTAAAAAAAAATTTGAAACACAAGGACGGTTTCAGTGCATTTTAAGTCATTTTGTTTCCAGTGCATTTTTTAAGAGTCAGGTGACCTGCTTTGCACTGAATGATTTTTATTGAGACAGTGCAGTCACGTGACCTCTCTTAATTTGAGACACAAGGATGGTTACAGTGCAGTCACGTGACCTCTGTGCACCGAACACGCCATATACATAACTACTGACATGTGTTTGCTGCTTTGGATGGGGAAACAAGTGGTCCAAATACATTTGCCGGACCCATAGGTAAAAAAATACAGGGTCCTGTATCAAGTTGGCCAGTTACTCAGTTTCAGCAAGTGTTCGTCCCTATTTCTTCTTTTCCAAAACTTCCACCTCATGTCATTGATGACCTGAGTACAGATCAATACTACGCTTACAAAATCTGTTTGGTAATTATAACTGGTAATTGTGATGATGATCTATTCCTGATCTACTTGTGATGATGATCTACTCCGGATTTCGTTTCGGCATCTTTCACGCTCTCTTCGTAGTTTACTGCGATCAATGATGCGTGTTTTATCATCTTCAGTAACTAAACCAACATCCACTAGGACACTGTTAGCAACTGCAGCAGCTGCTCTATCCGATAGCTGGTAGCGTTCACAAATTCTGGCAAGGTTTGGCCATTTTTTGCGATTTTGAATGGATGGATTTGGCATTTCCGCTAAGAACTGAGAAACTGCAGATGATTGTGATGTGTCTGTGCTTGTTGATGCCAAAGATTCGGACTCCGAGACATAATCAGTAGTTGACAGAGTAATAATTTCATTTTGGCATTGTGAACTTGGGTCATTGACATGTGATTCTGAACGTCGTATAAATTTTTGGTCAGATGAGGTCAAAGGCAAAGCTACATCTAAACATTTTCCAATACGCCGACTCTTTTGATCTTCATAAAATACAAAATCTTCATCAGTCATTCGCAACTTGTGATCTTTTTCCAAACGTCTTCGTTGTTCATTGTCATTGCAAAACACGTCGAACAACTTATCTATATCTGACAAGAACTCCGCTTCTTTTTCCAAAAAAGATGCTCCACGTTTTTTCTTGGGATACCGATCAAGTTTGCTGAAAGCTACCACCAGTGCCTGTACTTTTTTAGATATAGTTAAGTAATGTAATGGATAAACGTTACACCACACCCATCTGTCATGTATTTCTTTAGCAACATCATTTGCAACGTCCACAGTTCTAAAATTTTCGAATTGGATGATCCTCTCTAACACTTGACATTTGGTGGGTAGTATACCGGATGAAAAGCTTTTACTTCTAGTGAAAGTGTATCCACTATGTAAAACTTTAACGTTGCTTGCACTTCGCCTGGTTGTCATAGCTATAAACTACGGTGGTTATCAAGTTATTTCATTAATAGTACTAAGCACCTAATTACTTATCTACAAAGAAAAAAAATCTTTAAAAATTTGTAAGGATTAAGTAGACGTAAGCCTACGTCTACCTAATCCTTAAAAAAAGCTATGTTACACCTGCCAAAACTAGTTTTTTGAGTGTAACTTATTTTATGATTAAAATAGACAAAAAAGTTCTCTTAGCACTCATAAAAACATGATGATTCTGCAACTTTTGAGCTATAAATCAGGTCTCTACGACTAGCGGTTATCAAGTAACATGATTTTATGGCCATTTTACCCCCGCGACCAATTTTTGGGGGGTAGCCAGCCCATGGTTGGTGGCAACTGGCTCAAGTCGATTTTTTTTTCTATTTTTAGACCATTTGCCAGAATTTCCATACTACACTTTTTTGAATTTCCAAAAAAAATTTTTTTCACTCCACCCTAGTGCTCAAACCACTAATTAGGTGAGCGTAAATCAAATTCAGGTTAGGGGGTTCAGGACAAGAGCACTTGGGACATTGTTTCACAAAATGAATAATGATTATTTCCAAAAATCAATATTTAACTTGCATTGATTGCTCAATGGGCTGCTTCTAGTAAGCTCCCATCTAGCTATTCAACAACTCCAGTGAAAATTGCTATTTAGTTTCCATGTAAAAAATTGAGTTTTGTAGTTAGGCGTTCATTGGGTAAGACTAGAATGAATATTATCAGCCCTTCCAGTCACATCACGTGATTAGCCTATCTCCTTTTTTTTTCTTTTTTGCAAAAGTTTTGGTTGTTTATAAACTTCGATAATTACGCAATCGGTGTCACAAAGCACAATCGAGACTGAAGGAATGATTAAGCAAATGCTTCTGGAGATCGGACAGTGGCCAAGTAAATTGCAACTGTACATAACTTAGGCTTGCATTTGCAACACAGATAGTTATTAACCCGAAAACAGTGAGAAATAGATATTATTTATTATTAAAAAGCCTGTTTAGGAGTATAATTTAATGCAAGTTGTTACTGAGGTAGCTAATTACTGTAGTTAGAAGGCTAGGCTATACCGGTAGTTTAGTTTGTAATACTGTACTAGATACTATTATTACTAATAGTAAAGCAGATAATAAAGCTATGCCACTACTTCTACTTTCTACAGTAAGTTGCACAGTGCGAAGAAGCTTAGTTAGGCAGGGGTCAGTATTACTACTATGGTAAGTTCGGGAGCCCTACTTACAGCTTAACACCTACAGTACTGGTGTTAATTCAATCAAAAGTGTAGCCTACAGGTAAAGTCTAATGTTGCAGAACTAGATACATTAATGAGGGTTTATTATTTTACACTGTCTGATCAGTGTCGAGAGAATTAAAATGTCACTGCAAGAACAACAGAGTCTTTGTTACCTGAATTTTAAAAGTTAAAAGTAGGCTAGATATAGAAAGAGAGTTTTTTTGAACTAAAAAAAAACACAAATTAGAATTTAAGACAATAGTTAAGTCGAAAAAACGTAGCAAATAACAAACAGATTGCTGCATTTAGGTCATAAAGGAGTCGCAAAAGACCAAAAAGCAAGCGTAGCTCACCGGTTGTCGAGTTTGCTACTCCCCTACATCCAAGTCCAAGGTGACTAAATTTACTGTAATTCAAATGTCATTTCAATTTAATCATAAGGAAAAGAAGACTTTTACAAAAAACCCTAACAATTTCCAAGAAACAACTTGACTAAATTTACTGTAATTCAAATGTCATTTCAATTTAATCATAAGGAAAAGGAGACTTTTACAAAAAACCCTAACAATTTCCAAGAAGTAACTTTTCGGACGGTTCAAAAAGCTTACAACCTGACAACAGTTCAATGTAGTTAAATCCAACAAAAAAACTTATCGAAGAAAATAATTAGTTGAATTGAAATGCTTTATTTACGTTTGCTATAAAAAATGTTCTTTGAACTGTTTAGACATCATTCTATGACTGATATTCCCAGCCTTATTTTCCAATTTACTTGGTAGGGCATTCCATATTTTTGCACCTGTTATTCAGATTGACTGGTTTGTTTTGACATGATAGATCTTGGTACAAAATAATTGTTGGAGCTAGAATTAGCTAATCTGCAATTATCTTACTGTACAACAGGCCTGCTCTGCTCGGTGCTGTACAAGGGCCATAATGCCATTGACCTACTTGTCGCTGACCATACGTTTTTGCTGGGTCTACGACAACTGACCGCGACAAACTGACCACAAGCAAACTGACAGCGAACAACGCCGATTGGCTGAAAAGGGCGATCCTAAATATATTTTTACTATCCCCAGAGCCATCCTGCCCAAACCCTCACTTTGTGACGAAATCACTGCGACTAAATCAGTGACGAAACCACTGCAACGAAATCGTCGCTTCGCGGTCAGTTTGTTTGTGGTCAGTTTGTCGTGGTCGGTTGACTTGGCTCGTTTTTGCTGGTGCAGCTACCAACGTTACACCAAAATGTCTTGTCATCATGGAAAGTAAAAAATAAACATTTTCTCTTTACTTGCATGCTAAAACATCTAACTGCTGTCTCTGATACTTAATGGCAGGAAAAACATCATTGCTGTTCTCTTCATTGTCATCTTTTGTCAGTTACAGTACTAGGGTTGTAACTATTATCGGTTATTTTTAAGAATAGTGACCTTTTCACAGCAGGGACAAATCATAGCAAATTGTACCAATGTAAGGTAGGCTATGTACTTTGCAAGCATTGGCTATATTGCAATATGTCAACAATAAACACAAATCAACTATAAACAATGGCTATATTGCAATATGTCAACAACAAACACAAATCTCAAAAATAAGGTTTAATGTGAAATGTTACCACTTTTGTTGGCAACAAGCTCATTCCAGTTTTACACATGTACATATCTGATACAATTGCATTTGACACCACGTCACAATACAACAAATATGGATTGTTTGAAAGATGCTTGAGATCAAATGAAACCACTTCGAGGGCCATAGTTTGTGCAGGTGTGCTGTACAACTTTGCAATTCAGATTGGTAGTGTCTAGCGCACTGGTCTGGTTTCCAACATGAAAATTTATTGCACCGGCTGCACTGGTTGTTACGTTCTATTATTTATTTTTCATTAATTCAGCTTAAATATGGCACATTGACGCATTCAATACATCGCCCCATTGGTGTAGTGGTAAAGGCGTGTGTTTGCTAAATCTTGAGTTTGAGATTGATTCCTACTGAACGCACCCGGCAAGTCTCGTCATTAGCAGATTTGCGCTGCATTCTTTTATTCTTCTCCTTCAGAACCTTGCATTAGAGTTAAGGGTTCAGGCAGCAATGCCAGCCTGAGAGATAGCAAATCCAGGTGCAAGAAGAAACAATAAGTGCCACCAGTGCAGCAGCTTTTTCATGTTGGAAACCGTGCCGGTGCTCTAGACACTGCCTTTTACATTTACAGCTTTGAGTTCCATGTTTCAAGAAATTAGGTTGATCTGAAGGATTAAATATATTTCTAAGATTCACAAAGCAATGAAATGTGCATTTGTAAAGTACAAACGCCAAATTAAATTGTAGCTACTAAATAATGTAAATCATTATGTGAAGTACAGTATGTCACAGTTAATACCCCAGCTCAAATTTGTCTAGAAAATGCTATCATATATATATAATTCACATAATATACAAAAGACAGTAGAACAGTGCATCAAACTTTCTATCTGTTGATTTCATTCATCTTTTGTGTAGTGGTGCATTTGTAGATTTAAGGCCTTGGCTACTGTTTTACAGTCACACCAGTTTTGTTCTTGTAAGCCCAGAAACAACAGAAACAAGTCCTACTAAAACATACATCATCACAAGTACTGAAATAATCACGCAGACTCGCAAGAATTTTAAACCTAACCCAAACTCGAATCTTGATCCAAGTTGCAAATTGTGATCCTTTCGATCGTTGTAGTCTTGCATGCAGTATATTTATATGAGAAACCTAATCCTTATCCTGTTAAGATCATTTCTAAGATGTGTCAGGTTTTTTCAATTGCAAAAATCCACAAAACCCAATTAGTAAACTTAAATTAAAGTTTAGAAGGAACACTACACACAAATACTGTATGTCAAAATTATCAAAATGAAGATACTTGAGTGAATGGGCATAATAATCAAGCTCCTTTAAATATAGCATCATATGCAAGCACATTTCACTCATACTTTTTTGTCATTTTACAATTTTGTTTGGATTCAATTAGACTGAATGAAAGGATTATTCAACTCACAGTCAAATAGTTAGCTATTGGTGATGATGGATAGCAACTATGATGAAAGTAAACACTTAATTCATATCTTTTGTGCTATTGTATCTCCTGCAATTGTTATTGAATGTAATGCAGTGTCCTTATGATTTCATTGGTTGTAAAATTCATCAAACAGCATGTCCTAGAAAGAATATTACGAGGTGGAATTATTTTGCTTTGCAGATCTAGTTAATATTGTAGTTTTACTGATTAACTTCTAGACATTTTGTAAGGGTAATCATTGGAATACATGTCAAACTTTGTTACCTATTATAGTTTCGACATTATCTGTGTTTATTTGTATAACTGAAGAAAGAAAATATGTTGCCGAAGCAATGTGCTGATGACTATGATTTGACCAGAAACGATGAAGTTTATGAACAGAGTATTGCAAGTGAGCAGACTGTGTTATTGAAGTTAGCTGCTTATTAGGTTTCGAGCCCACTTCAACCTGACAAGCCTTGGTTGTGCTAAATTGGCCGTTTGCTTGGCCTCTTCATGTTTGTGTTGTTAGTATCCACAATACGTTTATCATTGCAAAACTACACAATAAGAGTAATAGACTTGTTGTAACTCTACTGTTAAATTTTATAGAGGTGGTGCCAATGATTTGTAAATAGCTGCTGTGCTGTTCCTTACAAAACTCATTGATTATATTCATCATTTAAATGGAGTGAAAAAAGTCCATTCAGTTTGCAAACCTGTGTCTATTGTATGCTGTACTGGTAAGTTTCTGAAAAGATTGTAGTTTTGCGACCTGCAAGGACGCTACAGTAAATTTATTTTTCAAATAATGTAATGAAGATTTCTTGTTTTTATACATGGTTATTTGTCTTTCTAGATATTGCAACCCAAACAATCTATAATACAGTATTGCTATCTTCAAGGGAGATGGAAGACGTTGAAGAGACAATTTCACCAGAAACTGCCTTGATGGTTTGCCAAAATCCTGAATTGGTAAGTTTACAAACATATTTTTAAATTATGATCTCTGAACTTTCCATTAAGAGCGCCTGTATTTAGCCAAATACCTAAATTTATTGACTTCGCCGTGCATTCCATGCAAAGAAGTCCACAAATCAGTGTATTAGGATCAATCAAAACTCTATGTGGAACTTGCTGCAATCTCGTGACATGTGATATTCATGGGTGTCAGGAAGGAGGGCAGAGGGGGTCATGGCCCCCCTGGATTTTCACACACTCTCTCTTGAACCTCCCAAATTTCAAAAACTCTTTCATTTTTAGTAGTTAATTCTGCCTCTATTTTTATTGGCCCCCCCTGAAAATTTTTCTGCTGACGCCTATATTGATATTATTTCATTGAAAAAGATTGTTTCATTGATTTAAAGAAGGTAATCCTAGTCAAGTCTACTCTGGCAATGGACATTTTATTTTCTTCGTCCGGTTGCTTATGGGCAAAAAAGGTTCAAATCGTGCATTCCATATTACATCTGCATTTCATATTACATAGAAGCAATTTTATTGTTGATTTTGGGAGATCAAACCGTACTGAAAAAATTGCTTTGATTGCAATGTTCATGTATTCGAAGCTTTTCGTCTGACAGTCTTCAAAGTTTCGAAGACATGAACGTTTTAATTAAAGCAACTCTCAAGTTTTGTACCACTAATCAACTTTACTAAAAAAATGTGAAAAAATCTCAAGAATATCGCGAGTTTTTTAATTTGGCCACTAGGTGACATCAGCGCATATTTTTAAGTCCCCCAAACCGAGGCCATGGAAAGAGAATTTGCGATGTCGCTGTGTCACATTTTTTTAGTATGTTTTGATCTCCCAAAATCAACAAAATTGCTTCTAATATGGAATGCACAATTTTTGTCTTATGCGACCAGATTATCGGAGATACAGAGTATGGGTCTGCAGATTGCAAAATAATAGTATATTTCGTTTATTAAAGAAAGATGGATGAAAGAAGTGATAAATTGGACAAACTAACAAATTATCGTAAGTTTTAAACTTCCAGAACGTTGAAGAAATTGTCATTTTAGGCAATATAAAAGAAAACCATGTCATGTGCCCTGTGAAGTGTAATGGAACGGATTGGTCATTTGATTTCAAGGGTTTGCTACGGTACGTTACAGTGTGATGTTCTGTAATCCGTACCTCTAAAAATATACCGTACCGTAATTCCGTACTTCATTCAATTACCTTACGTAAATGTACAGTACGGTAAAAATTTCCGTGTCTATTTCGTACCACTGGTTTGCCAAGTTTACAAAATCTGTTGCACAAATTAAGGTATCGAAAAGTTGCAAAAATATTGCTGATTTGTGGAGCAGACAAGCAGTGAAAATCATTTTGATTGCGAAAGGTGTAACAAAAATGCCACATACATATACGGATCAATCAATGATCGCGTGGATGGAACGTTTTCTACTGAAATATGGATTCAAGTTCGATTCCTATGGGGTCAAACCATAGGAATTTTATGTGAGAATTAACTGCAAACAATTTTTACCAACGTAATACCGTTGATTAAGAACCGGTTCGAATTATCCGATTTAAAGTTCAATTTGGATTCCGGATAGTTTGGAATTGGGATCCTTCTGGAATCGGTATTCTGAAATGCCCATCCCTATTCCCAGTTGGGTCAAACCAAAAACCATGAAAGTTGGTATTGACAGCTTCCCTCCTTGACGTTCAGCGATTGAACTGACAGTGTGGAGCATCCAGTGTGTGTGGTCGACAGGTCCTTTCGAAGAAATGTTGCAAGGGTGACGTGTGTCCGATTTTACCGGTCCTGGATTTGAACCCCAGACCTCCCGCTACAGAGATGAACGCGTTACCGCTCGGCCAACTGGTTGGTTGAGCGAAATTAGACGTAAGAGAAACATGAAATTTACCTTCGTTGGTATTGTCATCAGGCACATGCCATTATGTGATGTCACGCTGGTTGGGCACTGGAGCAGGGCCTGTCTATCGAAGGTTGAACGATTGACGGGTCCACGATAACTGACAGCCAACGAACTCTAATGTTGGCGTTACTTGACTAGATTCGCGATTGACAACTTTGTCAATTTTTTCTTGCAGAAGAGACGGTGAAGTGATGTGGAAACATCTTCGTGTCTTGCAGTCATCGACGATTAAATATGCTTTATGCATTTATGAAAAAGTGCAGTAATTTTTAAGGTAATATACGTGAAAACGAATGTGACTTAAAAATACTGATGCATGAGCCAAAAATAAATCACTGTTGTTGTTTTGTTCTATGGTAAGGATTGTCTTCCTTCTGGAGCCCGGTAGGTCAGTCAGTCAGATCAACGGGTTGTGACGATGTTGTGCATCCAACTTTAGCAGTGGGCCTTAATTAAAAACCATTTTAGGTGTAACAAAGCAGTAAACTACCATTTACGTCCAAGTTCTGTTCAGTTATCGAAAGGCTGCGATATACGGACAGTTCAATTTAACGTTCATACGAGACCACGTGAACCAATTCGAGCAATATTTTTACTACAACAGTGCTTGCTAAAGTCTCTCCCTCATGGTTATATAACGCTGTACTTTTCTTGTTACAAAACATGAGCCAGAGCAGATATTTTATAATTATTTTGGGTACTGTATAATTGGAGCTAAGCAGAATCAGAATCTACTGTTGTTTAAGTTTCCAAATTTGAGGGACTATACTGTTTTTAAATGTATGAGAGGCTGTATTACTGAGAATAATCTTTTCTAATTCATAAATTACTTCAAGAGTGATCTTGGTTTTTGTTCATCGATGTCGAAAAAAAGAGTTTGGGAAGTGTGCATATTCAGCCGGATTAGTGACTAAGTGTGTGCCATCCGCCAGGGGAATCGCCAAAATTTAATGAAATAGTTGCTTTTCCACCTATTTTTTGTTATAATTTTGTTGTTCTGAGTGGAAGTTGGTTGACGGCAAATTGGTCATTGTTTTGGTTAACGGTGCCACGTATCAGAGTTCAAGTCCCTTGATGGTCTGCATAATGCTCTGTGCTGGGTTTATCAACTGAGCAGTTTTTCTGTATGAAATGCAGAGTGATCCGTCTCAAATTATGTTTCAGCTGGGGACGGTGTTGCTAACTTTTTACAATGGCATAATTTCATTTCTGCTGAACCCAAAAAACTGTAACAAGATTGATTTTTTAATACATGTAATACTTTTTTTATTATTTCCTTTTTTTATGTTTTGAAACAAGTTTTTTTTTTTTTCATGGAAAAGTTGCCGTTGACAACATCGTTTATTTTGCTTGTGTTAGTTTGTATTTTTTGTTTATCGCCAAGCTTAACTTTACGCCTGTTACTGTTTAAGTATTGCTATTATATGCAGTTGACGTAGATGACCGCATTGTCTTTCGCTGCTTCCTACCGGCGTACTTCTGACGTGTGGTAAAATAAACTTGATAATTGTATATAGACCTAAATATTGGTATTTTATGTTTGACTACACTCTTTTTTTTACTAAAACACGATGTTCATTTTTTCTCGAAATGTAAGAACAATGCCAGCCTTAGCAGTAAAAAAAATTAGAAACAAATTTTTAATCTAAAAAAATCCTGCTCGAATTCAAAACGATGAAATTTTAAGTGATTTTTCCGGTATTTGCGAAGTAGCAACGATTCAGTAATAGAGCGCTATTGCGCAGGCAACGGGGGAAACGTTAGGCTGTCGTTTAATTTGGAAAAAAAAACTCGCTTTTTCGCTCTTGTAATTTATGATGCTACAAAAGCAGCACAAAATGCCTTTACTCAAGCAGAGCATTGAAAATTAAACAGTTTTTAAACATGGTCGCTAAAATTGACTTTGATACTCTCAAAATGTACCAACAAATGAGGCTCAAAATTGCACAAAATCAAAAACAGCCACCCTCAACTCAAAATTTATTTGTTCTTATAAAAAAAAGAGTGTATTACCATAAAGAGCGAGCTCCTGGCGAAAGTGTGCTTAGTCATGCGAGGGTTGTGATCGTGGGCCTGCTTTCGCTTGTGCGTTGTTGACCTCGCGAGTATAATGCGATTACAAGCTATGCTATGCATCAACACCATAGTTAGAATTCCATCACAAATTTAATATATAAACAACCAACAGATACACAACATAAAGATTGAATTTATTTGCATGGCCAAAAAATTGATGGAGTTTAAAGTAACTGCAGTTTATTTTTTGTTCATGCTGTCTTAGGGTTTTCGAAATAGAGTATGTAAGTACTTAAGATAGCATCATTTGTATTAACAATTTTGGAAATACAAAAATTTAATGTGCAATTGCCATCATACTTTATTCACCAAGCTACCTTGGCCAGGAAACAGCGAAAATATCTTTCGGTCTACGAATCAAGCTGCCACCTTAATAGCGAAAATATCTTTCGGTCTACGAATCAAGCTGCCACCTGTCTACCACACACAGTGGAAGCGTCACACTGTCACTGTAATCGCTAAACGTCAAGCAGGGAAGCTGTGAATTACAACTTAAATAACAACTACTTGGTTTGACCCGACCGCGAATCGAACCCGCATCTATCGCATTAGTAGTAAACGCTCCAACCACTGATTGGTTGATGAATTTTATTTTTTAAATCCATTTCAATCGATGTTTAGTTAGGAATACAAGTGCAACTAAAGCAGTTTCGTCACTGAAGTATCTAAAACACGGCGTGTCACTGAACCACACGCAACTGAACAGTAAGCGATCAGGTTAACAGAATATTCGTGGAATAATGAAGTAACACTAGACTCCCTTCAGTTTATCCCCTACATTGATTCTCTGCCGTCACGAATGCATCTTCCAAGACGTTTCTGGGTCCGGATAATCGTCTACGCACTGGTTTTGGGCGTTTACGTTCTGCTCCACACAATTGTCGCAAAGGAGCATGGCTACACTGCAACTGCGACGCTGAGAAAAAAAACAGGGGTTACTGCGGTACTGTACGAAAATACGCTTCGATTTTTCGAAAAAGCAAGGTACAGAATTACGAACGGTATTTTTCAGAGAAGAACGTTACGTTACGGAAATACAGTATTATTTTTTCAGTACCTACCCTAAAGCTTGTTTAGTCTGTTAATGTCTTCTTACAATCGCAGTGAACTTGTCATGGAAAACACACACTAAACATTTTCAGACAGCAGCAGAACGTATAGATGTAATTACATCTTTATCCACCAAAATGCCTTGGCCAGAAGACAGTGAAGGGACCTTTTTATCTCTGACTCAAGCTGCCACCTGTCTATACCGCACATGGTGGAGGCTTCGCATTGTCCATATTTAGTGCCGCACGTCAACCGGAAATCAGTGAATAGTATATTTTTAAGTCTTTGGTTTGACCCCATAGGAATTGAACTTGAATCCACATTTCAGTAGAAAACGTTCCATCCACGCGATCATTGATTGATCCGTATATGTATGTGGCATTTTTGTTACACCTTTCGCAATCAAAATGATTTTCACTGCTTGTCTGCTCCACAAATCAGCAATATTTTTGCAACTTTTCGATACCTTAATTTGTGCAACAGATTTTGTAAACTTGGCAAACCAGTGGTACGAAATAGACACGGAAATTTTTACCGTACTGTACATTTACGTAAGGTAATTGAATGAAGTACGGAATTACGGTACGGTATATTTTTAGAGGTACGGATTACAGAACATCACACTGTAACGTACCGTAGCAAACCCTTGAAATCAAATGACCAATCCGTTCCATTACACTTCACAGGGCACATGACATGGTTTTCTTTTATATTGCCTAAAATGACAATTTCTTCAACGTTCTGGAAGTTTAAAACTTACGATAATTTGTTAGTTTGTCCAATTTATCACTTCTTTCATCCATCTTTCTTTAATAAACGAAATATACTATTATTTTGCAATCTGCAGACCCATACTCTGTATCTCCGATAATCTGGTCGCATAAGACAAAAATTGTGCATTCCATATTAGAAGCAATTTTGTTGATTTTGGGAGATCAAAACATACTAAAAAAATGTGACACAGCGACATCGCAAATTCTCTTTCCATGGCCTCGGTTTGGGGGACTTAAAAATATGCGCTGGTGTCACCTAGTGGCCAAATTAAAAAACTCGCGATATTCTTGAGATTTTTTCACATTTTTTTAGTAAAGTTGATTAGTGGTACAAAACTTGAGAGTTGCTTTAATTAAAACGTTCATGTCTTCGAAACTTTGAAGACTGTCAGACGAAAAGCTTCGAATACATGAACATTGTAATCAAAGCAATTTTTTCAGTACGGTTTGATCTCCCAAAATCAACAATAAAATTGCTTCTATGTAATATGGAATGCACGATTTGAACCTTTTTTTGCCCATAAGCAACCGGACTAAGAATAAAAAATGTCCATTGCCAGAGTAGACTTGACCAGGCGTATATACCATATACCAAGCTTTTTTCAATACAACTTCAATAAAACAATCTTTACAAAGAAATCACTCATGTCATGAGATTGCAACAAGTTCCAGATAGACTTTTGAATGATCCTCATACACTGAATTGGGTGCCCCTTGCATGGAATGCACAGCAAAGCCAGAAAAGTTGGGCTTTTAGTTAAATACAGGTGCTTTTAATGGAAGGTTCAGAGATCATAACTTGAAAAGGTATTTGAAAACTTACCAAGTCAGGATTTTGGCAAATCATCAAGGTATTTTCTGGTGAAATTGTCTCTACAACGTCTTCATCTCGCTTGAAGATAGCAATGCCATACTATACGTTGTTTGGGTTGCAATATCTAGAAAGATAAATAGCCATGTGAAAAAGCAGAAATCTTCATTACATTATTTGAAAAATTAATTTCCTGTAGTATTCTTGCAGGTCGCAAAACTACAATCTATGGACATACAGTATCAAGCTTTTCAGAAACTTACCAGTACAGCACACAATGGGCACAGGCTTGTAAACTGAATGGACGTATCTCACTCCATTTAAACGATGAATAAAATCAATGAGTTTTGCAAGAAAAAGCACAGCAGCTAGTTACAAATCGTTGATACACCACCTCTATAAAATTTTAACAATGAACTTTCGACATGCTCATTGCTCTTATTGTGTAGTTTTGCAGTGATGAGCGTATTGTGGATACTAACAATACAAACATGAAAAGGCTAAGTCAACGACCAATTTTGAACAACCAAGGCTTGTCTGGTTGATGTCAGCTCAAAACCTTTTAAGTAGCTAAGTTCATTAAACAGTACACTCACTTGCAATACTCTGTTCATAAACTTCATCGTTTCTGGTCAAATCATAGTCATCAGCACTTTGCTTTGACATCATATTTTCTTTCATTGGTTATACAAATAAACACAGATAATGTCAAAACTACAATATGTAACAAAGTTTGACATGTATTCTGCATGCAGTACAATGTAGTGTACAGTAGGTCCAGCTTACTATTACATCCAATGATTTTCCTTGCAAAACATCTAGCAGCTATTCAATAAAACTACAATATTAAAGGCGGTGAATCATCCAGCCAATTCCGGTGGTTTACAGTAGCTAAAATTGAACTATAATTTTTGATATTTTTTGTTTTGATTTTGGGGCTGCATTTGCAAAGATATTTAACAAATACAAAAAGATGTCCCCCCAAAAAAAGTTTTTGGAAACTCTGAGTTTTGATCTTCCCGCCAAAACCACAGTTCTCTAAACTATTAGGCCTAATGTAATCTTATTAAACTATTAGGCCTAACTATCTCTGAACTATTAGGCCTAATAGTTTAGAGATAGTTAGGCCTAATTAGGCCTAAACTATTTAGAAATAAACTATCTCTAAACTACTAGGCCTACCACAGTTCTCTTAACCATTAGGCCTACTGTGGTTTTGGCGGGAAGATCAAAACTCAGAGTTTCCAAAAACTTTTTTTGGGGGGACATCTTTTTGTATTTGTTGAATATCTTTGCAACCGCAGTCCCAAAATTAAAACAAAAAATATCAAAAAATATAGTTCAATTTTAGCCATTGTAAACCACTGGAATTAGCTGGATGATTCACCGCCTTTAACTAGATCTGCAAAATGAAATAATTCCACCTCATAATATTCTTTCTGGAACATGTAGTTTGATGAATTCTACAACCACTGCAATCATAAGTAGGCTGCATAACATTAAATTAACAATTACAGTAGATACAATAGCACAAAAGATATGAATTAAGTGTTTACTTTCATCATAGTTGCTATCCATCATCACCAATAGCTAACTATCTGACTGTGAGTTGGACAATCCTCTCATTCAGTCTAATTAAACCCAAACAAAATTGTGAAATGACAAAAAAGTCTTGCATATGATGCCATATTTAAAGGAGATTCATTATCAATTATAATGCCTGTTCATAATAGTATCTTCATTTTATTAATTTTGCCATGTAGTGTTTGTATGTAGTGTTCCTTCTAAATTTTAATTCTAAGTTTCTAATTTGTTACTGTCACGTTTTTGGAACTATCTAAAACTTTTCCCCGATGCTCAAAAAATAAACAGGATGAGTATTAGGGTTATCATATAAATATACTGTATACAAGACCACGAAGATCGAAAGGATCACAATTTGAAGGATCAAGACTCAAGTTTGAGTTAGGTTTGAAATTCCTGCAGTCCTTGTAATTATTTCAGTAAATGTGATCCTGTATGTTTTAGCAGGACTTGTTCGCACTGTTTCTGGGCTTAAAACAACAAAATTGGTGTGACTGTAAAAGAGTAGCCAAGACCTTGAATCGACCAATATACCACAACACAAAAGATAAATGACATATAAACAGATAGAAGATTTGATGCACTGTTCTACTGTTTTTTATGTATATATCACTTTCTAGGCAAATTTGAGCTGGGGTATTAACGGTGATATACTTCAGGTAGCCTAATGATTTACATTAGACGTTAGTTAGTGGCTCCAATTAATTTTATGTTTGTACTTTACAAATGCACATTGCATAGCTTTGTAAATCTTAGAAATATATTTTTTCCTTTAGACCAATCTAACGTCTTGGAGCATGGACCTCAAAGCTGTAAATCTGAAGAGTGAAATGCATTGTTATTCAGTAAGAAAATTACAGATCAGCTAACTTCAGACTTATCTTGCCTACTTTTAACTTTTAAAATTCGGGGTAACAAAGACTCAGTTGTTCTTGCAATGGCATTTTTATCCTCTAGTCACTGATCAGACAGCGTTAAACAATAAACCCTCACTTAGTAAATCTAGACCTGCAACATCAGACATGATTTGAAGACTACACTTTTGATTGCGTTAAAGGCAGTGAATCATCTAGCCAATTCCAGTGGTTTACAATAGCTAAAATTAAACTACAATTTTTGATATTTTTTGTTTTGATTTCGGGACTGCGTTTGCAAAGATATTCAACAATTACAAAAAGATGTCCCCCCGAAAAAAGTTTTTGGAAACTGAGTTTTGTTCTTCCCGCCAAAATTACAGTTCTCTAAACTATTAGGCCTACTGTAATCTTATTAAACTATTAGGCCTAATAGTTTAGAGATAGTTAGGCCTAAACTATTTAGAAATAAACTATCTCTAAACTACTAGGCCTACCACAGTTCTCTAAACCATTAGGCTTAAGGTGCGTTTAGACTGGACGCGAAGCAACGCGAAGCGAAGGTTGGCGACCTTCGCGAGTGGTCGGTTACGTCACTCGCGAAGGTTGCCAACCTTCGCGAGTCTTCGCGAGTGGTTGCTAATCTTCACGACTGGTCGCTTCATAGGCTAATTTTAACAACTTACTTTTAAAATGTTTTCAATGAGCAAAAAGCTTTGTGTAGTTTATTATTGAAGCGCTATTATTGTAATCACAGGTTCTGTTTCGTCATAGCGCGGTGGAATTACCGGTAAAACGAAGATTGAGTTTATATTATGTTATCATGCAATAACCGTGAAGAAGAGTCTAGAGTAATAGCTCAGGTAACAAAACAATCTTGAGAAAAAAATTTGTAAAGTTTAAGTGAAAAACGAAGTACAGTAGATCGAATTTGGAAATGAAAAGACAAGTCATTTCTTCAAAAACGTAGTAGTACTTGGCCTATTTACTAGCTATCAATGATTTGTTTAGTTCCTTCCACTGAAAACTTGCCCTAATCTGTTTTGACGATAACAGTTCTTGGTTTTAATGCAGAAACGCAAAAAGCTGAAAGCAGATGTCAAAAGTTCTCTTGAGGTGTTTACTCAGTTAACAAATCCTTAAACGCTTTCACCATCCATGTCTCATTATGGTAGTGGTAGATCTACCGGTATCTTGTAGAGTGTAAACCAATAGGCTAGTCTACAGGTTCATTTAAATCATTAACTATGTTGTTTTTTGGATGTGATTTTTCTTTTTCAGGCAAGCATGTTATGATACCTGTAGTAAGCTTAAACAGTTGTTTGTATGTGTTATTTAGTGCTGTTTATGAAGACTCCCAATGTTAACTCTATGAGTGAAACTGAAAGCTGGATTTGTCATCAGTTATGTAGTGGATTTTTTGCTTATTGTGCAATGGATTGCTGTGTTGATTTGCTGGAGAAAGCAAAAAAACATAGCAGTTTTTGCATGATTTGACACTATCATCGAAGGACAAGAATTTAGCACAGTGATACCTGATACCAGCAGTTGCTTTGAGGAAAAGTCAGCCTCTAAAACTAAGTTTGGTGTTTTATTCGCTAGCGGAGCGCTTATCGATGTTTAGTGCGAAGTTAAATGCTATCGAGAGCATTTTATTAGTTTGCATTTTCTTGCGGTACCAGTAGGCTACGTTGCGTTTACCTCAAAGAGCTTTGCTTTAAACCACCGTTTGTAAGATACAGACAAATTTAGAGCAGTAAGATCAAGCCCCCTCTAAGCTTGTTTTTGGTTATGCCCCTGATAAAAAAAAACATTTAGATTTTTTCATTTGAAAATTGTTACTCAAGCATCTGAATAAAAGTGTTGTTAGTTCTCACATTTTTATGTAACTGACGCTTCCTTCCCCAGTCCAATTATTTTTATTATAACTGCTGTATCAAGTTTTTTGTTTAGTTTGGAGAATGGAACAATAGTAATGAACTTGCTTGGCGGGTACTTCTCTACCAATAATAGTAACCTCAGCAAAAAAACAGAACTCACTTTCTACTGGTTAGATATATATTGGCTTTCTAGTTCATCTAAATACACTGACTGCAATTGCAATGATTGAACTTCAGACTTAAAATTGTTTACTTTGTCACTTTATTCACCATGTAAAGCAGTAAAAATTTTAAGAGACAGTAAAAATGTTTTGAAATTCACAAACAACTAAATTCAGATATTACACAAAGACACAGTAAATGAATATTTAACACACTTGACATTTCTATTTTCATTAATTAGGACTGGAGTGAAAAATCACTACCAGACTACAATATTCATAATTATAAAACTTGGGGTAGTCCAAAATCATTGCTTCCAGTTCAACTTGATCACGGTCAAAAACCTTCAGAAACAAGAAGACTTTTAAGAGGACATTCAGAAGAAAAAATTCCATGTTTGTAGCTATTCAAAGAAGTGACTACTAATTAGGCCAATCCACAAGTTCATAGGAATTTTTCGATTTTTTGTATCTATCTAGCTCTTGCATGTAGCAGTGTAGCTTGAAACCAATTCTAAATACAGTTCTTTTCACCAAGTTGGCTTGGTCAAAAAGGCAGTGAAAAAACTTTTGCGAGTTTTCCAGTATTCAAGGAATTGTTCAATTGTGGTTACTTTTAAAACAACAAGCTAACAAACAATGGGTAAATACACTATCAACACACTCAAAACTAGCCTGTTGGTGGGTTATTTTATATTCTGAAAAAAAAACATCATGTTAGTTTAAGTTTACTTTAAGACAAAAAAGCAAAAGCTGCTCAGCCAAAAGAACTACTGGACTGGTCTTCTGCTATGCTGCACAGAATAAAAAGTTTTGGTTTAAAAGCTAGATGTCGTGGGGCTAGGCCTACTGCTTTGCTGCATTCATTATAATGAAGCTTTGAGATCCAGCATAGCTATGAAAAATCACTCTAGGATTTACAGCCTTAGCTGTCTAGATCCAAATTAACTTGGCTAGCCTAGGGCTATTGCGAATCTAACTTTGCCAACAACCTAGGCCTACTCTTTGGACTGATAAATAGGCGCTAAACCATACAAATCTATACTATTTATATTATTTTCTAGCAAACTGCGATCGTAAAAATCAAATCAGTGAATTAGTTAGTTATCTTACTACAGCCTGCAAGCAAGCGCTGTTGCGCAACTGCTCGCGAAGGTTGCGAGCGGTTGCAACCTTTCGCGAGCTGTCGATGACGTCAAATTTTGGTTGCTTTGCGTTGCTTCGCGTCCAGTCTAAACGCACCCTTACTGTGGTTTTGGCGGGAAGAACAAAACTCAGAGTTTCCAAAAACTTTTTTCGGGGGGACATCTTTTTGTATTTGTTGAATATCTTTGCACCCGCAGTCCCAAAATTAAAACAAAAAATATCAAAAATTATCAGAGGTGGAGTCCTCGAGGACGTCCTTGGCCTCGAGGACGTCCTCGAGGACAGATTTTGAAGTCCTTGGCCTTGGCCTTGGCCTCGAAGGTCAAGTCCTTGGCCTTGGCCTCGAGGCCTCAAGTCCTCGAAAATTTTTGGAAAGTTAAAATTTTGTGGAGCGGTTTAAAAATTTTTGGAAAGCGTTTTTTCGTGGAGATCGCCTGAAAAATTTTTGTGAAGACCTTTTTTTTTTTTTTTTTTTTTTTTTTTTTTGAGATCGCCTGAAAAATTTTTGTGAAGACCTTTTTTTTTTTTTTTTTTTGGAGAGCACTTGCGCTTTGTGTCCTTGGTCCTTGGCCTTGGCCTCGAGCGTTCCTGTCCTTGGCCTCGAGAGTGTCTGTCCTCGGAAAGGCTGTCCTTGGCCTTGGCCTTGGCCTCGGATTTTTTTTTGTGTCCTTGGCCTTGGCCTCGAGCCTTGTGTCCTCGACTCCACCTCTGAAAATTATAGTTCAATTTTAGCTATTGTAAACCACTGGAATTGGCTGGATGATTCAGCGCCTGGTTAAGTACCGGTACCATACTTAGTACCTGGTTAAAAATTGAAGTAGCAAAGTAGGCCTAGTGGAAACTAGGTAGTCCCATTGCCCCCTGCCCAACTACAAACAAGGCTACTTTGTGTTGTAGCAAGCAGGAGTTGGCATATTTTTATATCTGCATTAGCCTACAGTATATCTGCTAATGCTATTACTACAGTATCTAAACTAGGCTATACAATGCAGCCTACTACTTAGCAACCTTAGTTACAACTTGCATTAAATTACACTCCTAAACAGGCTTTTTGATAATAAATAATGTCTATTTCTCACTGTTTTCGGGTTAATATCTACCTGTGTTGCAAATGCAAGCCTAAGTTATGTAGCAATTGACTTTGCACTATCCAATCTCCAAAACATTTGCTCAATCATTCCTTCAGTCTTGTATGTGCTTTGTGACACGGATTGCGTAATTATGGAAGTTTATAAACAACCAAAACTTTTACAAAAAAGAAAAAAAAGGAGATAGGCTAATCACGTGATGTGACTGGAAGGGTTGATAATATTCATTCTAACCTTACCCGCGTTCATTAGCGCTTGGTAGTGGAAAAACTAAATTTCGGAAATTTGAAAAATTGCAGAAAAGCAATAAAGATAAAATGAAGTCTGCTGATAAGGTGGCAGATGAGGCCAGGTAGTATCAAGCACATGCAGGACCTAGCCTATCTGTAGATGTGAAACTAAAAGAATCCATGAAAGGAAATACAATATTATAGGGCAGTGTAGCGGTAGCCTGTAGCCTAGTTATTTTGTTTTTGTAGAATGCCTTGGAAATGCAAAATAGCATACACCTACTCAAACACTGAGTCCCCCATTCAGTAGCCTAATCATCCTTTTACTAGGTAGGCCTATAGCCTATAGATAAATTGCCTTGTAAATAGACCCACATCTGTTAATAGTTATTGTTGATGCAAATTGATGATCTGTAATAGCCTAGCCTAGATCGAAAACAGTTACTGGTACGGTAGGCTACTACGGTATGTCTCTAGGAGTAGCCTAGGCCTGCCGGTGTTCAAGCATATATAACTGTAAGCTAATGGCCGTTTAATTGTGTGAGCACAAAGCAGATGATTACTAGTTCTTCAAATTATGCTAAGCACTGGTTGGCCTATTTCCAGGAGGCAAAGTAGGCTAGGCTACACCTTGATATTTTAAAAAAGCAACTAGGCCTACACAATAGGCTAGTTCAGTTGGGCTTAGACAAAAGCTAATGGTAGTTAAGGCTGTATCTCGCTGGAGATATTTGCTTGCAGCAAGATATGATTTTTTAATAGTGCGTTGTTGTACGGTAGGTACGGTTTTTAGTCAAACATTCTTGTGGGAACTTATACCATAGATTTTTGCGACTTTCTCATGCATTGGTCAAACCTCAGTGTGGTTTTTACTATTTTGGAATGACCCAGAATGAAATCAAAAAATAGAATTGGTTTTTCAGTTCATATTGTTGTTAATGCAGTCTCTTAAGCAATGCACATTCACGCACTTGTTTATTTCTCAGAATGGGTTTAACCTTAATTAAAATTATCAATTTAGTGTTTTGGCCAAAAGCCAAAATTACCCTATTATTATCGGCAAAAACAAACCTAAGTAGGTAATGCAGTGTAAACTTGATTTTGATATAACAACAGAAAATTGTGAGTACAATCATTTTTGTAAGTTTCTGCATTAAGTGGTAAATGTTTTGCCGGTTAGGTCAATGGCCTATTGCTGGATACTGGTAAGCTGCGTAAAACTAGATGAAATTGCGAAGACATGTATAACAAAGTAAAACTTTGCAGATTGAAATGTCAGACTATTATTGCTTTAAAGCAAATTGCAACTTAACCAATGCCATTAGATCAACGATGAATAAGCTAGATCTCAACCAATGCCATTAGATCCATACTGGTCTTCTTACTGCTAGGCCTTCTAACCTGAACCAGACCAGAAGACTGTACAAAATAACATTTTAATCTGTGCATAGGGTTGTACAAAGTAGAATAATGCAGTATTCTAGAATAATTCTAGAATAGACATTTCGAATCTAGAATTTCGAATCCTATTCTAGAATAACTCATGGCAAACTGTGACAATACAGTTGTTTCCGGCCAAAATTAGGTGATCTCCAAAAAAAAAAAAAAAAAAAGGTCTTCGCCAAAATTCAGAGTGAATTTTTGGCCGAATTCCAAAATTCAAACGCTTTTTCCGCCCAAAATTAGGTGATCTCCAAAAAAAAAAAAAAAAAAAGGTCTTCGCCAAAATTCAGAGTGAATTTTCGGCCGAAATCCAAAATTCAAACGTTTTTTCCGCCCAAAAAATTTTTTTTCGAATCCAATTACCCGATAAAAAATGCTTTTTGAGATTCGTTTCTCCGGAGATTCGAATCTCAAGGATTCGAAATTCTACTTTGTACAACCCTATCTGTGCATTATCATTGTTTTATGGGTTTACAATTACAATTTTACTACCAAGAAACTCAGTCTTGTTTAATAACCAACTTAACACATTGAGGGTAAGGAACATATTATCACGTTTTTTATTTTCTATTCTGTCCACAGTAGACATACTTATTTGTGTTTCAGCTGCCGGTATGGTTTAAATTCAATAATTTCAGTGTTTTAGATGAATACCAGTGAACTACTAAACATCTTTTACTAAGAAAATAACTAAACTTTCTTTTTTCAATAACTGAAAACAAGTTGATTATGCTGCACTATAAATTTTATTTTTGAATGCGATTTGCTTTCTTCACTTTATATTTGTATCACATGTGCTGTATGAGCTAGCTGAAAAAATGCAAATTGTACAAAACTGTAACGAGATGCTATAGCATGTGGCTAGAAATTGACATCATGATTAATGTGTTAATTTTAGACCAAGCTTGTAATGGCAACCTCTAAACTAAAAATTTGGATGCAAATACTGAGTTTAGCAAGTCGTGCCAAACACCTGTGACACAGTATTTTGTGATGTTAATTTTGGTAGTTTGTGAAATAGTGATGTTAGGCCTACCTTTTTTGGTAGAACTGATCAATGGTGGTTCAAATGATTTCACTCAGTAGAGGAGAAAAATTATTTTATTGTAAAAAGCTCAGAAAATTTTATAGTTTTAAACTAATTACTTAAAACCAAATTTAAACATTATTCTACCCCTGTTTAAAAAGACCTTAAAATCAAGTAATGAAAACAAATTTAATATGAAAATGCTGCCTAAAATATTTATGCAAGCCTAATAATTTTTTCAACAATTTATGACTTTAGGTTACACAAAACCAATAAAATTTTGGATTTTTAAACTTGGAAAAATACAACCCTTCTAACTAGTGGTACTGGTAGGCTACCTTGAATTAACACATGTTTGTGATATTGCTAACACCTATCAGACGATTGATTAAAATATGACACTTCTACAAACAAAATTTGCTGCTTACTAGTATATACGTATGATTTTTTTTTTTTTTGATTGTTTGTTATCAAGTTTGCAAAAACACTGCAATTATATTGTTTTTAAAACTTTCAAAACTATTTTTTTAAGAAAGAAGCAATTCACGATTTTGTTGTGCTAGGCTACCTTTGCAAAGATACGATTTTATTAATGAGGTAGTAATACTGAAACTTTAAAAAAACAAACAATCAAAAGTGCAAGTTATTGCAGGCTACTTGTCAAACCTTGTTGCAAGAAAATTATCACCTATGGGATATCATCATTTATTGAATAATGGTTTGTGTATTCTACTTTTTGCAATGATAAGTCTAACAATAATTGCAGTATAGTGAGGATTAAGATTATAGGTTAGTTTATTTCAGCAAGTTTTATTTTCCAAGGTTTATCCCTTATTCAAACAATTGATGTTTGCATTGTGTGTGTCTTTGCTTTTACTTGGCCATTTTCATATAAACGAGTACGAAGTTTCAGACTTTTGCTTATAACTCGAGAACGGTTAGATCTAGCTCAATGGAATTTTGACAGCAGTTTGAATTAATAAGTTGTTTTTTCCAAATTTTAAGACAATTAGTCTTGTGACTTCAGTTTTAGGACCCCAAAACCACCCCAAAAGTTTGGCATAAATAGCGGTCTCATTTAAAAACAGCTTAAGTATGTCAAAACATATTTTACACGATTATGTGTCTTATGATATTCTTTCATCCCTCTTAACTGGAAGTGGAGTCCTCGAGGATACATTTTGAAGTCCTTGGTCTCGGCCTCAAAGCTCTAGTCCTTGGTGTTGAAGTCTACAAGTTCTCGAAAATGTCCTGTTTTGACTCGAGGAGAGCATCATTTTTTTGACTGGTTAAGATGGAAAATAACCAAACAAAAGACAGCCTAAACTTCTAGTCTGTCAATTTGTTTCCTTTTCTTATTTAAAAAATAATACAATGTGATAGCCAACTAAGCCAAGTCATGCTGAACCTTATTTTAAATGGCATTGTGTGAAAGCTCTAACCAGAGAATGAGGGCCAAAAAGCCATTTGAAAAATTGTTATTTTTATTTCTGCTGATATTTTTGGTGCAGGCTGTACAAGCTGCAAAGCACTAAAGCCATGCAGAGCCATAACAAAAAATCTGGGGTCCAGACAAACAATTCTAAGTTGCTAATGCTAAAACATGACCGAACCTATTCTGCATGTGAATTTAGAAGAAAGTATACATGTGTGTGGTAATGAAATGTAATATAAACATTGTCAGGGATGGCATATTGATGTTATACTGCAATAAATATGTTGGCACATATATCTGGATATAACTGAAAAACATAATCTCAAAAACGACTTCTTATTCTAATCGCAAAGAATAGTGTGAAGAAGTTGTTTTGAGATAAAAGAACAACTTTAATCACTGACAAGTGGTCTGCCAGTCCAAGGGGCAAAACCACATCCACTGAACAATTTGTGTGTAGGAAATTGCCAGAGGTGGGCACAAATAACATTATATCAAAAGCGCAGCGCCGCAACAAAGCGCAGTGATCTTTTCAACCAGTAAAAGCGCAGCGCAAAATGCGCAAACTTATTTTTCAAATTTCTGAAGCGCAACTTCCGCAATAAACTTTTTTGATTCAGATAAAGCGCAACTCAATTCCGCAGTTGCAGAACAGCATTTTTATATCAAGTTAAAGTGCAACCTAACTTCCGCAATTGAAATTTCATAACGCAATGCAAATACGGCATTGTTTGCAATTTTAGACTGAAAAAAAACAAATAATTTGCTGAAAAAGACCGACATTTATCAATATTAGTATCGAAATGGAACAAAATTAAGTTCTATGTACAGAATTGCGCTATTAATCGAAAAAAGTTTTGAAAGCGCAGTGCAATTAAAGCGCTACATATTTAAAAAACGTTAGTCCGCAATGCAACTTCCGCAATGTTCCAAAATAAAAAATTAAAGCGCAATGCAACTTCCGCAATTGTGGAGGTTGCGGAAGTTGCGCTTTGTATTGCGCTTTGCTTACTTCTGGAAATCGCCTCTAGTAATCTCAAATATCAATCTTAGACATCAAAAAATGCTGCATGAAGAATTATTATGGAGATACTGCTTGAAATTGGTTTTATTGAAGAAATGAGAACTGCTTGAGGTAATGAAAAAGTTGCCCCAAACTCTTTTGCATAATTTCCTTTATTTGCAAAAATACGATTTAATCCATTTGACTGCGTGCCATTTGCAAATCTGCATTTTGCAATTTTGTGACATAACAAAAGGTATAATTTTTGCAAAAATTCTCTCAGACTAAGGAAAGCGATTACCATCAATTGGCAGCAGTGAGTAGCCTGTAACCAACTCTTAAAATTTGGCTACTCCAACTGAAACCTGTAGACCTGATCTACTGTACACCTTTTGTGATGTCACAAAATTACAAAAAGCAGGGTTGCCAATGGTACGCAGTCAAACAGAATAAAAGGTATTTTCGCAAAAAAGAGGATTTATGGAAAAAGGTTTGGGGCACCTTTTTATTACCTCAAGTAGTTCTCATTTCTTCAATAAAACCGATATGGAGCAGTATCTCTTCAAGAAATTAAGTGCGAAGTTAGATATAACAACAGTATAATAATTTTTTGAATGCATAGAGAGATGTGCACTGTATTTAATAAATATTTACCACCTCATTATAAGATAAAGAGGCGAAGCTCCCACAAAAAATATGGGCATTTTTAGAAAAAATTATTGATTTATTATTTCTTTTGTTTTGATGATTGTGGATTCTGTGAATTGGGCCCGGAGCAAATGTCTTCAATGCCTTCCTTTTTAAGATGACCCTGCTGGGATCCCCAGATGATTTTTTTGAAATTAAATACCTTATGTTGAATTTAACAAAGTGTTTTTGGCGGCCTAAACGTTTGCAAACATTTAGTATTAAGCATTAATTGTGAGAAAGCCATCACATGCAATGAAATGTAAAGTAAATTGGCTTAAAATTAGAGTTGAAAAATTGTGGGAAAACTAAAGGTTTATGTATTTTCTTTTATGGTAACTTCTTTCAAATTGTTTTGAAAATTTAAGTGTGTAATCTCCTTAAAAGCTGCATTTACACTGGTGACTTTTAGCTGCAAGAATCGGCATTTTGCTTTATTTCTTTCTCAATTGCTCTTTTTTTCTTTCTTGATTTTAGAAAGAAGAAAGGCAAAATGTCGATTCTCACAGCTAAAAGTTGCCCAACACCCGTGTGAATGCAGCTTTAAAGTCACAAAAATTGCTATTTTTCTGCAAAAAAGAATCACTAATATTATTCAACATGAGTCATGGAGACTTCACCCACGCCACAGAACCTCGTTTTTTTTAATGCCAAAAACTTGAGCTTACAAATATATCCAGTACGATACCTCAATTCATTTTAAAAGCATAAATTTACAGCATTTGCAATACTGCATTTTAGATAATATTGTTTAAAAAATTCCATGAAAAGAAATCGTTTAAACAAGCAATATGGTTTGCGTGTTCTTACTCAGGGGATCCTTAATCAGTGGATATTTGCATCGAAGCCTGATGAAATTATGGCATTAAAATTGACCATTTCTACATTTATAATTTAGTTATATTCCCCATTGACGGGTTTGGCCTTGTTTCATTGCCACGGTATCGTTACAGTGCGTAATCAACATCAGCTGCTAACGTTTAAAACGTCACAATGGCATTCATTATTATTTTTAAAATCTACCATTTTTGAATTATCATCAAAAACTTAACGAAATGCAACATCTTAATCACTTTTGCAATTAAAAATTATGGAAAATTTGTCAATAATAATGTAGAAAAATTGTGTCCTCGGTCCTTGGCCTTGACCATTCCTGTCATTGGCCTCAAAAAGGCCTATCCTTGAAAAGTCAACTTTGTCCTCAGATTTGTTTGAGTTTGATTGTTAATTGGTTTAGTTGGCCTCAGATTCGTTTGAGTCCTTTGCCTTGGCCCTGAACGTTGTGTCCTCAACTCCACCTCTGCTACCAATCCACTTTTGGCTGTAATGAGTTTTTTTTTCTTTTTTGTCCTTTTTCTTACCAAGTTTTGTATGCTCTTCTTCTAAACCACAAAACATCAAATTCAAATTTTGGTGTAAAGTTGTTGAGCTGCAAATGCAATTTTGTCTCCCAAAATTTATTTGGGTCACTCAACCAAAAATGAATTTTTTAAGCGACTTAAGCTAGAAAGCTAGTTTTTTTGATATCAGTAAATATTTAAGTGATAAATATTTTGAGGTAGTTTGGAGGTACCACCCCAGAACCCCCAAATGGATCCTCCGAAAATCGCTTATTTAAACGGATTAAGCTAGGGCGTTAGTTTCTTTTGATATCAGTAGACATTTAACACACAAATATTTTGACATTTTTTTGGGTTACCACCACCCCCAAGGAACCTCTGCAAATGTAACCCCAAAATCAATTTTGAACGACTCAAGCTAGGAAGCTAATTGTTTTTAATATTAATGAATATTTAAGGAAAAATTATTTTGACATAACTTAGGGGTGCCACTTTCTTGGGGAAACCCTAAATTGGACCACCTCTAAATCAATTTTTTAAACAATTCATTAGAGAGCTAATTGTTTTTTATATCAGTAGATCTTTAAAAAATAAATATTTTGACATGTTTTAGAGCAGTGCTCCACAACTGTTTTTAACTTGCGGCACACTTACAAAACTTGCTGAATTTGGCAGCACACCACAACAAACAATGCAACAATTAGTAAAAACACAAAAAGTACTAAAACCAATATTGATAAATAACACCAGTGTGTTGCGGCACATCTGTTGTAGAGCACTGGTTTAGAGATGACACCCCCTCCTTGGGGACCCTTGAAATAGATCCCCCAAATCTTTATTTTTAATTTGTGCTAAAATAGTTTTAGAATTAGAAATACAAATAGCTGTCTGTTTGAAATAAAAGTTTAGAATTGGTGTTATTAAGGTAAAAAAATAGATCTAGGTCCAACATTGAGCAGAGTGTCTTATGTGAATAAATAATATGTAATAGACATTAGACAAAGCTTTGAACACATTTCGAATTTGTGCTAAAGTTGAGATATATGCATTCACAGTAATGATAGTTGAAGCTTTAACTGACAAATTGTTATTAATAACTTACGATGGTGCTTTAGTACTGTAATTTCATATCGTTTAATATTTACAAAGCTATTGAGATTTTTGTATTTGTTTAACGTACAATATTGCTGACAGAAACATGTGTTACTATGTGTATTTGATGTATCCATAGATATTGAATAATGATCATAAACTTCATATCATACCCGATCATAACATACTTTATCATAAGCTTCTGAGTAGAACAGAGCTTGACACTAAAAAGACACAGTTGGCCATTTTGTGAAAAAACTCACCCATGTAAAAAAAACATAAAAACTACAAAGCCAAATACACTTTTGCAAAAAAGGCAAAGAAATCCGCTGTTTGGAGATGAAAGCCGCAACAAAATTATGTTCAAACGTCGATATTTTTTTTCTGCAAACATATTCAGGAATTTCAAATTTTTCTTTGAAGTCGAACCAATCACTAACCATTTAAGACTTACCCTACACCGGGCATAATATTGTAAGCATAAACCATATACTTTGTTTAAGTCGCCACTTCAGCCATACCAAAATTTTGATTGCAATAAACCAAAGATATGCTCAAGATACATGATTTTGTACCTAGTAAAGACTGGGTGATCAAAGGGATAGTGCTAAGTTATCTTAAAAGTTGAAGCTTTTGTAGTAGGTTAAAGCACACTTTTACTGGTGCTAAAGTAATTTAGTAAGCTTGTTTAGCTACTGCAATGGGCTACTGAACTACAGTAGGTGTAGAAGCTTGCATTTTTACATTACTTGCAACCATAGCCTAGTTTCTTTACAGCATACTAAACACATTGCGTTTTGTTGAGCATTTTATGAAAAAATCGAATATGCTTTAATCAGTGACGCCATCAGGGAAGACTAAGAGGGCTGAAGCTTCCTCGTTTAATTAACTCAAAAGATTTAAGCCAAATATGCGATCTTTCACTTGGACTTAACCAGTAACTGTGTGAGGGCTAGAGATGGCATGGGTAACAAAAACTACGTGTTCGCAAACCTTGTCTGCATGCTGAATCGCACTGCATCCATACACAACTAAGTTCACGCCACATCCCACTGCAAGATATCTATTCTTAAAATTTCCACAAACATCAGAAAAAATTAGCTCTCTAGCTTACGTCATATAAAAAATTTGATTTTTGGGGTATAATTTTTAATGCTTTTCAGAGGGGTGGCCCTCTCAAACCATGTCAAAATATTTGTCTTTTAAACTTCTGTTGAGATAAAAAAACTAATGACCCAGCTTGAACCGTTCAAAAAATTTATTTTGGGGAGGTCCATTTAAGGGCCCCTGGGGGGGAGTGCCCCCAAACTATGTCAAAACATTTTTCACTTAAATATCTACTGATATATGAAAAAAAATTGCCCTAGCTTGAGCAATCAAAAAAATCAAATTTTTGGGCCACTGTATTAGGGATTTCTGGAGGAGTGGTGCCAAAAAATTTTGGGAGACAAAATTGCGTTTGCAGCTTAACAACTTTACACAAAAGTTAGATTCCGATGTGTTGTGGTTTAGGAGTAGAAGCGCGCACACGATTTAGAAAGTAAATAATAAAAAAGAAAAAAAACTCATCGTGACCAAAAGTGGGTTGGTATGGATGAAAGAGTATCTTAAGACATATAATAACCCTGTGAAATATTTTTCGCCGTATTTATGCCGTTTTTGAGTAAGACCATTTTTACACCAAACTTTTGAGGTGGTTTTTGGGTCTTAAAACCGAAGTCACGTGACTCAATGCCTCGAAATTTGGCACAAACATATCACTTATTAATTTCAAACTGATGTTAAAATTTCATTCAGCTAGACCTAACTGTTCTTGAGTTATAAGTAAAAGTCTGAAACTTTGCACTCGTTAACTTTGAAAGTGGTCAAGTAAAATTATACGAACACACAACGCCAGGTCATTCATTCTAATTATACTGCTTTTATCTGCCTTGTGTGTGTTTTTTATCAGTTTTTCTCATTTCTGCACCGTGCTTTGGAAATCAAAAACAATCTACTAGTCTACCTGATGATTCATGCAACTATTTAGCTTATCCTGAACCAACAGCCCAAATACTGGTATATCATGTGCTCTGCATGCTGTCATAAGCTACTACACTCATATTTAACTGTCTAACTTGATAAGAACAACTTTGCAGCCTCCCAACGTAAGCCAATATATGGGAATTCAATATTGGGTAAACTACCGATAGCTTACTTATCCGTGAACCTGGAACCCTCTAATCACCTGCTACTACATAGGGTATTCTGTCATAGCAACTTCGTATAGCCTAGTCTTCCAACTCTACCACATAGCAGATAGGGTACAGACATATAGGATAGATACCATGATCGGTTGACGAATACGCTACACTGAGCTTACTCTGTCACTCTGAAATGCTAGTGCATGTGCAGCAGAAACTGTTTATCTAGTCTTGGGCTTGTACCAATAGGACTACAGGCCTACTGCATTCAGGGTGGGTATGTGGCTAGGCTATGTGCCTCTGCTCTAATGATTGATTCCCACAAACCTATTTCATCTATGTTTTTTTGTCTGCCTTTGTTTCATCTTCTCACCAAACGTCCTAAACTTTTCCTAGCCAAGCTGACCAAAACCAAAATCTTTTGGTGTAAAGAAACATGTTCAGCCAATCAAAACTAAGATTTTTGAAGCCAAAATAGCCTATTTAAGGGTGCTCCGAATTCTGAAAAAATAAACTTCAATTAAAGGCACCTTTTACTGTTTTAGTAGCCTAACCCTATGTATTGTCGCAATATGGAATTGTTATTGTCTTCGATTCATACTATAGTCAGTATAAATATTATACAGTAGGTTCACTCAATTGTGACGTGTGTCCGCATTTTTTGAGAGCCAAGCAAAACTTTGGAGTCAAATTGACGTCAAAATAGTGACATCTGAGCGGATGCGAATTATGCCAAATGATAGCAATTATTCTGAAATTTTACGAATTTTGTCTCCACCTGACGGAATTAAGTCCTTTCCCTTTTTTTACGGCCCTGAATAGAGAAGGGCAGCATTTTTCACAACTGTCATACTCCTGACGTAACTTGGTATAGCTTTCGTTGTGCTTTTCGGATCGAAATAAAATTGGTACCAATAAATCCGTTTAAGCTCGGGCTTTGATTCACTCCATTTGTTACGTCACTTGTGTATGACGTCACAAAGTCGGAAGCGTAAATATAACAGAAAATTGGAACTTTTCACTCTTTCGGTAACTTTAGTTATGGGGGGTTTTGCTCGCGTTTGACACCCAACAGTTTTGTTTTGCCCGAAATTTGCTCTGTATCGTCAACCAGCTTTCCTGCAATTTTCGTTTTAAATGCTGAAGGATTTACAAAAATATCGTTGCTGGTTTGCGTGACATGTTTAAGTTATAATGATAAACGTAGCATTTAATAGCCGTAGTGCTTTACCTGATACAACTTAATTGTTACGTCATTGTCATTAGTCAGCGACTTGATTGATGTCTTTTGATTCGAAACAGCATTTTTTGTTCGAAACAGCACTTCAGCTGCATAAAAATACTATAAGTTTAATAATTTTATTTCTCTAGCTTTAAGATTCCACCGCTGGTATTTTGCTGTTGCGTGTACAGATTGTTGTTGTTCTGTTGAATTGAAAGAATACTATTAAAACCAATGTTGGAGTAGAAAATGCATCTCTTTCTCGAAGAGTATAATTTCAGCCTGGCTGTACGAAAATTCTCTAAAACATGTTCACACGCACTCTTGCGATATATCCGCATTGCTCCGTAATTATATAATTTAATTCTTTTAATTGACATCCGACATTTGGCAATTTAGTTCTTGCAAATGGCTCTAAAACTGTGCGAAGGTGGTTCAGGTGTGACACGAAGCTCATTTTTGCCACAGGAAGCTCATTTTTGCTCAAAATTTAGGAAAAAAGTAAGAACATTCCAGCTTTAGCATAAAAAAATAATAATAAAGAACACAGACTGGTACACCAAATTTGTAAACTATCAGCAGACTTTTTTAAAACTTTTTCCATATTGCTATTGTTGGTTTGTCAAAAATGAAGTCGCTGACTTTCAGTACCAAAAGATAATTTGATTTTCACCCTATAGCAAGAATAAATTTATGTCACTATATTCTCCAATAAAATTGAGAACAAGTGAGGCTGAAAATCGGTGAAAATTTAGGAGCTGCCAGCTTCAACTTAAAAGCAATGACGTAACACTTAAGTTGTATCAGGTAAAGCACTATGGCTATTAAATGCTACGTTTATCATTATAACTTGAGCATGTCACGCAAACCAGCAACGATATTTTTGTAAATCCTTCAACATTTAAAACGAAAATTGCAGGAAAGCTGGTTGACGATACAGAGCAAATTTCGGGCAAAACAAAACTGTTGGGTGTCAAACGCGAGCAAAACCCCCCATAACTAAAGTTACCGAAAGAGTGAAAAGTTCCAATTTTCTGTTATATTTACGCTTCCGACTTTGTGATGTCATACACAAGTGACGTAACAAATGGAGTGAATCAAAGCCCGAGCTTAAACGGATTTATTGGTACCAATTTTATTTCGATCCGAAAAGCACAACGAAAGCTATACCAAGTTACGTCAGGAGTATGACAGTTGTGAAAAATGCTGCTCTTCTTTATTTAGGGCCGTAAAAAAGGGGAAGGACTTAATTCTGTCAGGTGGAGACAAAATTCGTAAAATTTTAGTACAATTGCTATCATTTGGCATAATTCGCATCCACTCAGATGTCACTATTATGACGTCAATTTGACTCCAAAGTTTTGCTTGGCTCTCAAAAAACGTGGACACATGTCACAATGGTTTTTGCTTGGAGTGAACCTACTGTATGATATTTATACCGTGCTATAGTTATAACATGACTAACCATTGCTGTACATAAACAAACAATCCACCAGCAATAATTGTAAAAAAATGTAAAAAATTATAGTACACGGCGCTGCGCTGACGCTGTTATGTAATGCAGATTTAGGTTGCCACGTGGCGTGGTGCACCTACAACAGCGCGCGGCCGCGTACGCTGCGCTGTTGCCATTTCTAGTGAGGGCTGATTGGACTTGGCAAAATAAATTCATTCAAACTCTTCCAAATCTTAGTACAGTAATTTAGCGTTTCTAATTGGTCTAAAAACGTGCAAAATGCCATCCAAACGGCGTTAAATAGCTTTTTTTTTCAAAAAAATGGAAGAATTGCCCAGCGGCTGTAGGCTTTGCCTCCGTAGTGGTAGCTTGTTATCTTGCATGCAATTTTCACAAGCAACAACTTTCAAAATCACTATTGCAGAGTTTCTGAATATACAATGTTGCAACGAAATGGAACTATTTACGCGAAATGTTTGATTATAATAGCGGGCATTTTCATTAATGGTTAAAATAAATTAACTGCAATTGGGTACTGGTTGCGTTTTGAAAAATTGACCCCCCCTCTTTAAAATTTCTGGGAGCCACACTTTCGGAACTTCCCAAATGTGCACTCTAGCAATTGATTATTAAATGGCTTTAGCAAGTACAATATACGATGTTTTTTGTTTTCAGTCACTATGTGGCTGATAAAATGTGTGTTTTGACCTTGTTTAAAATTTCAAACCATCCTGGGTAGCCCAGATTGATATGTTTTTTATTGCTCTCTTAGCAGGAACGTGAAAAGTCTTTTTTTTTTGAGAATCTCATTATTTGAGTTGGTCGTTCAGTGGGCTTGTTTCTCAACAAGCTTCCATCTAGTTCTGTTATGGTATTGGTTGAATCAAATTGTGCTAAATTTTGGTGTTAAAACTATCATTCTTGACCAATCCGTTCGAGAGATAATCTACTTCAAAGACGATGTAGGGCCTCTCTGATTTGAATTTTTTAGTGGTAACCCTGACATTGATAGCATTGGCTATGCCATTTCAGTTCCAATCTGAAGCAATGCCGCCATGAGGCTACTGCATGGAGTTGTTTTGTTGCGCACTAGTCAGTTTGATCTTATTTAGCAGGACAGATCCAAGCTGGAAAATGAGTAGATTGTACGGTAGCCAAGCGATCTCAGTAAAAATCAAGCTTTCAGATACGTTTCAGTCCAATTCATGATCTAATATTAAGACTATTGAGACCTTGTTCTTAAGACATGTGCTTTACAATTTGACAGCTTAATTTTTACTGAGATCACTAGGCTACCTTACTGTGTACTCTTTTTTTTAGGCTCGGGTTTCTTCTGCTTACAAGATGAAACTGATTAGAGCGCAGCAAAACGGCTCAATGCAATAGCCCAATTGCAGCATTGCCTTAGATTTGAACTGTGATGGCGTTGCCAATGCTATCAATGTCAGAGTTGCCAATAAAAGTTTAGACCAGGGAGGCCCCTGGCTAAAATTCTTAGAGCCTTCCACAAAATTTAGGGAAGCCCCCTATTAAATCAGAGATGCCCTCCCGTACAATTCAAATCGTGTTTGAAGTGAAATATCTTTGCAACGGCTGGGTCAAGAAGGATGGAGTCAACAAAACACAAATCTAATGCAATTGTCGATTGACCTATCTTTGGTTAGGCTACCCCCATTGATTTTGCCTTCAGTTCTCATTTATAGAGAATAATACCGAAATTAGAAGTATTCATCGGCTCATTTGTCATTACTTTTTGAAGGGAAAAGATTAGGGTTTGGGGTTAGTTTTAGAATGGTCTAGTAAACAGAGTGTCTGCTACTGAAATGGTAGATTTAGGTTTGATGTTGGTGGGTCAATCAAAGACACTGGCCAGTTGGTTGAGCGGTTATGCGTCCGTCTCTGGAGTGGAAGGTTTGAGGTTCAAAAGCTCCGGTCGGTCAAATCGGACACATCGTTGCAACATTTCTTCGAATAGAACTTTGTTGCCCAGGCACAATGACGCGGAAGTGAGCTTGGCTAACTTGATACATGCTTCGTCGTAGTACAGCGAGTATAATGAAAGATTCAAATCAAAGACTATAAAATTAGTATTCACAGCTTCCCTGTTTGACGCTCAGGAATGAAACGAAACTTCTTCGTTTTTGTTTCTATAAGAAGAAACCAGTATTAATCTGCAATACTGGTATGCTATGTTACAATTGAAAAGTTATTTTTGTGAATTTTGATTTAAAACATTGCAGCAAAAGTAGCCTAACACTGTAAAACATGTTTCGAGACTAACGTGTTACCAATAAGGCCTCGTTGTGAGTTGCGCAAAATGTCAAGGTTAAAATTAAACTTACCTTTAGAACTAGTTACAAGCTCTGCAATGTCTAAAAAGTATAGAAAATTATCAGATGATTGTTTCAAAACATCAGGACAAAAGCATTGTAAGTAAGATTATTGCTCGCAGATCCAGTACATTTAACTTGAACTATTTAGATGCAGCATAAGCTCTAGCTAAAAGCCACGACTCATTGAAGAAACTTCAGAATCTACTTATTGGTATAGTAAGGAGCAGGGTGGGAAATATCGATTAGTTATCGATAATCGATACCACATTCTTTGCTTTTCTGGTATCGATAATCGCAGACTCTTAGCTTTCATTTTTTTATCGATTATCGCTTTTTCCATGCTTTTCGCTTATATTTTATCGATTGGTAGAATCTTTATACTTTACTTTAGTTCTTGTTGAGTCTGCCATAGCTTACATCATTAGCTAGCCTATCAATCATAGGCGTAGCCAGGGGGCCAATTAGAATGCTACCAATGCAGTGCCGTCGCTACGGGGGGGCCGTGCCCCCCCATTTTGGCTTGCTCAAAATACTGTTTTTGGAACATCACACAACGACAAAACAACAAACAATGATGGAAAAAGAAATAATTACGTTCAAACATAATTTTCTTTTGACGTTTTCTCGATTCTTTGCGAAATTGCTGGCAACCAACTGCTGTACATAAATCTGACGCAATATTCCGTCTTATTAACTCGTTTTTACAAACGTGTCGCGGAAGAGAAATGTCCTGCAGAATCGTTACCGGTACTCGTAAGTGATTATGACATGAAACAATACGTGAAAACATTTTTTTCAAAGACCAGCTGTTTTAACAGTGGTGCAACCACGGTGAAGGGGCTTAAGCCCCAAAAGCCAAGTCATTTAGAAAATTTAACGTCAAAACACAAGCGTTTAAACGTATTTTAGACTTGACCTGAAGAGGGTGGGACTGAAGATGCTGAGTGATTTAATTCTTTGAAATGACTTCTGAATTGCAGCTATTTATTTATTCATATGGTTAGAAAAAATCCGAAATGTGATTAAAATGGCGTTAAAATCGCTATTTTTTGCTGTAAAATTGCCAAAATTACCCAGCGGCTAGGGCTCCGGCTAGGAAAGTTACAAAAATTGCCCAGCGGCTAGGGAATTTGCAAAAATTGTCCCATAAGTTCGAAACGCAGGGTTGCCAATGGTACAAGTCAAACATATAAATTAAGTTTTGTTGATAAAGGGAAGAGTGGAACAAGGTTTGGGGCAGCTCTTTACTACCTCCAGTAATTGTCTTTCTTAAAGAGGTAGGCTTACTGCTCTAAAACAATTTTATTGAAGAAATGAGAACTACTTGAGGTAACAAAGAGGTGCCCCAAGCCGTTTTCCACAATTTCTCTTATTCGCGAAAATAAGTTTTAATTCGTTTGACTGATTGGCAACCCTGCATTTCGCAATTTTGTGACATCACTAAAGGCATAATTTTGCAAAAATTCTCGCAGACTAAGAAACGTGATTACCAACTGGTAGCAGTGAGCACTGAGCAGCTTATTACGAAATTTGAAAATTTGGCTCCTGCTACTGGAACCTGTTAGAGGTAGGTTACCAGTACTGATCTACAGTACGCCTTTCGTGATGCCACGAAATTGCGAAATACAGGGTTGCCAATGGTACGGGTGTCAAACGGATTAAAACGTATTTTCGCGAATAAAGAGAATTGTGGAAAAGGTTTGAGGCACCTCTTTATTATTTCAACCAGTTCTAATTTCTTCAATGAAACCAATGTCGAGCAATATCTCTTTAAATGAAACTGATCTCGAGCAATTATCTCTTTAAGATATCTTCTACAAAGGATGTTGAAGATATCTTTCACAACTGGTCTGAAATACCTGAAATTTAGGCTTCAACATGAATTTGTGTTGCAACCAGTAGCGTAGGCGGGGGGGGAGGGGGGCTGTAGCCCCCCCCATTGGCATGTCGACCAAAATGCAGAATGGGAAAAAACACTACGTTTTTAGCACTTTTGAGACTGTTTTATGCACTGAAGTGGACTGAATAGTGATTTAAAACATCTTTTGAACCATATGTTCGGGGGGGGGGGGGGCTAATTTGTCAAAAATAAAACTAACAAATAAATAAAAACTTTGAAAAAAGGTAACAAATAAGCAATCAATTTGATCGCAAGTGTAAAAATGCTAAACATAGGTGTCATCAACAAACATACTATAAACTAAGGAATAGGGATGGGCTATTCAGTATTACTTGATTACTAATAATTGCTCTCAAATCTCTTTTCATTAGCCCCTCCCCCCCAATTATTTTTCTCGATAAACTGTATACGAAATAGGTTACTCCGTGTGAGTTTTATTGAACTATTCGATTATATAATTTATCAGCATCTAAACAAGAGAACTAATATTTTACCATTAGCCACCTCCCAAATAGCCCATTTATACCACCAGTTTAAACTTGTTTGCACTGCCAATTTTTAAGCCACGTTTCAAAAGCATTATTTTGTAATCAAAATAGACCTAAAATGAAGTTATTTTAGCAAAAAAATGCAAAATGTTCGAGCGCTGGGGGCTCCGCCTCCAGACCCTCGTGCCTCCGGCGGCTGGGGTCTTTGCCCCCAAACCCCCAGCCTCCGGCGGCAGGGGGCTTCGCCCCCAGACCCCCATTGACCTCTAGCGGCTGGGGGCTTCGCCCCCAGACCCCCGAAACAGCCCCTCCATTGCGAATTTCTGGCTACGCGCCTGGTTGCAACAGAAATACTTCACTGATAAGGTAGAATATCCCAATTCCTACAAAATTGTATTTTAATTGGCAACATTGTTGGGAAGATCTCTTAACTTACAATAGGTTTCTTTAAGCTAAAATTTGGTTGTTATGTTTAGATGTTTCTTTATCGTTTCAACATAACTTTAACTGAATGTTTCACCCTCTTTAATTTTTTCGAATGGTTCTAGAATCTAGATACCCATGTGCAAAGCCAAAATTTATTATAAATGGCTTTAAATTGACTCTTCTAAGAATAAAAAAAAAAAAAACGCACAACGGCTGAAAAATTTCTCTCCTCTACTCGACTCTTGAAATGCAGCAGTTTGCTCAACACGCTGATTACTGGATACATGTTTAGATAAGAAGAAGTTTAGCTTCAGATTCAAACCAACATCGTGGTTGCACGCCTGCCTTTAGAACCCTTTTTTGATCTTTGCCTTGGTTTGGGTAAGGGGGTGCGAGCTGATTGGTAGTTTTGAAAGGCTGCTGACAAAATATACTGTAAATGGTTGAGAATTAAGTTCTATGAATCCCACGTTGCTGTTTTAGTTGCAAAGTTTTTAAAAAAATCTTGTTAAAAGCATTTTTATTTTTATTTTGCAGTCAATAAGACTGAGGTTGATGCTCTCACTGACTGTTTCTACAGTTTGTTTGAAGGAAATAAAATGGATCGCAATCAATTTCGCGATATTCTTCATCGCAAATTTAATATGACAGAAGATTTGCTTATGGACAGAGGTTGGTGTTTGCAATTCTAGAGATGCATACTTGTTTTCAAAGGTGGCGGATACGATACTGGTTTGATACATTCCGCTGTAGTTAACATTACATGACATTGTACATGAAAACTTGCAATGTATCATTTCCTAGCTGTGTTTGTGTGCAAATTGTTCGTTTTGGTTTTGGTTGTTCGTAAGAGTTTTCTGAGGTGGACGATGCTACTTTGCAGTGATGAAAGGTGCACACAATCCAATTACACCGATTTTGATGATAATTAGAAGCAAATTTCACCCAACGTACGTTGACATATCTACCATTGTAATTATATTTTATTCGCCAAGTTGCCTTGGCCAGGAGACAGTGACGAAGGGACCTTTCGGTCTTCGAGTCAAGCTGCCCACCTGTCTACCACACGCGGTGGAGGCTTCACACTGTCCCATAAGTGCTAAACGTCAAGCAGGGAAGCTATGAATATCAATTTTTATGGTCTTTGGTTTAACGCGAGTCCACCGTTTTAGTAGCAGAAGCTCTGTTCACTTGGCTACTGATTGATAAAATACTTTGCAAAAGAAGCTGTAATCGCTGTAGCATGCAATAGTTCTCGAAACTTTATTAGCGAAACAGTACTTACGTATTTTTGTAGTGTTTCGAGCATTTGACAAAGATGCGGATTCATTCATTAACTTGAATGAGTGGGTGGAAGGAGTCGGCGTATTTTTACGGGCAAATATGGAAGAGAAGATTGATTGTGAGTGAGTTGGACAAAACAGCAAGAGCCAGTTTGACAAAAAAAAAACAAAACAAAAAACAAACAGAAAGCAGACGTGACTACCGTTGATACTAACAAAAAGAAGTAATGTTTATTGTTACATGTAAGCAGTACTTAAATTGTAAAATTTTGCATGGGGGGACGCTTTTGCAGCCTTGACCACTTTATAAAAAGTTTAGTGGAAATGATGCATTTTCGTCGCCGAAATTGAATGAAGACCAAAAACAAGAACAAGGTCTTCGCCGGAAATTGAAGTCAAATTTCCTCCACATCAGGTGAAGACCCATAAAAATAGGTCTTCGCCGGAAATTGGACTCATTTTTCCCCGAAATCAGGTGAAGACCAAAAAAAAGATCTTCGCTTCAATTTGCGACCATTTTCGGCTGAAAATTTGTGGGATTTTGTAGTCCTGGCAGGCTATTTTTCCTCTGCTCATCCAGCGCTCAACTCTCGATGGGAAGACGCCTAAATCTCGATGGGGGGATGCTAAATCTCGATGGGGGGACGCTAACTCTCGATGGGGGGATGCGTCCCCCCTACAATTTAAGTACTGCATGTAGGTGACATATGCAGGGTTCCCTCACAATTTTAAAAATCAAATTTCATGACCTTTAAATAACTTTTTTCAGGACATTTGTTGCACTTTTTCCAAGTGTGTTTAAATGATACTACGCGTGCAAACTGGATGCAGTCTTATTGAGACTGCTCGCGCACCTCCGTAGAATGTTTGTTTTCAACTCAAAAACGGTTCTTGATCCAGGTTCAATCGAACCCTTAGGGTTCGACAGTAATGTCTCAAGTGTTCGGAGAAAGTCTTCCAAAATTTTGGAGGTTCCATTTTACAAGCTAACAAAACCTTTGAGAAACGGTTTGTCTGTTATATCATGGGACTGAGGGGCGAGGGAAAGCTGAGATTCGGAGTGTCAAAGAAAGGTATACTAGGCTGAAAATCGTCTTTTCTTTGCTGTTTCGCCGGTGGTAGAAAGTTAGTCCTGAATTAATCAGAAGAGGCGAGATCGAATACTTCAAATTTACTGCAATTTGGACACTTTCTCTTTTTTTTATTTCCAGGCTATTAACTGCTAAAAGCATAGGTGGGCATAAGTCCGTTAATCCGTTAATAACAAAGCTAACTTTTTCATTAACTCTTTAATCCATTAAATAGTTTTTCATGTTAGCAGACTAAATTATGTTCTGTTAACGGACTAAAGTAACTTCCGTTAAGTTCTGTTAACTTGCGTTAATGTTTTTATCATTAATATCTTGCACCATTCATTCATCGTACCGGTACAAACCAGTTTGCGCTGGTAACACTTGTTGAGTATTAGTACGAGTTTTATAAAAGAAAGCCAAGAAAAGAGCTCTTTTTTGAGGCAACTAATGAGCTGCAGCCTCATAGGTCTATTAATTATCTTTGTTCACAATTTCCAAAGATTTTCCGATCGCAGCTTCGTTAGTGCATTTGAACTTATTTTTATCTTGAAATTAGATTAGACGGTAAAATGTAACTTCTAAACACAAAAAGACCACCATAGCAATAAATATTTTGTTACAACCAGCTCAACAGCGTCAATACGTGTTTTAGAAGTGAGTGAATAAAAAGAAATGTAAATTACACGCAAAATGTAAACGAATCAACGGACTTTATTAGCTTCCGTTAATTAAAGCTGAAAATAACGGATTAGCGTTAACGGAGGTGTGAAGTTTGTTAACGGACTAGTGGTTAACAAAGCTAACGTTTTGCATTAACTTGCCCACCTATGGCTAAAAGTGCCAAACGCAAAGAATTCAAATTTTTATCGATTGTGGACATCAGGAATGTTTAGTGCCTATCTGAAATCGGGGGTGCCGTGTTAGTCGAAATCGGTTTTATTGAAGAAATGAGAACTACTTGAGGTGATAAAGAACAGAAAAGGCTAAATGTACCAAAACCAAACAATCTCTTTTTTATCTAAACAAAACAATTAATGCTCCATTGAGGATAAATAAGCTAATTGTTTGGAAAAAGATTAGCACCGGTAGCCAGGAAAACGCTTACTTGTACGAAACGACCGTGGCACATGAGTGGCATTGCTGGAAACGATGCTGCTTGGGACGGTTAAAAGTAGGAAGCTCTCGCTTCTCAATTGGCATGTGTTTTATAAGCTTATGTAAGGACTAAGCAACGAAACAGAGCGTAAACTATTTTGCACTGAGCGTGACGGTTTGTTGTTCGTTGTGTAGAACATCAGAAGTTAAATGAAATAAGAATAAAATAAGAACTTCAGAAATAAAACGCCAAAATAACGACAGAAACAAAACACCAAAAAAAGTACTCAAAAAAGAATAACCGAAATCACATTGATACGAAACATTTTGTAATTAAATGTGGTTGGTTTTTATGTGTTTTGGCGAAACAAAGAAAGTGGGGTTCGACAAAACTTTTTATATTAATGTAAGGGTTCGTCGGTTTACAAAAGATTAAGAAACACTGACCTACAGAGTTTAATTTTGGACATAACATGGAATAAAAAAACATTTTGTGTGCCAATTTCGGGAGTCTTAGATCACACGATCTTGATTTAGGGAACCAAAAATTGGGTGAAAACGGTCATTTCTGTGTCGAAAATTTATTGATTCACTGATAATTAAAAAACAGCTGAACTTAAAGAGCTAAAGTTTGGTACAACGTGAGTACAGTACAGATAAAGACTTTGCGCATACTAATTTTCGGAGCGCCCGCCCATCATTTTAAAGGCCAAAATCCGGTAAAAAGTGGTCAATGTTAAAGCGGCGTCAAGGACGGATTGTACATTGCGTACTTTTGACTCTCTGGAAAGATGAAACTTCCTAAACCAAATGGTCCGCCTAAATTCCGTTCCATTTTGATGGCTGTTTCGAGAAAAGACCAAAAAAGGTCTTTACCAAAATTTTGTTCCATTGAGGTTTGCGCAAAATTTCAAAATATTAATTTATTTTAAAAAGGGAGCCGGCGAATTATGTCAGGGCTTTTGTGAGGCAAAACAGTTGGGAGTCAACCTAAGCCTAACCTTGCCAAAAAAAGTCGGTAGTCCAAGCGTAACTTCGATTGCCGCAATGCTGCTGCATACCGGTACCATTATAAGCTGTCAGTGAAAAATCAACAGAAGAAACTTAAGGAAATGGGGCTTGCGCTGTGGAAATCTGACATTTTTCCGTGCAGTTTTCTCTACGTTAATTTTATTTAGTCGTATTTACCGTATACGATTTGAATGGTGACGGTTACATTTCGAGAGAAGAAATGTTTCAAATGCTGAAGAATTCTTTGGTGAAGCAGCCCACAGAAGAAGATCCTGACGAGGGTATCAAAGATTTGGTCGAAATAACTTTAAAAAAGATGGTTGGTTTTGTCTGATGTGCTGGCGAATTTAGGTTAGAATTAATACTGGAAGAAAGCTCAAATATTGATAAATGATCGTTTTGAACAGGGGTCGGCAACCTACGACCAGCGGCCCGCCAAAGCATTTTACCCTGCCCGCGACCTTTTTTCTGTTTTCAATGATAGATATGCAGCAATATACAGCCAAAATAATTCTCACCTTATTTTTTTGTCTTCGCCATCAATTTGGCCGAGAAAAGGTCTGAATTTCTGGCGAAGACCTTTCTTTTTTGGTTCGCTGGAATGGTGGCGGCCCGCTAGAACCTTGTTAAGACTAAATGTGGCCCAGTAGTTCAAACGGTTGCCGACCTCTGGTTTTGAAGATTACATTCCATTCCTTATTGGCCAGATGGAATTCTAGGCATATCCAGCAAACCTCCTTCCGCCTGGATTGCATCATTAAAATCGTTATTCTTTTCCCATAGTAATAATTAATAGTTAAATATTTATGATTGGCATTTTCAAAATACAGGGTGTTCCAAAATGGTTGACCCCATTGTAAATACCCATATCTCGGAAACTACTTGATGGATCATAATGAAACTAACTACATTTTGTGTTGAAGGTCATAAGTTTTATTGGTTAAATTTGCAAAAAAAAGTACAAATATTTGTTGGTTCTATGACAGATTTTCATAAATATTCAATATGAGCGCCGCCTGTGACTCTGCACACGTCGAGTCGATATTCGAGCTCGTGCCAAACTCGCTGTAGCATGTCTTTGGTAACAGTTTCCAATGCAGCTGTAATTCTCTGTTTCATTTCTTCAATGTTAGCTGGAAAAGGAGGTACGAAGACTAGTCCTTTCACATAACCCCAGAGGAAAAAATCACGCGGAGAAAGGTCGGATGATCGTGGTGGCCATTTTACCACGATCACCCGACCTTTCTCCTCTGTGGTTATGTGAAAGGACTAGTCTTCGTACCTCCTTTTCCAGCTAACATTGAAGAAATGAAACAGAGAATTACAGCTGCACTGGAAATTGTTACCAAAGACATGCTACAGCGAGTTTGGCACGAGCTCGAATACCGACTTGACGTGTGCAGAGTCACAGGCGGTGCTCATATTGAACATTTATGAAAATCTGTGATAGATCCAATAAATATATGTACTTTTCTTTGTAAATTTAACCAACAAAAGTTATGACCTTCAACATAAAATGTCGTTAGTTTCATTATGATCCATCAAGTAGTTTCCGAGAAATGGGTATTCAGAATGGGGTCAACCATTTTGGAACACCCTGTGTATTGACTCGCTCAAAACTAAAGACGGAAAAATATTGATGGGGAACGGGGATGCATAATGAAAATTGGAATGACATCTTAAGCGAAGAAAAGTTAGCTAATATATTTGTAAAATATGCTCAAATGGTTTTGTATCTTGATTCCAGAATTTCGTAAAACCCGTTGAAAAACAACTGTAGTTGCGGTTGAAAAACAACTACAGTTGCGGCAACAGACGTACGTTTGAATTTGCTGTCAACGTTTTGTTTTTTGTAATTCGTTCAAGCATCTTATTTTACCTTGATTGTTGGTGATTATTGCAGGACCACGATCACGACAGTCGATTGTCTAAAACAGATTATCAAAAGTCAGTAAAAGAAGACCCTTTGTTGCTTGAAGCTTTTGGTCCCTGCCTTCCTGACGAACAAAGAGTCATTGAGTTTGAATGCGAAGTTTTTAAGCCAGTTCATATATGATGTCCATAGATGTTTTTCTTATGAGTACCTGTTATATAGGTTATTTTTTCTCGAAATAAAATTAATCTAAGTACTGGTATAATTAAAAATTGTGTACTGTGATTATTATTCGTTTGTACCATTAGTCTTTAGATTTATCAAGTCAGCAAGTTTGTTGGCTGAGTAATCCAGGAGGCAGCAGAGATCTTATTCCTTTAGCCCCACGTAGGCCGTAGCTGCACCACTGACTTTTAACACCAAATAATTCACAACAAAAAAAAGACAGGTGTGTAGTGCTAATAAATCTTAATCATTTGCAATACGGTACAAACTTGACCTAAAAGCTGCATTTCCCTTCGCATTTTACTTCAAACAAAACAGCGCAACTAGAAACACTACTAAATTAAAAGTCACAAGTTGCGTTGCGAGACTTGACCACAATTATGATTAGGGCCTGCAAAAGTCGATAAAGTCAAAAAAATTTTCAGGACCTTATTGTATCATCAAACGTATACAAACATTGGTTTCTGGTGCTCTGGAGCCAGTTTGGCTCGATTTTATAAGTCAAAATTTTGGCTTAGGTCAAAATTGTATGTGATCAAACATTCTTTTTCAAAACCAAACAAACTTTTACGTTTTTCTGGATATTTGAGCACCGATGAAACTTGATAAGCAGTTTCATACATGTTTGAATGAAGTTTTGCAACTCTAACTTCTGCAAATAGTTGCGACATGTCACGTTTGCCTGGGTTAACTTTATAAAAATGATTTTATAATAACGCGAAACTCTTTATAAATTAAGAACAAATTAGAATGCCAGTCTCAGCATGAATGAAATAAGTATTATAAGAACACTCTATGTATGCGTCCGAATTTAAAAATCAAAAGGTCCGTTTTTGTTATTACAGTACCGTATAATCAGAACAAAATAACCAGATTTTGAAAATCTTTTGGGACTGTACTGTTTTGATTTCACAGCTCTAGCAATCGAAAAAACTTTTACACAACAGCACAACTTTTACCAAGCAAGAATGAAGTTGTGTCAATTTATTTTCCAGCAAAAAGTTAAAAACAAATACGGCCGAAAATTTTAGAACGGCCAATTTCAACTCAAAGTTTACTGGTTAAGAAAAAAAGTGTAGCTGTCACGGAAAGGTGTGCAGATTCCTAGGTTTTTGTCCTACATCGCTTAATTGTTTTAATCATTAGAATGACTGATTGAGATTTTTTTCTAAATGTTGTTAATCAAACTTTTTTTTTAATCAAAATTCGGAGCTCAATGGGGCCAAAACTGTTTAACTCAAAATTTAGTAAAAATAAAGCCAAGAAAGATTTTTTTTTACATCAAAATAAAAATGGTCCTAATTATGACATATTGACGATAGGTGGTTTATGAGCAGAATTAGTTAAGAATAGTTGTCCCTAGGCTACTCAGTTTTGAAGAACATTTCGATGAGCTTACAAACAGTGATGCGAACAAAAACATAAAGGTTTTATGTCTTGGGCGCGGAGCACTGTACCAAAGTGCTATATGGTGAATCCGGCCCTGGTCTGTGAATAAAGCCCCTAGTGCTTATAGTTTTTAACAATATTTTGAGAAAATATTTCAACATGGGATATTTTTTGTTTCAATTTTTGCTAAAAAAACTTCGTTTTTACCAATTGAAAACATGCAAATTTAAACAAAAAATTACTTGGGGCAAAAGAAAAATTAAAGCTCTTTTTGCTTGTCTTATTGGAAAGATCATCAAACTTTAAAATAATACCTAAGCGTCACACTCCAATATGGCCACAAGTAAACTCGACACATTAATTAGTTCTTCAGTCAAGTTGGAGAGCGTAGCTCGTAATAGTGTTGCAAACCATAGGCGTAGCCAGGATTTTTGATTGGCGGGGGGCCCAAACCACAAATCACATGCAATGACGTCATCAGAAATTTTCAAAAAAGGAAGTTTTTGTGGGGCAAAGATATCGTAGAATGGAAGATCTGAAGCTGTAGTCTGTTGGCACTTAACTAGATGTGTTGAGTAAGCTAGTGTACTCAAACGTACCACAGGCGGGGGTCTGAGAGCGGAGCCCCCAGCCGCCAGTGGCTGTGGGGGTCTGGGGGCAAAGCCCGTAGCCGCTGGGCGATTTTTGTAAGTTTTTGGAAAAAAAAGCTATTTTTATCACATTTTGCACGTGTTCACAGCCATTTAAAAGAACTAGATTTTTAACATTGAAAGTCAACCGAAAAATTTTAATTGTTCAATCCTCCTTTTACTTGCAATTAAATTCCAAAACACGTTTAAAATCTTGCATTATAGTGTAAAATTTTAATTGTAGGTGATTTGGTCCATGTAGGGGGAAGTAAGGCACATTGCTTTCTGCAATATTTTAGCAGTACCGTAAATAATAATCCACTCGAAGATTTTCCTTAGAGATTTTTGTTTTGTCATGAAGTTAACCAGGTACAGGAGTACATGTACGGCAGGGGGCCCAGGACCCCTCAATATAATTTCAATAATTTGTTCAATGAGCATTTTCCGTAGCTATTTTTTTAAAAGTATTTCGTGCGTAAAAACTGACGAGGTGAATCGTTGGTACAATAGATAGTTACGCTTACTAAACATGTTATTCCCGGGCCGGATTTACATTGCACGGGGCCCCTGGCACTTAGGGAATTTTTGCAACATTTTCCAGCCAAATATAAGTGGAGACCAAAAAAAGTCTTACCATCTGAGGACCGGGTCCTGGCACTTAGCCATATGGTAAATACGGTGCTGCTGGTTATTGCATTACGTTAATAAAAAGTTAAGATGAGGGTCTATGAGATAGCAACTTTTAGGACAAAAATGGTAGATTTCACCCTGGTTATACGTTTAAATTGGTTGAAAAAAATTGAATTAAGGAGGTACACCGGGCCCCCTGGTCGTCAATATTATTTATTGTTAATTACTGTTGTACGCGGGTATACTGCTGTACGCAAAGATGTTGAAAGAAACTGAAGATGAAGAAACAAGATTTTTTGTCAAATTTTTGTCGTTGGTGGCATTTCAATTGAGGGGTCCCGGGCCCCCTGGGCCACTCCCCTGGCTACGCCTATGATTTTGAGATAAGATCGCGCCCTTAAGTTCTTTCATAAAAAAAAACATTTAAAGCAAAATTAAAAGTCACTTGACAGTTTTTTGAAACCTCCAGGAATTACATGACATTATTATGACCTGGACAGGTGGCCCTCCCTATTATTACTTGCTTTTGCACGCGTATATTCTAAATTAAAGAAACTGCAATTCCGGACAAGGACAACATACTGGCTATGCTCTCATTATATGCATCATTGGTAGTATTTTAGTTGGGGGTTTGCATTACCGCCTGTGTTATAGCGTTAAGTTTATATTAACGTTAAACGAGGGCCTGGGGTTGCAACTTTTAGCACAAAACTTTTCGATTTTTCACAGGTTTTGCGTATGTATTGTTAAAAATTTGAATTGTGGGGCTCTTGGCCCGGCCAGTAAGGGGCCCAGGGCCCCCTGGTTGTTAGTTAGAGGCCCCGGGGGTCCCTGGTTGTCAATTAGGGACCCCAAGGCCTCCTGTTTGTCAGTTAGAAGCCCCGTGGCACCCGTTTGTTACTTACGAGCCCTGGGGCTCCCTGGTTGTCGGTTAGGGGTCCCGTGGTCCTCTGGTCGTCAGTTAGGGGCCCCCTGGTTGTTAGTTAGGGGCCCCAGGGGTCCCTAGTCGTCAATTAGGGACCCTAAGGCCTCCTGTTTGTCAGTTAGAAGCCCCGGGGCAACCGTTTGTCAGTTAGGGGCCTCGGGGCTCCCTGGTTGTCGGTTAGAGGCCCAGTAGTCCCCTGTTCGTTAGCTAGGGGCCACTTGGTTATTAGTTGGGAGCGCCGGGGACCCCTGGTTGTCGTTTAGGGGCCCGGGGCCCCTTGGTTGTTAGTTATGGGCCCCCTGGTGGTCCGTTAGGGGCCCCGGGCCCCCCCAGTTGTCGGTTAGGGGCCCTCTGGTCCTCAGTTAGGGGCCTCCTGGTCCTCAGGTAGGGGCCATGGGGCCCCCTGGTTGTTAGTTAGGGGCCCTGGGGGCCCCTGGTCGTCAATTAGGGGCCCTCTATTTGTCAGAGGTTCCAGGGCCCCCGTTTTTCACTTAGGGGCCGCGGGGGTCCCTGGTTGTCGTGTAGGGGCCCCTGGTCGTTAGTTAGGGACCCCAGGGCCCCTTGGTTGTCGGTTAAGGGTCCCCTGATTATTACTTAGGAGCCCCCTGAATGTTAGTCAGGGGCCCCCTGGGCTCTCTTGTCGTTCGTAACTGCAACTAAACATCGCTAGGCTACGTTATCATCACTTTATATCATTGGTGGTATATCAATCGGGGGGGGCCCGGGCCCCCTGGCCCCCCCTGGCTACGCCTATGTTGCGAGCTTTGATGTTTTTACATTAAATCTGATGTAATATACTTTCAGCAGCAAATCTGATGCTATTTGTAAATTAAGTTTGGAAATGGGGTGATCTGCAAAAAAGGTTTTTACTCAATTTGTTTGGAAAAATGGTTGGAAGAACGGTGATCAAAAAGGTTTTCACCATAGGTGGGCACAAGTCCGTTAATCGTTAATCCGTTAATAACGAAGCTAACTTTTTCATTAACTCGTTAATCCGTTAAAAAGTTTTTTCATGTTAACGGACTAAATTAACTTCCGTTAAGTGCTGTTAATGGACTAAAGTAACTTCCGTTAAGTTCTGTTAACTTCCGTTAAGGTTTTCATCGTTAATATCTTGCAGCTTCGTTGTGTATTTGAATTTGTTTTTATCTTGAAATCAGATTAGACTGTAAAATGCAACTTTCAAAACACAAAACGAACACCATAGCAATAAATATTTCCTTACAATCAGCTCAACAGCGTCAATACGTGTTCTAGAAGCGAGTGAATAAAACGAAATGTAAATTACACGTAAAATGTTAACGGATTAACGGACTTTATTAACTTGCGTTAATTAAAGCTGAAAATAACGGATTAACGTTAACAGAGGTGTGAAGTTTGTTAACGGACTAGTGGTTAACGAAGCTAACGTTTTGCATTAACTTGCCCATCTATGGTTTTCACCTAGTTTGTCCAGGTAAATGGTTTTGGGCAAATTACTGTACAAAAGTAATGACACTACTTTACTAAAAATTACTCTAGAAAAGTAATAAAATTACTATAGTCATTACTTCTCAGAAAAAGTAATAAGTAATTATTATTTTGTAGTTACAAATTACTTTGAATGAAAAATTCAGTCAAAATGACAATAGTTTACATCAAGGGAGCCCAAAGTTTTGGAGGAACTGGCCGCAGTGTCAAAGCGGGGCGCACAATCAGCGCCAGGCCAGAACTAGAAAAAGGTTTCTTGCAAGATTTGGTGCAAAATTTCTCTGCTAGTTCATTTCGAAATCACTCGCAGGCCCAAAATCGTCTTTTGTGAGCCGCATGTGGCCCCGCGACACGGGGTTTGGGCAGCCTTAGTCTTCATCAGCTTTTCCATTGCCGCTGTATGAAAGAAAATGTTAAATCTTCTTCGTGATCCAAGCATCTTTATAAAGTTATACAGCTTTAATTATGCTGCCTCTTCAATTAGGTTCAGTGCTCACGAATATTATTAAAGATACCTGTGTTTCTTTCTCGCAATACTGTAATCATAATAATATTCGTGAGCACTGAACCTAATTGAAGAGGCAGCATAATGAAAGCTGTATTAATGCAACCAGTTGAATCATGTTGCGCTGCCAATTTCTATGCCACGCTTTAAAAGCATTATTTTTTATTAAAATAGCTCTAAAATTAAGTTATTGTTGCAAAAAAATGCAAAATTTTTGAGGGCAGGGGGCTCCGCCCCCAAACCCCCAAAACAGACCCCTAAAACCCCACATTGCGAATTTCTGGCTACGCGCCAACTAACTCGTCACATTAGATACAAAGTGGAGAACAATTTACGAAGCAAAATGGAGGACAATTACCGCTTAGCCTTAATGTGGCAATGTAGCATCAATAACAACATTAAGCAGAGACTTCTTTGCTCGACTGTTAGCATCCCTGTGATGATACAACGGAAGTTAGCAATTTCACTACTTCAAAAGTGTATTTAAAAAAGCTATTTCAATAATTAAAAGAGCTATGTCACTACTTTAGTGGTCAGTGGTGGAGCGGATAGAGCGTCTCCTGCTGAAATGGTAAACAAGGGTTCGATTCCTGGTCGGGTCAAACCAAAGACTATAAACATTGGCGTTACCGGTAACAGCTTCCCTGCTTGACGTTCAGCGATAAAAGGGAGAGTGAGAAGCCTCTACCGTGTGTGGTAGACAGGTGGGCAGGTGGCAGCTTGACTCAAAGACCATAAAGGACCCTTCCATATCTTTTGGCCAAGGAAACTAGGTGAATAAAGTGTAATTTCGATTACTTCAAAAGTCTTGTGATATCAGTGCTAATGCCAGAATATCGGTCACTATTGCTAATTAGAAGCTTCCAAAAGTCAAAGTAAGTCATTTACAAAATATTTTTTATCACAGCATTGGCATTTTGGCAACTCGTTGAACTAAGGAAAATTTTTCTGATTTGTACTGTAATTTCTCGAAAACCGAAACTTGGCGAGGATAGTTTTAAATTTTTCGTGATTTTTTAGTCGCAAGTCAAAAACCAGGCTTTCCTACAGGACCAGAGTCAGAGTAGCGTGACTGGGGGCAGGTGGGGGAGAAAAAACAGTGGTCGAGTGGAGTATAACCGATCAGTGGTCGAGTGGATAGAGCGTCTGCTACTGAAGCGGTAGACACGGGTTCGATTCCCGGTCGAGTCAAACCAAAGACTATAAAAATTGGTATTTACAGCTTCCCTGCTTGACGTTCAGCAATTAAAGGGACAGTGTGAAGCCTCCATCGTGTGTGGTAGACAGATGGGCAGGTGGCAGCTTGACTCGAAGACCGAAAGGTCCCTTCGCTGTCTCCTGGCCAAGGCAACTTGGTGAATAAAATGTAATTACAATTACAAAAAACAATTATGCCCCGTGGATACGGGCCGTTTGCCTCCTTTCGGGACTCAATTCTCGCTCGGGGGGGCACGTTTATAGCCTGGCGGGGCGCGATGGAATTTTATGGTGCGAATCTCGGTTCTTGCCCGCAAATTCAGGAGTGAAGACGGAAAATAAAAAAAAGGTTTTCAGCGCGAAATCTAAGGCTTTGTTTTGTCGTTCACTTGTGTTTTTCGGTCTAAAACGAGACTTTACTCACGCTAGGGGGAGCACAAGCAGTATTTTGGAAGATACAGGCTCCGAAATGCACTCGAGTGGCACCAGGCCTGTTACTTTTTTTGGGCGCAATCCTCGCTTGGGGGAACACATTTCTTGCTTGGAGGGGCACATTTCTTGCTTGGGGGGGCTCGGCCCCTAAATGCCCCCCGTGGCGCCGGACCTGCTTTCCTACCCCCGCAAAAACGCTTGTTTCGGTGAATAGCCATTGAGTAGACATGGAGAAATATTTTTTGATGATAACTACTAACTTAGGAAATCGTTTATAATAGGACTAGTAGCTTACAGCACATTTTGGAAGTTGAAACTGTGAAAATGTGTGAAAAAATAATATCTTGATTCAGACATGAAGGCCACAACGTATTGAGACTCATCAGTTCAGATTGTTTTATTACTGCATATTTAATACACTTCCACATCATTATACTGGCATTGATAAGTTGTTTAGTCACGCTATCATTTTCTGTTATTTATGGAATGTCACGTCTGCAACATAGCAGTAGGGGGTGGCCATAAATACGAAATTTGCAACAAGCACGTTCGTTTAATATGTGAAACTTAAGAAGGAGAAGAAATTGTGGCCAAGTCGTCAGGTGCTCAAAATGTGCGAAAAGTTAAGATGAGTTACTGAATAATAACGCATTTTTTTCCTTTGGAATCGGAACAATTTGTTAACGAAAAGTTGGGCACAAAAGAAGCTTATCGGCTGGCGCTGCTCGCACATTAAAAACCGCATTTTCGCGCAAAACAACTTTTGCAGTTTATGAGGATAAAATTTCAAATTGAGGCTGATGGTCTCGAAATCGGCCTCGGTCTCTAGAGAAAATGTTTGAGATCTCAATCTCGGTCTTGGCAGATGCCGTTTCGATCTCGAACCCAATCGTAATAAACAACTATCGAAGAAAGCAAAACATTTAGCTGCAGTAGGATAGTCAGAGGAGGGGGCTAATGCCCTCCATTGGCCAGTCGACCAACATGCAGAATAAGGAAAATACCACGTTTTTAGCACATCTGAGACTGTTTTTTGCGCTGGAATAGACTCAAAAAATGATTTAAAGCATGTTTCGAAACGTTTAGTTAGGGGGGAGGGCTAATTTATCCAAAATACTGTTGACTCGAAAATCAGAAATTTTTTTAGAAAAATGGCCAAAAACTGGTAATCAAATTTCATCGCTTAATGAAAAATGCTTAACATATGTTTCATCAAAAAAAAAAAAAAAAATATATATATATATATATGTGTGCATAGGTGAGCAAGTTAATGCAAAACGTTAGCTTTGTTAACCACTAGTCCGTTAACAAACTTCACACCTCCGTTAACGCTAATCCGTTATTTTCAGCTTTAATTAACGGAATTTAATAAAGTCCGTTAATTCGTTAATATTTTTCGCGCAATTTACATTTCCTTTTTTTCACGCGCTTTTAGAACACGTATTGAGCTGTTGAGCTGATTGTAAGGAAATATTTAGTGCTATGATGGTCTTTTTGTGTTTTGGAAGTTACATTTTACAGTCTAATATAACTTCAGGATAAAAATAAGTTCAAATGCTCTAGCGAAGCTGCGATCGGAAAATCTTTGGAAATCGCAAACAGCGATAATTGTAGGAACTTTGAGGCTGCAACGATAATTGCCTCAAAAAGAATCTACTGTCTTTGCTTTCTTCCAAAAAACTCCTGCTAATACGCAACAAGTGCTACCAGTGCAAACTGGTTTGTACCGGTACGATGAATGAATGGTGCAAAATATTTACGATAAAAACCTTAACGGAAGTTAACAGAACTTAACAGAAATTAATTTAGTCCGTTAACAGAACTTAACGGAAGTTAATTTAGTCCGTTAACATGAAAAAACTTTTTAAACGGATTAACGAGTTAATGAAAAAGTTAGCTTCGCTAATAACGGAATAACGATTAACGGACTTGTGCCCTCCTATGTATATATATATATAAGCTAAGGAATGGGGGGAGGGGGAGCCATTCAGTAGTAGTTAATTACCAATCACTTCTCTCCATAGGCGGAGCCAGGATTTTTGATTGGGGGGGGGGCCCAAATCACAAATCACATACAATGACGTCATCAAAAATTTTCAAAAAAGGAACTTTTTCTGAGGCTAAGATATCGTAGAATGGAAGATCTGAAGCTGTAGCCTGATGGCACGGAACCAGGATTTTGATAAAGGGAGAGGGGCGAAAACTAATAGGTAAAAAGTGTAAATGTCTAACTTAGAAGTAAGCTAGTTTGAGTAAGCTAGTGTACTGAAACGTATCACAGACGGAGATCTGGGGGCGGAGCGCCCAGCCGCCGGTGGCTATGGGGGTCTGGGGGCAAAGCCCCCAGCCGCTGGGCGATTTTTGGAAGTTTTTGGAAAAAAAGCACAAGTTCACATTTTGCATCACATTTTGCACCATTGGATCACATTTTGCACAAGTTCAGAGGCATTTCAAAGAACTTGATTTTTTAACATTTCAAAGCCAATCGAAAAAATTTAGTTGTTCAATCCTCCTTTTGCAATTAAATCCCAAAACATGTTCAGAATCTTGCATTATGGTGTAAAATTTTAATAGTAAGTGATTAGGTCTATGGGAGGAAGTAAGGCACATTGCCTTCTGCAATACTTTAGCAGTAAATAATAATGCTCTCGAAGATTTTTCTTAGAGATTTTTGCTTAGTCATGAAGTTTACCAGTTATAGGAGTACATGTACGGCCAGGGGGCCCAGGCCCCTTCAATTGAAATTCAGTAGTTTAATCAACGAGCATTTTCTGTAGCTATTTTTTTAAAAAGAATTTTGAGCGTAAAAACTGGCGAGATTGAGGTGAATCGTTATTGAAAATGGTACAATACATGGTTAGTTGGTTACGCTTACCAAACATGTTATTTCAGGGCCGGATTTACATTGCGCGGGGCCCCAGGCACTTAGCAACTTAGACTTTTGCAACATCTTCTTGCCAAATACAAATGAAGACCAAAAAAGTCCTATCTTAGGGCAGGGCACAGGCACTGTGCCATATGGCAAATACGGCGCTGGTTATTGTATTAAGTTCATAAAAAGTTTAGATGAGGGCCTGAGGTACCAACTTTTAGGACAAAAGCTCTTGATTTCACCCGGGTTATACGTTTAGATTGGTAGGAAAAAATTGAATCAAGGGAGTGCGCCGGGGCCCCTGGTCGTCAATATTATTTATTGTTAATTACTGTTGTACGCCTGTACTGATGTGCGCAAAGCTGCTAAAAGAAACTGAAAATGAAGAAGCAAAGCTTTTTTGGCAAATTTTTGTCATTGGTGGCATTTTGATTAAGGGGGCCCCGGTCCCCTCGGCCACCCCCTGGCTACGCCAATGATTTTGAGACAAGATCGCTCCCTAATAAGGTCTTTCATAAAAAAAAACATTTAAAGCAAAATGAAATTAACTTTTTTTCCAAAACGAGGAGGACTCGAGTCCAGCCACTTGACAGTATTTTGAAACGTCCAAGAATTGCATGACATTATTATGACGTGGACATGTGGTCCTTATTATTATTGCTTACTTTTGTACGCTTAAATCCTAAATTAAAAAAACCGCAATTCCGGACAGGGACAACATACTGGTTATGCTCTCATTATATTTATCATTGATAGCATTCAGAGGTGGGCAAAGCGCAATTAGAAGCGCAAACCGCAACTTCCGCCACCTCCGCAATTGTGTAAGTTGCGTTGCGCTTTAATTTTTTATTTTGAAACATTGTGGAAGTTGCCTTGCGAAATAAAGCCTTTAAAATTTGTTGCGCTTTCAAAATTTTTTTCGGTTAAAAGCGCAATTCTATACATTGAATTCAGTTTTGCTCCATTTCCATCGTAATATTGATTGATTGATTCTGGCTTGTTTAGCTAATTATTTACTCTTTTTCAGTCTAAAATTGCAAAAAACGCAGTGTTTGCATTGTGCTGTGAAATTTCAATTGCGGAATTTCGGTTGCGCTTTAACTTGGTACGAAAATACCGTTCCGCAATTGCGGAATTGCGATGCGCTTCAACTGAATCAAAAAGTTCATAGCGGAAGTTGCACTGCGCTTCAGAAATTAAAAAAATTAAATTGCGCATTTGCGCTGCGCTTCTACTGGTTGAAAAGATCGTTGCGCTTTGTTGCGTTGCGCTTTTGACATAATGTTATTTGTGCCCACCTCTGATAGTATTTCAATTGGGGGGTTTGCATTACCGCATGTGTTACAGCATTAAGTTTATAATAACGTTAAACGAGAGCCTGAAGTGGCAACTTTAAAGTCAAAACTCTTACATTTTTCACAGCTAGGTTTTGCATATAAATTGTTAAAAATTTGAATTAAGGGGCCCCTGGCCCGGGAACCTTGGTCGTCAGTTAGGGGACCTAGGGCTCCCTGGTTGCCAGTTAGAGGCCCCGGGGCCCCTTGGTTGTTGGTTAGAAGCCCTAGGCCCCCTGGTCGTTAATTAGGGGCCCTGGGGCTCTCTGGTCGTGTGTTAGGGGCCCCGGAGCCCCCTGGTCGTCAGTTAGGGGGCCCTGGGGCCCCTTGGTAATCGGTTAGGGGCCCCGGGGCCCTCTGGTTGTCGGTTAGGGCCCCAGGGCCCCCTAGTTGTTAGTTAAGGGCCCCGGGGCTCCATGGTCGCCAGTTAGGGACTCCAGGGCCCCCTGGTTGTTGGTTAGGGGCCCCGGAGTCCCCTGGTCGTTAGTTAGGGGCCCTGGGTCTCCTGGTCGTCAGTTAGGGGGCCCTGGGGCCTCTTGGTTGTTGGTTAGGGCCCCGGGGCTTCCTAGTTGTCGGTTAAGAGCCCCAGAACCTCCTGGTTGTTAGTTAGGGGCCCCGGGCCCCCCTGGTCGTCAGTTAGAGACTCCGAGGCCTTCTGGTTGTCGGTTAGGGGTCCCCTGGTTGTTGGTTAGGGGCCCCGGAACTCCTTTGTTGTCGTTAATATTATTGTTAATTACTGTTATGCGCGTAATTGCTGAAAAAAACGGCAACTAAACATCGTTAGGCTATGTTGTCATAATTTTTTGTCGTTAGTGGTATTTTGATTGGGGGGGGCCTGGGCCCCCCTGGCTACGCCTATGCTTCTCTCAACCTTCCAGTACCCCCCTTATTATATCGTTCTCTATAAAATACAGCGTGTCCATAAAGTCCTGCACTCATTTAAAATTTTAATATCTCAAAAACCCCATATGTAGAAACTTTAGATTTTCGACAGTGAATTATACCACCATAAAGTTTTTTTGTTATTTTTTACAGGTTATTTTATTGTTAAAGTGAGTACGAATAAGTCGTTTTTAATAAAGGAGTAAGGAGTAAGTTTGCAACAAATTATGAAAAATGTTGACCATTCAACAAAAAGCACAATGTGTTCTTTCTTTGGTACAATGAATTGAAATCACCAACTGCAGTACAACGTAAATTTAGAAATGAGTTTGGACAAGACCCTCCACACACTAACAGCATTAAGAGATGGTTTAAAAATTTTATGGAAACCAGCAGCATTTTGGATCGCAAACGATCAGGCAGGCCAAGCATTGATGAAGAGACTGTTGATGCTGTCCGTGTAGCATTTCATCGCAGCCCAAGGAAATCAATTCATGTTGCATCAAATTCAAATGAACTTGCTATTTCTTGAAGCACAGTTCACAAAGTTTTACATAAACGACTTTGGCTCCATGCTTACAAGTTTCAAATTGTTCAAGCTCTTAATCCGGATGATCACCCTCGCCGAGCAGCTTTCGCTGAAGAAATTCTTCAGCGCATTGATGATGACAAAGGCTACCTTAGCAGTGTGTGTTTTTCCGACGAAGCAACTTTTCATGTATCCGGGAAAGTCATTAAGCTTAACATTCGAATGTGGGGTTCACAAAATCCTTGCGAGGTTTTAGAAAGAGAAAGAGACAGTCCCAAAATCAATGTTTGGTGTGGTTTAATGCACAACCAGATTATTGGTCCGTTCATTTTTGCTGAATCCACCATTACAGCAAACATTTATCTGGATATGCTAAAACATTACGTTGTTCCTCAATTAGAAGAGATCCAGCCGAGGGTTGTGTTTCAGCAAGACGGTGCCCCTCCACACTGGGGTTTGATAGTTCGTGACTTTTGAATGAAACTTTTCCAAACCTATGGATTGGAAGAAATGGCCCAACACCATGGCCGCCAAGATTTCCAGATATCATCCCTTTAGACTTTTTCTTGTGGGGTTATGTAAAAGACAGAGTTTACAGAACGACAGTACGTGACGTCGAAACATTGCAGTCACGAATAATTGAGGTTGTCGCCACAGTAAACAAAGAAATGCTGGAGAACACTTCGCGCGAAATTGAGTATCGCCTTGACTTACTGAGAGCAACAAATGGAGCTCATGTTGAAGTCTATGAATAGCATGGAAAATTAAATTCTTGAAATATGGCTATTACTTAAACTGCTAGAAATTTTTATACGTAAAACTTTAATAAACAAACTTTACTTTGCAAAAAACTGTAAAATTTTATCTGCTTTAGTTATTTAGCAATACAATTTTGAAAAGTGTTCAAGACTTTATGGACACCCTGTACAGCCCTTTTATGCAACTAGTATAATCATGTTTTTGCACTGCTAATTTCTATTCCACGTCTTAATAGCATTAATTTTTAGCAAAACGGGCCTAAAATTAAGTTATTTTTGCCCACAAAATACAAATTTTTTAAGCGTTGGTAACTCTGCCTCCACACCCCCGTAACAATCCCTCATTGCAAATTTCTGGTTACACACCAGCTCTGCGGTCTTTACAGTTCACCAAAAAACATACAGTCACTTGCCAAGGACCAAAGAGGTCATCCGAGTCAACTGTCAATAAAGTATTAGCATTATTTCAAAAAATTCAATGCAATACTAAAAGGTGGTAAGCGGAAGACACCAAAAGCTGAGCGAAAAACTCCGAACACTGCTGCACGCCTGCACAGACGGCAGCTGATTGCGAAATGTGCTGGACTCCCTTTCCACTTGGCGACGCTGTGTAGTTTTTTAAGTTGGCGTAAAGTTTGCTAGGTTCTAAAATGAAAAAAGTTGCTTGGCGTGGCGATGAGCTGTTTGGTGTAACTTCGGCGTGGCCAGAACCTGGAATGCAATTTAGAATGGAGTTGGAGCCGGAGCGGAGTCGGAGCCGGATTTTGTATTTTTATGCCGGAGCCGGAGTGGAGCCGGAGTGACAATTTCTAAAAAAAATTAGGAGCCGGATTGGAGCCGGAGTCTGACTTTAAAGAAGTCTTTTCAGTCGAAGTGATAGTTGGTAGTAAAATGAGTAACTATTTTTGCATTCTGGGTATAGAATATCAGAATATGTAGCTAGGGTAGGCTTATACCAGGCTATTGAGCAATACGAAAATTGGTTTGAATTTTTCGTCGAGGCGTATTTTTATCTCGGAGTAGTTTGGAGCGGAATGTTGTTCTAAAATTTCGGAACGGATTGGAGCCGGAGTCAGGTGAAGACATTTCGGGGTGGAGCCGGAGTGTAAAAATTAGCCACTCCGCTCCACTCCAGAATGCATACTGGACTTTGACCTGGTAGTGATATGATGCTGGTGGGCGGTATGTGATACCGGTAGGTCAAATGAAATATCGGTTACCTACTGCTGACGTAGGGACTAGTAGTCTGGTACGGTAGGCCTACTTCAGACTTCAATTTTTTGAGGTGTAGGCCTTGTAAAGTCGAGGCTTTGGTTGAATTTGTTGCATATCAGATACCTAGGCTCCGCTATCACAGATCCTAGGCTAGTGGCTATATCTAAAAACTGAAGGATCTATTACAATAAAAATTGAAGTTTATCATTGAAGCATTACTGACCGTACTGAGAGCATGACGAAATTTTATTGCCTGCTTGAGTCTACTATCAGCAATAGCCTACCAGAGTACGGTACTTATCTATAACTTATAGGCTAGTCTGAGCAGTGAGTTTGGAATTTCAGAGTCATAGTTTAAAAATCTCTCTTACCGATATGTGATTGTGGGTAGTTAGTTCCACTATCAGTATCAGTCACCAGGGATGTGGAAGCGCCTATTTTCCAACCGCTTCCGCTTCCACCTCCATCGCTTCCGCTTCCACCGCTTCCGCTTCCACCACTTTTACCAAAATTTATCATAATATTTTTAGCTACTAATATGAATAAAATGCATTAACGTGTTACTGGTATGTAAATGAAAAGTGAAAACGATTTATTTCATTACTAACACACAGAAAAAGTAAACATGAAGAAAAACAATACTCCGAGCAATAAAAAAAAGTAATATTAAAACAAGTAATTTAAAACAGTGAGTGCAATAAAAAAGCACAAAAAAACAGCGGCGATAATAAAAGAAAAATCCAACGAAAATGGTGAGTGTAAAATAAGTGTAAAAAATATAAAATAAGTGTAAAAAATATTAATAGAGTAAAAATAAGTGTAAAAAAATAATTTTACTTAATTCTCAACTGCTCAATACGTATTAGGCTATGAGTACGAGCTACTTAAATTTGCTTGGTCAAATATCAAGTTTGAATCGTCGTATCTCTATTTATACGCCGAATATGCATGTCATTTATTACATACGTACGTCATCTACTACGAATTCTCACCGCCTTGTAAACACGAGAAAAACAATGAATTGAGTTGCATATCGTTAATCGTAAACAAGTTTAAAGTTTGGACGTACGAAAATACTTTGAGACGTCACCGAACTCCATAGGTGGTTGCAAGAAAGCCACTTTATTAAATCGACCGAAGTATCGTCAGCTTGGTAGGTTAGTATTTTACAATAAAATTAAATTCAATAATGAAAACAGCGGTTTTGAGAAAGTGAGCGCACTGCGACTATTGTTTTTGTATTTTTTTCGTGATTCACGAACCCAAACATTACAAACGTACGCTAACATTACTTCAAAAAGCTTGATTTTATTTGAGTAATAAAACTTCCCGTTGTGAATCGATAGTAACTTGCGAGATTTGCCAACAGTCGAAAGATTGCAAAATAGTGCGTTGGTAACTTGGTATTCGCTAACTGCCTTTTATAATTTGTAAATGAGAAACCACGAAGCTTTGTTTTCCAAGTGTGAACTGGGATTGTTGCTGAAATTTCGGCAAAATATGGCTTTGCCAGTATTTATAAAGTTTTAAACCAAAGATTTAAAAAGTTATTGCCCCGATTCGCATTTGAGGGCAATGAGTTTAGCAAACAGCGGTGGATTCAAATTTTTGCGAGTTTAAGAGTGGATACTTTCTGCAACAGCTGGCTTCACAAACTCTTGTAATGGTATGTTTCAATTGTTTGTTTTGTGTTAAAAAAACATTTAGTGCGTCGAACAACGTAAGTGGAAGCGGAAGCGGTACCCATTTACCGCTTCCAGCTTCCGCTTCCGCTTCCACAAAAATTTACCGCTTCCACCGCTTCCGCTTCCAGCTTCCGCTTCCGCTTCCACATCCCTGTCAGTCACCCACACCTACATGCCAACCTATTCCTGTACTGTACAGTGTAATGTAGCCTCAGAGTTCCATGGCAGATGGTAGCGGGTATTGCTTTAAAAGGAGCCATATTTCAGATTTAGATGTCAGTGTATCTTTTTCTCTCCATTCCCAATCAACAATAGAAGTAGATAGCCTACCAATTACCATAATATTGCTTGTAATGTTGGTTCTAATTCAACATGTCAATACTCGTTGACTGATAGTGCAAAACCACAAAGGGTTTAACCTTACACCACCTTTTTCAATAGTTGTGAGGCTAGTAGGCCTATTCCCTTATCATGTTATATATGTGGTGTTTGATACTGTACCAGTATTGAGAAGTAAGATGTACTGGTAGTGGTAAAACTACTTTTGCATAGCGATTCTTCAACGTAAGCGTAATAAACTTGGACTGTTTGAGCTAAAGTTGTTTATGCAACACCAGTTATAGAATTTTAGAGCTATCGGTAAATTTATAGCCTATGAAACTGAAAATGTATATACCGAACTTATCAGTTGTGTGGTATAAAATTACTATTAAGGGACCCGATGTATGTGCACTGTAGACTTACCGTATCAAGCATAACCAAGACTTACTCAGGCAAGCCTAGTAATGATGTCAGATTTGACTGTGCTTTTAATGCTACTGTTTGCATGAATGCAGAATGCTGCCAGAAAACTTTGGCAGTTGGAACTTCTAAAGTGGAAGTGCTGATATACCGGTATTCAGTATTTCAAACATAATGTCCATGGTTTGACTCATGATTGGGATAATTTTTCATTATTAAGAATTGAACTTAGACCTATTATCAAGGGTAGGGTTAATGGGCTTGTGTAGTTAAAAGCAACAATTTAGACCAAGTCATTTCTAAAGCTGTTGTTTGACTAGCATCCGGTGGACCATGGGGTGCCAGCCTGTTTGGTTTGTAATTTTGCATGCAGTAAGATACAGTATTGGTGTTGAGCAATATCGTGAACCATTGTATATATTTTGACTTGCGGTAGTATTTGCGTTGCGGTGTAACAAGTTCACAAACTTTTTGGGGTGCAGTGCGATGTGAAAATTTTGTGGACTGCACCATCTTTACTGTATGTGTTGTTTCTGCCTTTTATTTTGTGCGGCAACACATTTCTGCCAGAATGGCGCTTGATATTCTGCCAGAATGACAGTAGTGCAAATTCGATGCTGCTATTAGCCAAATTTTTTTCAATTATTTCAGAATCTTTCTCGTTAAAAGTTATTTAATGCCCAACAACAAAAAACTTGACAAAAATGTTGTTAGTCAAATATTTTTCTCCGGTTAGAACAAGCCACTTGGTCAAGCGGTTACACATTTGTCTATGGATCGGGAGGTCTAAGATTCAAATCGGGCACGGTATTGCCACTGCTGCTATATTTTTTCAAAAGGAGTTGTGTTGCCTGGGCACAAAAACACAAAGATGGGCCCCACAAACTTGTTACATGTTTCGGCATAATACAACAAGCATAACGAGAGATTTAATTTGATATGTTTTGTGTGAACAAAGTGACTAGGCACATGGAACGTCAGAGGTGGGCACAAATAACATTATATCAAAAGCGCAGCGCAACAAAGCGCAAAGATCTTTTTAACAGAGGTGGAGTCGAGGACACAAGGCTCGAGGCCAAGGCCAAGGACACAAAAAAAATCCAAGGCCAAGGATAGCCTTTGCGAGGACAGACACTCTCAAGGCCAAGGACAGGAATGCTCAAGGACCAAGGACACAAAGCGAAAGTGCTCTCCAAAAAAGAAAAAAAAAGTCTTCACAAAAATTTTTCAAGCGATCTCCACAAAAAAACGTTTTCCAAAAAATGTTTCAAGCGCTTCACAAAATTTTAACAAATCAAAAAATAGTGCTGTCCTTGAGCCGAGGACAGGCCAATTTTCGAGGACTTGACCTTCGAGGCCAAGGCCAAGCACTTTAAAATGTGTCCTCGAGGACTTCACCTCTGCTTTTTAACCATCGAAATCACAGGGGTCATTCCATTATAATTCAACAAATGGTGAACATCCCTACCTTTTGAAATTTGATTATGTTTTGATATTTTGTAATGTTTTCAAAACTAATCTCATATCAGTTGGAATTTTTTTGATATCTTTTTTCGTTTTTGAGATATCGGGATTCAAAAATTTGCATTTTTTCCACTGGTGGCGCTAGAGCGCAAAGCAATCTTGGACTTTATATGTTACTCTTTATCAATTTTTTTGACCAAGATATCCATTTATATGTTTTTGGGGGCAAGGAATTCAAAAATGCAGTCAGATTTGCTGAAATATAAACAGAAAAAAAGTTAGGGGTGAAAATCGTGTTGCAAGTTCCAAACCTCCTCATCACTTCATGATTCAACATTTTTGATTCTGATTTGTTGAAATGTGTAGTGTGTAGATCTAACTTGCTTGCATTAAAATATCTTTTCTGGAATTTTTTTGTGGAGCTCACTCAAAGGTATTTTGTGAAGATAGCCATGACTGAATTAGGCAAAAAGCATTTTAGCATATTATGCACTGGTGTCACAGATTCATATGTATTTTACACAGAAATTTAACTCATAAATTTTGCCTCTAATTCAAATAACCAGAAGATGTGATTGGTAGCCATCAATATCATTTCTCCAATAGTGTGCACAAAAATATTAACTTTAGTAAAAAATTAACTTTGCCATGATTTTGACAAAAAATATTTGCCAAATTATATTATTTCAGTGATGTGCAAAGCAACGCTACATTTTGCTCAAAATGCTAACTCAATTTATGTTTAAACAAAAGTATTCACCAACGATGAATACATTGATCTGCTATTTCTGATTTTGTCATTAATTGGTCAACATAATCACTATTCATACACATTTAATGACTCAAAAAGAAGCAAAAAAAGTACAAATTAGTTCGATCAGTCTTTAGTGTGATTATTGATGTTCTATTCTAGTAGTTTGCGAATAGCTTTGAAGTCAGAATTAGAAAGTTGATACGTATGTCCACATTGAGATGTTGCTGCAGGAGAATTTACGATTTTCAGAATATTAAAGAAAGGACAGGCCAGTAAAATGTTTTTGGTGGTCCATGTGGAGTCATAAATTTCATTTTTGCTTCTGAAGAAATTTTGCCAATTGCCTAAACCAATCCACCAATGCCCACCATACAGAACTGCTGCATAATCTTGCATATGTAGTTGAACAGCTTTTCCAGGTTGTTTCAAAAAAGAGTAAGTACCACATAATTGTGGATCTTCAGCAGTTCGCTTGTAAAAAATTATGTCAAGTCCATTGGGGATAAACTCATCGAAACTTCTGGTTCCAGGTATGGTGGAAGCCCCATCATATCGCAGTTGCAGTGTAATTCTTGTTGATTCAAGAAGCTGTTCTACAATTTTCAAAATTCAATTTATGGCATGGAAATTTTGCAGTACTGGTACTCAAATGCTATCATAGAATTTTCTGCAAAATCTGTCACTTTATGCATGTATTAAGTGTTGAAGGAAGATTATCCTTAAGGGAAGTCAAATATTTTGATTGACATTTTGAAATGTAGAAATGAGAAGTGAGATGATCAATGTTTGAGAGATAATCACCCAATACCCTGTTTATCTTCTGTTTAGTTTATTCCTGTCTTCCTTTTTCCAACCATAAATTAGTAAGATCCACTTTCAGTTATTTGTTGAACTTAAACAATTTTACACTTGTGGTCCTATGCAATTTTACATCAAGCTACATCACAGAAAAGTTTATGATGCAATCAAAATGTGATTGTATTTACCACAAATGTAACTGTTAGAACAATATATTTAAAAGGGATGAATTAATATAGCGTAATAATATAAGTGGCTATCAATTAAATCTTAAAGCCATGAAACTAAAGGTCAAAGTTTCATATGTATAATGTACAAATCTCGATGATTAACTTAAAAACATAAGATATACAGCAAATTAAATTCAGTTAAGGGGGTTCAAGACAAGAGCACTTGGGACTTTGTTTCACAAAATAAATAGTGATTAATACAGTACATATTGCTAACTATTGTGTTCAGATATCACGACACCACACATCAGTACGTAATATGCTGAAATGCTCTTAGCCGAATGCAGTCATGGCTATCTTCACAAAATACCTTTGAGTGAGCTCCACAAAAAAATTCCAGAAAAGATATTTTAATGCAAGCAAGTTAGATCTACACACTACACATTTCAACAAATCAGAATCAAAAATGTTGAATCATGAAGTGATGCGGAGGTTTGGAACTTGCAACACGATTTTCACCCCTAACTTTTTTTCTGTTTATATTTCAGCAAATCTGACTGCATTTTTGAATTCCTTGCCCCCAAAAACATATAAATGGATATCTTGGTCAAAAAAATTAATAAAGAGTAACATATAAAGTCCAAGATTGCTTTGCGCTCTAGCGCCACCAGTGGAAAAAATGCAAATTTTTGAATCCCAATATCTCAAAAACGAAAAAAGATACCAAAAAAATTCCAACTGATTTGGGGTTTGCTTCAAAAACACCACAACATAATAAAAAACAAAGAAATTCCAAGAGATAAGGGTTTGATTTTGCATCCAAATTTGTTGAATTATAATGGAATGAACCAAAGCGCAAAATGCGCAATTGAATTTTTTTTAATTTCTGAAGTGCAGCGCTACTTCCTCAATGAACTTTTTGAGTCAGTTGAAGCGCAACGCAATTCTGCAATTGCGGAACGGCATTTTCGTACCAAGTTAAAGCGCAATCTAACTTTCGCAATTGAAATTTCTCAACACAATGCAAATATCGCACTTTTTTTCGATTTTAGGCAAAAAAGAGTATATAATTTGCTAAAGAAGACTGATATTTATCAAAATTACGATCAAAATCGAACAACATTTAGTTTAATGTGTAGAATTGCGCTATTAACCGAAAAAAAAAAATTGAAAGCGCAGCGCAACTAAAGCGCAACAAATTTTAAAGACTTTAGCCCACAACGCAACTTCCACAATGTTTAAAAATAAAAAATTAAAGCGCAATGCAACTTCCGCAAATGTGAAGGTTGCGGAAGTTGCGCTTTGCGCTACTAATTGCGCTTTGCCCACCTCTGTGGAATGTGCATGGTAAAATAAACAAAGATTTCTGTAACATCACTCGTTTTCAGAAACTTTTACTTTGATTGTCACAGTTATAGGTTTGGGTTAGGATTAGGGTTAGGGATAGGATTTGGGTTAGGGTTATTTGTGGATTAGGCTTTATTCTAAAATGTCTGCACGCACGAAATGTGCACCAAGCCTTTTCCTTGCATTAAAATTCAAAAACTGGAATGTGATGCTCCTTTAACAAAATAAGACAATTTGTTAGGACCTTAAAATATCAGAGACCTTTTTTTTAATTGTTTCACATTTTATTTTTTAACAGATTGTTTTTTGGCCTTGAATTGTTTTACAATCTGATAATAACGATAACTATTATGTGATAAGGCTACCGGTACTTTGTTACTGTACCTGTTTTGTATTAGTGAGTTGCTATAGCTTCATAGCTATAAAAGTTTTTGACCGCTGATTATCAGTGGAGAATTTCTCATCCCAATTTGAGAGGCAAAGCCTTTATAATGGATCATCCAAGAGTTGGTGCATCGGAATCGGTTCGAAATACAAATTCTGGTGTTTTAATGGTCGGGCCCAATTTTCGTGTTGGAAAGAAAATTGGTTCTGGAAACTTTGGAGAATTACGTCTTGGTATGTGGACTTGAGACTAGACTAGCTTACTGCTGTAGCTAACATTATTTCCTCTATTCATTATGTTTTTAGTGGGACTTGCGTCGACCAAAGACTGGAAAATTGCTGTTTGCAGCTTTACTGCTTCAATCGTATATGAGAATTGAAGGCAAAATCAAAGGGAGTATCAAAAGATAGGGCAAGCGTTTTAAATAACCGTATTTTTCAGACCATAAGGTGCACCAAAAATACTAAAAATTTCAAAAAACTGAAGGTACGTAGTACGTACTTCTTATGCTCTAGTGTGCTTTATTATATGGATCAGGTGATGCTCTTTTTTACAATTTAATTCAGAGCTTTTTTGTACATTTTTTGGAGCTTTGCTGCTTAGTTTTGCCCAATTATTTGCTGTATTGTTGTGATTCATACTGTTTATTGCATTACTATGATTTGTTGCAGTAATTGGGACTTCGATTGGATTGTCAATCTTGAAAAATTATCAAAATAAAGGGATCTCCCTAAAACGTGGCCGCCAAAATTCAAACTTTATAACCACTCACGCTAAACAGATGAAGTTTTCAGAATAGATAAATATAAGTTAAAGATAAAATATGGCAAAATTTGGGGACACAATGAGGGTGTCCCTCTCAAACAGAGCCACCGAAACTTGAACTTTTTTGCCACTCACGCTAGACGCTTAAAATTTTCGGGATAGGCAAGTGTGAAGAAAAGATAAATTTGACAAAATTTGGGATATCAAAATGATAAGATCCTTCTCAAACAAGAATGCTAAAATTCAAAATCAAGAAAAGATAAAATTTGACAAATTTTGGGGGAACACAATGGGGGTCCCCCTCAAACAAGGATGCCAAAATTGAAACTTAAATTGTTTAAGTTAGACTCATCAAACTTTCAGGATAGGCAAGTATCAAGGAAAGATAATATTCAACAAAATTTGAGGCACCAAGATCGAGGTCCCTCAGTTTAATCTTTCAAAGTTCAAACTTTTCAACCATTCAAGCTAGACAATGAAACTCCAAAATAGGTAATTATTCAAGAAAAATAAAATCACAATAGGTAGGTAATTAAAATATGACTTGGTGCCACATTTGGAGAGTCTTCCTCCAATGGGTCCTTCAAAATTTTTAACCATCAAGCAGTCAAGCTAGACAAACAAACTTTTTATGATAGGTTAAAATTTAATAACGTGTGGTATAAAAATATGGAGGATCTCATACTATAGGAGTCTTCCAATTATGTTGACACCTCCCCCCACTAACTTCAAATTCTAAACGAATTAAATCTATTGGATAGGTTAATACAAATCAAACATAGATAACAAAATTTGGTTTGGCCACATTGAGGAAACTGTGCTGAATAGGAACTGCCCCTTAAAATTTTAAAATCTTAAATTCGAAGTACTCCAACTAGACATAACAAATTTTTAAAGTACTGGTAGGCTAATTTTAGAAACAGATTAAACATGCCAAACTTAGTAATGCCATGTTGGACAACAATTAGCATGAAAAATTGTGTTAATTAAAGGGCGCATAGAAAGCACGGATAGTTTACGAAGTTATTCTCATTGACCTGTGACAACTTGTGAGTGAAGCATTAACTAAGGAAAATAAATTTTGATTCTCCTTGTTTTTGCAATTTGACAAATTATATCATTCGAGAATGAAGTCTATGTTGCAAAAACATAAACATTTTAATAAAAACTTAAATAAATGCCTGTTTTAAATTTGCATAATTTTAGCACTTTTTTATTTTAGTTTATGCTGTTGAGGAGGGATCTTTAATTTTGAAACAACCGGTGTACCAAATACTACAGCATACTCATATGTTGAATTGCGATGCGCATAAGCGTTTTCAGACTCATACATGGTTGTAACTTGGGTTGGTGTAACGAAATTTGCTTGTGAGTGAGTCACTCGAATTTTAAAGATCACTTTATGTTATTTCAAATGGAGTGAAAAACTGTTTAAGAACTCGTTAAAAGTGCTGAGATTTGACATAGTATTGTAAACTGTTATGTGAGCTTTTTAAATGACGTTACTCGATTTTTTTTGATAGCTTTCAGAGAGATTTAAATTTTGAACTTGAATAATCGCAAAGTGATTCAAGTTAGTGAAGCTAAATCTGAAAGGGGCGCTTTTAAATTATTGATCTGATTATGAATGACCACAGTACATTTTTTACATATTCATTCAAAGCAATCAGATCACTATTTCAAAGCTTACTCAAGTTTAGTAAAAGTTGGATGATGCTGCGAAGTCTCCAGATATCGTTTGTGATGTCATGTTGTAGTTTTGGAATGTCTTTGCCCTTTTTTTGCAGAGCATAATCTGTTTTAGTGTTCTTCAAACTGGTTTTGTTATATTCCTGTGTTTTACCGCTTTGAGATCGTAAGGTTGATTCTTACCCAGATAAAAAGCGGTATTATGTAAATACTGTGTCAATATTATGGTCATTAAGTTGCATATTATTCAGTGCGCTTAATATTCTGGTGTGCCTTATACTGTACAAGAAAATAAAACAAATAAAGGTCATTTAGTGGTTGTGCACCGCATAGTCTGAAAAATACAATTAGATTGGTATTGACTCCATCCTTCTTGACCCAGTCGCTTCAGAGATACCGGTATTCTACTTTAAACATGACATAGGGGCCTCCCTAATTATGCTTTTTTTATCAAAAATTATGATTAGAGACAGAAGCCCCTACGTTGTGTTTGAAGTAGAATATCTCTGAACAGTGTTCCCACTAAGCCGATTTTTTTCAGCGAATCGGCGATTTGTTGGAGCAAGGGCAAATAAGTTTTGGCAATATAGTAAACGTAGCTTCAGAAAATTTGACAAATTTGAGGAAACATTACATTTGGTATACTTTAATGCTGGATTGGTACAAAATTTAGGGCACATAAACGTCTTTTTAGAGCTTTGGGCACAATTGTTTAAAGAAAATTTGGGCACTTGCTGCTTAGCCATGAAGTCAGAGGGAACACAGTCTCTGAATTGACTAGGTCAAGATGGACGAAGTCAATGCCGGTGCCAATCTAATCTAATACGATTGCCCTAACTTTAGAAGTTTAGATACCCTTGTTGATTTTGCTTCAGTTGTCATTTAAGCGTTTATCAGAACTTTGTGATTGTAAAGTGTTTGTCAGGTTGGGGAGGGATAGGCAGGTGGCAGCTTGATTTGACTAGTGCAAAATGTCTTGATTGTATATACTTAGTCTAGGTAACTTGGAAAAAATTAATGGGCCAACAGTCCAGTATCCAATTGTTAATTCAAACACTTAAAACACTACCTTACAGAAAATAAGACTTCATTTTAAGGAGGAGTGCATCAAACTTAGTAGTGTGTAGTGCAGTTTGTAGAGTTAAGTGTGCAGTGCACCAAACTTTGTATTTGCATTTGAGTTAATCTTAGTCAAAGCTTTAATTTGGTAATAAAATCATACATCGCAAAGTTGGCAATATCGGAATTTAAATCATTCTTTGGTTTTCTGAAATTTTCATCAGTCATTCTATACCACTGGCCAACAAAAAAAATTTTTTTGAATGGTGGCAATGATTTTTTGACTGATCTTGGCTAATTTTGGGTCGCTGATTTCAAAAATGTAGTGATTTTTTCTCCATCAGGTTTAGTTTTTTCGCTATGGTACACCAATTAATGAGCATTTCTGTACTAAAAGATGATCATTTGAATATCTGTAAAAGTTTTTTTACAAAGCATTAGATAGTGTAACATCAAAAATATGTTGCACATACCAATTTCTTTAATAGCTGCAAAAACACTAAAACAACAGAATGATGAAAAGTAGGCTGCCATATTTATGAAGTGCCAACCATAAATTTACGTTTTAATGATTTGCGGCTATGAGTGGCAACAGAATCACGTTTGATTGACCAGCAGTAATCGGCTAGCATGACGGCATCCCATCTCCCTTGATACCTCTCTTCCATTTCTTTAACGTCTTGATGGAATCTTTCTCCTTGTTCGTCACTAAGTGCACCCAAATTTTCAGGAAAGCGATCAAGATGACTGTGCAAGAAATGAACCTTGATGCTCATTTTAGCACCGATATCTTCAAAAGAGCTCAGTAAGTTAGCTACAAGCTCTTTGTAGTTGGATGCTTTTTTGTTTCCAAAAAAGTTTTTAACTACTTTCACAAATGCATCCCAGGCATAAAATTCTTCTTTGCTCATGGATGAGGGAAACTCATGATCATTCATTAATTTTCTTATTTGGGGTTCGTTAAAAATACCAGCTTTTAATTTTTCTATTGTTAGACCTGGAAATTTGCCGGATATATGTTTGAAACATGCACCTTCCTTGTTCAGTGCTTTGACGAATTGTTTCATGACTCCCAGCTTGATATGTAATGGAGGAAAAACTATTTTGGATCTTTCCACTAGGGGTTGAGCTTGTATGTTCTTCTCACCTGTTACCGTTTGTTCTCTCACTGGCCATTCTTTTTGTCTCCAATGCTGTTCTCTAGCTCGGCTATCCCACAAGCAAATAAAGCATGGAAACTTGGTATATCCTCCTTGTAATCCCAATAAAAATCCAACCATTTTCAGATCCACACATATGATCCAGTTGTGCATGTAATAGCCAATTTTTTCTAAAACAAATTTAATATCGCTGTATTTTTCTTTGAGTGTTGTAGAATGTCCAAGGGGGATAGATCCAAAATCATTTCCATTGTGCAAGAGAACACATTTTAAACTTCGTTTGCAGCTATCAGTAAAAAGTCGCCAATCATTGGGATCATATTGGGTGACTCCAAGCTTTTTCAGAACGCCCTCAACATTATTGCAAAATACTATATCTGTTTCTTGTGTAAAATAAGGTAGAAATTCAGCGTGACAATTTCGGTAGTAAGTTATAAATGTTCCTGGTTGTAAAAGATTCTTTTCTTTTAGTCTTGATGCCAACAGTTCAGAAGACTCTTTGGACAAGTTCAGATCTCTTGCCAAATCATTTAGTTCATTTTGTGAAAATAGTTGTGGAGGTAACAGAGAAGGTGGAAAGTCGTTGTCTGCAATAGTAGTTTCACTGGCAGTAGAGGAAAGATCATCTTCACTGGATAAAGCAGATTCAAGTTGAGGCAAACCATTAAAAACAGGAATAGGAAGTTCTTCACTGTGTGGAACAGGCCTGATTGCCGAATCCAAACTTGGATATGTTAATGAGGTTCTATTCTTCCTGTTGATGCCTTTGGTCTTTATTCCACAAAAGTAGCAGTCACTGTAATGATCTTTTGGCTCTCGCCACACCATCGGAATTGCAAACCTCAAACCTTTTCTTTGTCCATTGCCGTAAATGCTCGATGCAGGTTTTGCAAACAATATGGGGAGCCCACGAATTGTCTTGATCACCAAGTTTCACTTTGAAATAAGCTAAATGAGCTTGTTTCACAAAATCGGTGATTAGCTTTCGGTTGTGCTCCAATGTGTATTCGCCACATATATAACAAAAAACATTAGGGTCATTTGCACAACTTCTTCTAGATGAAGTAGCCATAACTTATTGCTTTAGATGTAGTATATCTGCATAACAATGTAAACTTATATTAGCTTCATATACCGGTCATGCTATGATATAGCAGTATACTGCAGCCTAGTATAGTGTATCTAACTAATGAATATACAGTGGTACAATATCTAACTATATCTGTGTATCGAACTTGACTATCTTTATCTTCTCTAATAAACTGACATGCACTTCCATATCATCACAACTGATAGTTACTGCAAGTGGATATTGCTCATTTAGTTATGCTTATTTTCCAACCTATGCACTAAGCAATAAACGTGACTGTTTATCAGTGCTAAGCTCTTCAGCTGCATTAGTCTAGTGAGACAGAACAGCAGCTTTAAGACTAGTGATGAGAGACACAAAAGAGTAAAAGGGAGTGTATAAACAATAGGTGTTTATATTTCCTGCGTGCTAAAGCGGCAATAAAAACACTTCTGAAACACAAATCAAGTAAATTGCAAGACAAAGACATGAAGCAGCATCCTACTGAAGACACTGCTACACAGCCTATCGCATAGAAACCAAAAATGTTGGATATTTCAAAAAATTGACCTGATAGAGCAAAAACAAGATCATTTTTGAATCAGCACCCCCAAATTAGCCTAAAACCGTTCTTAACTTCTTGGCACCAAAAATTGTGTTGGCCAGTCTATACCTGATTTTGCTTACAGATGTTTAGTTTGAAATAGCTGTGAACTTGAGTATATACTTGAAGAATACCATCTGGACATTGGCTGTACTGGTACCTGTACATGCACAAACTTCATGTAAATTGTAGGATTTAACAATTGTTCAGTTTATTCTAGTCCTATTATCAGTTTTAGAGTTATCTGCACATTGAATCAAAGATCACATTTTCAACCAGATTTTTTATCTGCTATGGAATTTCACAATTGCTAAAAAATCATCAAAGTCTGCAAAGCAATTGTTAATTTGTGTCTGGAACTTTTTGAAATACCTCTTTCTTCCTTGCTATTTTTTAATGATCACACTGATTTTGATTTTATAGCAATTCTGATGAATGCGTTTAGCTTGTCTTGATAGCCAAACTGTAATAGTGAAGTCAAGTACAGGGTGTTCATAAAGTTCTGATACAATTTCAATTTTTTTTATGAAGTTAATTCTCAAAATATCTTAACCAGGTTGGTTTTATTTTAGTCAGTGCTGCTTAAAGTTTTTATTTAAAAATAAAATTTTGGTTTCAGATATGGTTTGTTGGTGTTTTATAAAGTTTTAAATAACCCCTAATTAAATGGTTATTCCTCAAAAGAAGGCACAATGTCTATACTGGTTTATTGAAACAAAATTGGACATTCAGACTCAGCAAAGGCACAGAACTAAAAATGGACAAGATCCACTATCACGTTCTTCAATTTGTCGATGGCACAAAAGAGTTATGGATACAGGGTCAGTGTTGGATGCAGTGAGGAGTGGGCAATCAAGAACATCTGTGGAAAACATCAAGAGTGTAAGACAAGTGTTCAGCCATTCTCCTAGGGAGTCCATCTGTACAGATGCTAGAGAATTGGAATTACCATCTACAACTGTGCACAAGGTGCTACACAAAACGTTACTATTGTATGTGTACGAAGTGCAAATGTTAAAGAAACTTCAGCCAAATGACAAGCCTAAACAAAAAAAGTTTGCAGATAACATGCTGCAATGAATTTCTAAGGATAAAGAATTTTGTGAGGATGAAGAACTTCTCACTGCATCCAACACTGACCCTGCCTCAATAAATTTTTTGTGCCAACGACGAATCGGAGAACGTGATGGTGGATTTTTTTCATACTTCTTCCTGTACCATCACTGAGTCTGAACATCTGATTTTGTTTCAATGAACCAGGATACACATTGTGCCTTCTCTTGATTAATAACCATTTAATAAGGGTTTATTTAAATTATTCATATAACACATAAAAATCATATGTGAAACACAAAATTTGATTTTTGAATAAAAACTTTAAGCAGCACTGTTTAAAATAAAACCAACCTGGTTAAAATATTTGAGAATTGACTTCATAAAAAAATTTTGAAATGTATCAGGGCTTTGTGAACACCCTGTGTAAAGGGCATTCACATTGGAGCTCGTTTTGCTTGGTTTCATCCCAAAAGTTTTTAATAGATTTAAAGACCCAACTTCACCAAATTTGAGTTTTACTATCTTCCATTCTTGAGGTATAAAACAGCTTAGATTTCTTCTTAGAAAAAGTTTTTCCCCTTAAAAATTTTACCAGGTTGCCAACTGCAAACAAATTTTCAAAAAGTTGCTTCATGTTTGTAACTCTCAGTACATGTTTTTGGCAGAGTTGTTGTCAAAACAAAGTAAAGGGTTAGTAATCAGTATTGCAAATTATATGCTTTTCAAGTAAATTTAATCTAAACTTTCAAAAGTTAATATTTTTTCACAATATTGACAAAATGGCAGCACTGTAGTAAGAGGAAAATTGTCAAATTTGAATTGCAAAAGCTTGCAATGGCAAGATGTAGAAGGGTAAAATTTAGCATGACTGCATCTTAGATCTTTCCCAACATTTTGGTCAACAGTGATATTTAAACTTGAATACCCCTTAAATACAATGAAATACTTTAGGAGATACTGTTTAAAATTGGTTTTGTTGAAGAAATAAGAACTACTTGAGGTAATAGAGAGCTGCCCCAAACTTTTTCCACAATTCGTTTTATTCACAAAAATATGATTTAATCTGTTTAACTCCGTACCACTGGCAAGCCTGCATTTTGCAATGTTGTGGCCTGCATTTTGCAATTTTGTGACCGCACTAAAAGCATAATTCTGCAAAAATTCTCGCAGACCAAAAATCGCAATTACCAACTGGTAGCAGTGAGTAGTCTATAACCAAATCTAAAAATTTGGCTACTGGTACTGGCATAGGCGTCGATTTTTTGTTAGATTAAGCAAATTCCAAGGGGGCGAAATGTTTTTGCAAAGTTTGGTTAAACTTCATAATTCTATTTCAGTCCGAAATTTGCCCCCAGATTCTGGTGAAGACCAAAAAAAAAAGTTTTTTGCTGCATTCTGGTTGTATCTCAGTTCGGAATTTCGAATTCCTCGTTGCTAATTGGGTATTACTTACCAAAAACCGAGGAGGCCAGACATATTTCACCCCCTTCCATGTCAGACTCGAGGGGGTGCCACCCCCCTGCCCCCCCAGGATCGATGCCTTTGGGTACCGGTACTTGTAGACTTGGGCTACCAGGACTGATCTACAGTAGGCCTTTTGTAATGTATCAAAATTGCAGAATTGCCAATGTTACGAAGTCAAATGGATTAAAACATTTTTTACAAATAAGGGGAATTGTGGAAAAAGGTTTGGGGGCACTTCTTTATTACCGCAAGTTGTTCTCATTTCTTCAATAAAATTGATTTCAAGCAGTATCTCTTTACATTAATGTTAAGCTACGGGTAAGTATATACTTTTAAAAACAAAAATAAATGACTTTGACTACTCAAGGCATCAACAAACTATATATAATTCTACTTCATTGTGCATTTGACTTTGGTAAGCCAAAAATAAACAAACTATAGTAAATTGAGATACTTACTGGTTACTGCATTTTGACATAAATCCCAAAGCAGTTGCATAAGCTACTAGGTGGCAAAACAGCTTAATTACATTGTCTTTTTTGTTTTGAAAACAAAGCAATTGAAGTTTTTTAAGCTAATCTTAATTGTTTTTTTTTAGAATCATGCATGTCCTTGAGAAAAAGCCAAAATGTTTCAAGCATTAAGCAATTCAAATAGTTATGTAGTTGTGGACTAACAATTTAAAACTTCTGCTATTGCAAATCCGCACTAAATTTGCAGAACTGCAGATCTAGGTACTTGCAAGGTTTTCACGCTTTGCGTAAATGACTGGCAATTAAATGTCTGTGTTTACAAATCCCTAACCAAATTCTTCTGTAAAATAAAATATTTTAATAGTTATTCCTATAAAGATAGTGTTTAGCATTGTATTCATACTTATGCGTTTTTGTTTTTTACATACAGGTAAAAATTTATACAACAACGAACATGTTGCTATTAAACTAGTAAGTAGCATGAATTGTAATTGTTTATGTATATATTTTATTCACCGAGTTGCCTTGGCCAAAAGACAGCGAAGGGACCTTTTGATCTTTGGGTGAAGCTGCCACCTGCTCACCTGTCTACCACACACAATGAAGGCTTTACAGTGTCCTTTTCAATGATGAACGTGTAGCAGGGAAGCTGTGAATACCAAGTTTTATAATTTTTGGTTTGATCTGACTGGGGATTGAACCAGGTCTATCATTTGAGTAGTGGACGCTTGCTTCACTTGATCACTGATCACTTAGAATCTTTCATTATACTTGCTGGATTACACCGAAGCGTGTAACGAGTTGGCGGCGCCCATCTCTGCGTCATTGCGCCCGGACAACACAGCTCCTTTCGAAGAAATGTTGCAGCGGTGGCGAGCCGTTGGCAACACTGTGTTCGATTTGACTGGTCCGAGATTTGAACCTCAGACCTTCCGCTCCAGAGACAAATGCGTCACTGCTCGACCAACTGGCCGGTTACAGATATTGATCACTAATAAATATTGATCACTATTATATTTATATTTGTTACGACAGCAAATTGCTCTTCATTGGTGATTATGATAACGTAGTTAAAACGTGTGTGGTAAAGCTTATTGCACTTGAGTGTGCAAAGTGACCATGTCATGGTTGAGAATTGTCAAAGCCACAATACAGTGACTCTTTATTCCAAATTGCTAATACTGGTTGGAGTGTCGATGGAGTGGGTCCATGCCAAGTACTGCTGCCAACTGGCCATGAACAAACTGCCTGCTAACCAACTGATTTCCAACTTATCCTAGCATTGATGGGCAGTTTGTTTGCAGTCTGTTTGCAGTGTTCAGTTGACTTGGTTAATGTTAGAACATTGCCTCTAAATTGTGTCATATTCAAGGTGAATGTCAACTTAGTCTTAAGAAGCAAATGGGTGGTCTGTATGTGGAGCAGCTTTCCATAAAATGCATTATTACTTGTCTATGTCTATCTTCACCGTTTGGGCATGTAACCAAGTCACTCACTTTGCTCATTGCTTTGGGCAATAGGCATTGGGCATGCAGTCAAATCGCTCATTACCTAGATCTTTAAATTTGCTCAAGCACATTGTGTTAATACATAAGAGTGTACAGGATCCTAGTTGGAATTTATGACTGTTAGACAGTAGATATCAATTTTATTAAGGCGTAAAAAACTAAACTGCCAATGTGCTCTCACAGCTGAGAAATGCAATTTTCGGACAAAAAAACTAAAAAAAGAGTTTTAGCTGGTATGAACCGCAGTTTTGTTGGTGACTCTGGTCCTTCCTTGATTGCAGCATTTCAAATAGCTTTATTATCTTTTTGCCTCAAAGCTTACCATTGGTTTCAACTTTCAGGAACCAATGAAGTCGAGAGCTCCTCAGTTGCACTTAGAATACAAGTATTATCGGATGCTGGGAAAGGAAGGCAAGTATTGTTTAATTATTTATTTTTGCATTGGCATGACAACTTCAGTGTTTGGCAAAAACCATTTTTTTCATTTTAAAACTTTCATCACAAGGATAAATTTTATGATATATTTGAAACATCTTAAAAACCAATTTATTTAATGAATTTTGAATTCTTTATGTTATCTTAAAATTACAAGATTAGCATGACCTATCTTTACCAATTCAAGAAAATAAATATTTTTTCCTTTTATGACAGTTATTTAAAGTTAATAAAAATATTATCATCATATTAAAGTTAAAAGTAGTTCAACGTACAAGATATAGTATATACTGTCCTTACTCCTTACAAAATGTTTAAAGACATTGAGTTCAAGTTTTGATGTAGTAAGTTACACAGAAGTTGGTCTTTAATTTTTCATCTTAGAATTGGTGACAATAATCAGTTGTAGAACGTCAGGCATATAATCAAACTGTTGCTGACTGTTGGACCACTGTTCTATCTCGTCTTGACAATGCACCTTAGAATTCTTGGAAAACTTATCTGTTGGGGTGGCCTTGCATGACAAAGCACTTGCGAGCAGAACCCTAAAAAGGAATGTTTTGCATTGGTGTGGTTACACAGATGATGAGTGCTTACTGCTTGCTTTGTAAGCATAAATAAATGCTGAATCGCTCAAGCTTGGCTGAGAACTCTATTAAAAATCACACCAAGTCAACTGACCAGTAGCAAACTGACCTCCAACATTAGGGTTAGTTGGCGTTCAGTTATTTGCGGTCAGTTTGCGGCGATCAGTTGTCATGGACCCATTAAAAATATGGTTAGCTTTGTTTGATGACCTTGATGCAGCTCAGTGTTCTCACTAAGCTAATTTTGGTTTGTGAATCAGTAGTTTGTTAAATCAAGAGCAAATAATTTTAACAATATGATAAACACAGGCTGTTCACTGTCATTTTTTTTGAACAATTTTCATTTTTTTTCATTTTTTTCAAGCTTTTTTACGGTTTTCAAGTTCTTGTGAAGAACGTTAACTTTATGAATTGAAAACCACTGTTTGTGATTTATGAATTGAAAACCATTGTTTGTGATTTATTATTTCTATTTTGAGCGGGATTAAATCATAGCTTAGCTTTGTGTGAGGAAAATGAAACAAGCTATAAGTAGCAATATCGGTAACTTTTTTAAATTGTCATCATTATTATATTTCGACAAAGGCAACACCTCTAAAATCATCTTTGTTTTCAATGCAGATAAATTAGTTTAAAACTTAAGTTTTTTTATTTCATGATTTACCCGCTTGCAATAAAAAGGCTGAAATTTTACCATTAGCCACCGCCTTCGTAGCCCAATTACGCAGCTGGTTTAATCATATTTTCACACTGTTAGTTTCAATGCTGCACTTTAAAAGCATTAATTTTCACTAAAATATGCCTAAAATTAAGTTGAATTTGCAGAGATTGCAAAATCTCTGAGCGCTGGGGGCTCCGCCCCAAACCCCTTTCCTTGCAGCGGCCCGGTGGCAACTCTGCTCTCAGACCCAAAACTAACAGCCAGTGTACAAAAATTTATTTCAAAATAAAGCATGGTGACTGGTTGCACCTAAAGCATTAAACTAAAAGTGAAAATCGTACAAAAACGCTTGCAAAAATATTATACAGTATCTTGAACAGACAACCCCTCTGCAAAAATTTCTGGATCCGCCCCTGAACTGTATCTTTTTGCAGTGCCAATTTTCAATCTAAGGTATGCTAAGTTACCAGAACGTTTCATAGCAAAATTTGGTGAAATTTCATAGCGAAAGTAGCTTCCGAGTTTTTAACATCAAATTTCGCTATGACAGTATTCCTCTCACAAATCTTTGTACGAGTTTTAACTTGCAAAAAGATAACTACCAAATACTGGTCATCAAAATGATTCTATTAAAGGGACTTCTTTCAACTAAAATTACTATATAGTTGGTAATATATGAAGTATTTTCCTATGTGGAATGTACAAAAAATACTGCAGGCTGCAGAACTACGTTACCTGCGTTGTGCTACAAAAGGCAACTTAAGTTACTTTTACCAAGCTACAAGAATTATGAGCTTTTGTGTGTAACGTTGAATTAATGTGGCATAATAGATAACTTTTTTACTCATGGACCAGGTAAAAATTTATTTGTTTGATTGCAGTTTGTTTATATTGTAACGTTTCTTTGTGGCTTATTTTTCATTTTTAACCGCGATTATCTCATACACTATTCCAGCTGAAATGCTGACATTTTTTGCAAGAGGTAAAAGAGCGAAAAATGTTGTAAAGAGATACTGCTCGAAATCGGTTTTATTGAAGAAATGAGATACTGCTCGAAATCGGTTTATTGAAGAAATGAGAACTACTTGAGGTAAAAAAGAGGCGCCCCAAACCTTTTTTCACAATTCCTTGTATTCACAAAGATTTGATTTAATCCATTTAACTCCCTCATTGGCAACCTTGCCTTTTGCAATTTTGTAACATCGCAAAAGGCACAATTAAAAAGAAATTCTTGCAGACTAAGAAACGCGATTACCAATTGGTAGCATTGAGTAGCTTGTAAGCCACTAGGTACTAGGCATAGGTGGGCACAAGTTCATTAATCCGTTAATAACGAAGCTAACTTTTTCATTAACTCATTAATCCGTTAAAAAGTTTTTTCATGTTAACGGACTAAATTAACTTCTGTTAAGTGCTGTTAACGGACTAAAGTAACTTCCGTTAAGTTCTGTTAACTTCCGTTAAGGTTTTTATCGTTAATATCTTGCAGCTTCGTTGTGCATTTGAACTTGTTTTTATCTTGAAATTAGGTTAGACTGTAAAATGTAATTTTCAAAACACAAAAAGACCACCATAGTAATAAATATTTCCTTACAATCAGCTCAACAGCGTCAAAACGTGTTCTAGAAGCGAGTGAATAAAACGAAATGTAAATTACACGCAAAATGTTAACGTATTAACGGACTTTATTAACTTCCGTTAATTAAAGCTGAAAATAACGGATTAACGTTAACGGAGGTGTGAAGTTTGTTAACGGACTAGTGGTTAACGAAGCTAACGTTTTGCATTAACTTGCCCATCTATGGTACTAGGGCATAAGTATTATAGTAGGTGGGGTCCTATAATGGGATAACTCAATTTGGATCTAAAATAACGTTGATATAATATTACTGCAGCAATCGAGCGCATAAACTGACCAAAGTTTATACTTCTGCGTGCGAGAATAGAAACTTTGGTCACGCTGAAGTACAAACTTTTGACAATTGAGTGACCTAAACGTAGAGTGGCCCAAGTCGAAATTGGTGATTTTGAGAAAATCGCGTTTAAAGTTGACGATTGTTTTTATGTATTCATTTAAGCGTTAGCACTACGTACATTTACGAGTTCATTACTGGGGTGATCAAAATTTTTTTCACAAAATTTGGTGATCACGTGATCGCTATGTTTTTTTTTATTACATCATTTTCGAACTTGGGCCACTACACTACTCCAATATTTGCAAGTTTTGCGGATTCAAGTTAACTTGGTACAAAACTTCTACTACCGTGTAATGGCCCAAGTTAAAAAAAAAAACTAAAAAAAGAAAAACAAGGGGCATGGAATGGAAACTTATCAAGGATATTATTTTGTTCGGTCAAACAATTGATCAAAAAGTTGTATGGACATACATTTTCTGCTGAATAGTTGACGAATTTGTTTGAAAAAGACTTCAAAAATATGAAGTGTTTCCACTACAAAGTACTAAATCATTGCAAAATAACCATTCTTCTCTGCTATTTTAATAATAATAATAATTTCAGGGGCCGTTTAAATATCATATGACGCCTTTAGGAAGAGTGGGTTGGACAACAAGGGTTAGATCCCATGCAAAAGAATAGGCAGTTAGAGAGCGGAGGGTAGAGACCAGACAAAGTATAGTTCAAACCAAACAAGATGGAAAACTTTTGGCCCTGGTTGGTTACGTCCATTAGCTGTGGTAAGCGCATAAACTAGAAGAAGGACAACTCTTATAAAACCTCTCCGAAGTTACGTCAAACTGCCAAAAAATCACGATGTGTATGTGTAATGAAAATTACATGTAAAACGTTAATGAGTTCATCTTTACAGTTGGAGCCTCGTCCGCCAGGGTAGCGCTTAGTGACCTCCCAGGTCATCATTCCGGGAAACTCGTACGACATTTGGGTCTTAGATAGAGAAGCTCGTTCGAAAAATAAGCGACAATTTTCAAAAGCTAGCTCTTGTAGCAGCTCCACCAATGTGCCTGCCCCACAGTTGGAGAGGCGAATGGAGGCAGCACAAAGCATTCCTACTGGAATATCCTCACCATCACAGGAAAAGAGTTAGAATATGTTGAGGAAGCAAAGCAGTATCATCTCGATATTATTTGAGTTTCTTGAACCAAGAGATGTAGCTCTGGAACTGTGGATCTGGGTGGCGGCTGGAAGTTCTTCTATTCTGGTGCTGATTCTTCCTAGAATGTCTGCGCAAGCGGGTATGGGGCTTCTCACAAGCTCTCGTTTGTCTAGAGGTAGGGGGTAAGTGTGGTTTCAAAACCGACTTGCTCGGAATCAAGCCATCATGGGCTCAAATGAAAGCTTTGGGTCCAAATATGATGATTTGAGCAAAAAAAAATTTTTATATTTTTTATACAAAAATTGCCGCCAGTTTTTTCCAAAATTCACTTTTTTTCATACAACTTCCATACAACTTCAGTTTTTCAACTTCCATACAACTTTAGCCAGTTTTTTCCATACAACTTCCAGAAACAGCATAGATGGTGAGTGGCCAGCAATGCTCTTGAACTTGACGGATGGAGCAGAATTTGTTCTTAGGCCATTATTGTTTGCTTATGAAGACAGAGAGCAAATAACCAAGTTACTCATTGAGAGCTTAAGACGCTTAGCAACTGCAGCATCACTTGAAACTGCAAATGAAGTGTCAGTCAATGATCTTTGGATTCAAATTGACTCCTTTATGACTGATGCCGTGGCAAAAAATTTGAAGGTAACTGAACAAATAGCAGCAGCAATTCAAAGTGATTATCAACCGATTCATTTGTTATGCAAAAGTCACACTGTGGAAAATCTTGACGCAACAAACCTCGAAGTGCTCAGTAACGTGGAAAAAACAGTCAAACAACGAGAAACATTCGAACAAATTAATCCATCCCTAAAATCCTTCTTTAGAGGCAAAAAGACTACAGTTGAAGCAGGAATCAATGCAATTGTTACTCTTGTATCTCGGGATAAAAGTGGCAAGTCATGTTCCTTAGCTGATGAGTTTGATCTTATTTGTGAACGAGAAGGCTGTGTGAAACGGATGTTTCTTTATCAACAAAGACGATTTGGCAAACTGGGTAAAGCTGCGGCAGCTATTTTGGAAGCATACTCGATTTTGCGAATGCTGCTTGATGAATGTAACAGTACCAACCAACTAGTTGAAGCTTGTCGATTATACATGGCAAGTGAGCTTTTCTACACAGAGCTGCAGTGTTTAGCTTACTTCAACCACAGTGTCACTTTCCCATTTCTAAATATGGTTGAAAAATGTTCCCAGTCTGACTTGGTTGGAATTTTGCCTACCCTGTACAACGAACTGTGCCAAGGTAACCTGTTGACCCTTCAAGAATATGTTGTGAACATGAGAGGTGTGATAGTACAAAAGCCAGATGATGAATTATCCTCGTACATTCTTGGGAAAATGTGCAAAGCAGCAGCTGATGGAATCAAGCTTCAATGTGGAAGGGAGTATGGTTTTGCAGATGCACACCAAATGCTTCGAGCAACTGATATCTCCAGTATGGCTGAATCACAACTGCAGGGACTACCAACAAATAATCTAGCAGCCGAAAGAAATCTTGCCATCTTTGACAAGCGAGCAGCAAAGGCCTCCAAGTCCAGAAATAAGAAATTTACTGGTGTATCAATTCGAAACGATTTATGTCTATACAAATCAAATCAATCTAAAGTGGAAAGTAAATCCAAGCTAATAGCAAAACTTTTGATGAATCAAGAAAAGAGATGGAATTCGGAACAAAAATCTAAGTTGAAAGCTCGGATAGAACTAAAAATGGCAAAAAAAAAAGAAATGCTACAGACTACATGAAAAAGCTTCTTAATGATTGCAAAGTTTGGTCTGAGCCATGTACAACAGCGGAGGAATTATTGGAAGTTTTGCAGAAAAGGCCAAGTCAAGTGGAATTTATCATGAGATGGCATATTATTCCAGCACTCACAAGAATGACAAGATGCAACGTCCAGAATTGTATAGGCAAAATGGCATATGCCATGATGAGAAGTTGGAAAACCTCTTGATATTGTTGGAAACAAGCTCCACAACCAATGAAGCATCAACTGCTACAGTTGCTAACTTACCGTCAAACAAAGACGTCCTAACATCTCTTTCGAACTCCTCAAAACCACAAGCTACCCATGACAACAAAAATACGATTTCTTTAAGTATAAACCAGCTATGTGTTGTTATTTGGCAAAAAGGCAAACGTCAAGGATATGATTGGTACATTGCATATGTAAAGTCAATAGATGAAAAGATCATCTTGGATCATTTATGTCGTGAGAAACCTGGAAGTAATAAATGGTGGCGTTATCCTGCTCAAACAGACGTTCAACAAGTGGAACGTGAGCAAATTTTGGACATTGATGTGAGAGGAGAATGGAAGTTTGATTCTAGAGCCAATCGTTTTTTCTTATCTAATGTGAATGACATTGCGTTGACATTCAACCATGCTACAAGTTAACTTGAATACAAATGTAAATTGGTACTACGTTGTCATTTATTTTAGTAGGCTACATTAACTAAAGAAATAGAAAAAAACGTGATTTTTAGCTTTTTTTCTCAAAATCACTCATGCATGACTTGCTGAATTATCACCTAAATTGTCTTCAAGCATTATACCATAGAATGACTACCTTTTAGTGTAGTTAAATAAACAAAAACAACCTTTAAAAATAGAAAAAGCGTAATTTTTGCAAAAATTTGAAATTTTTGCAAAAAAACACAAAAATAGGCGGCAATTTTTGGATACTTGATATTTTTCAAAAATTTTTTTTGGAATATGATGTTCAACTACTTTGACACTAAATAAGGTGGTGATGACATGTTTTTGAGGATATGCCCATTTACCCCCTACCTCTAGTTTGTCAGACTTTAGGTAAATTAGGTTTCTTTGGGATCATGACTCTACACGTTGAAGCTCAAAGTATTGAATTGGTCATTGTGCCTATAGTAGGTATATGCCCCCAATGTTACGAGTGAACATCAGGCTTTTGAGGATGAAACAAATGATGCTCTTCTATAAGTATCACCGACTGAAATCAACGCCGATGTTGGAACCGATCAGTGGTCGAATGGATAGAGCGCCTGCTACTGAAACGATAGACGCTGGTTCGATTCCCGTTCGGGTCAAACCAAAGACTAGAAAAATAGGGATTCACAGCTTCCCTGCTGGACGTTCAGCAATTAAAGGGACAGTGTGAAGCCTTCACCTTGTGCGGCAGCTTAACTCAAAGACCAAAAGGTCCCTTCGCTGTCTCCCAACCAAGGTAACTTAATTAACACAGATACGTAGAAGGGTGTGATCGGACAGCATGGAGTCGCTAGAATAAAAAACAGAAGGTATTTATCGCAGCTCTGTTGTAGCATGAATACCTCATGACTCCGCATCATGAATAACTTTTTCCAGCACAGAGAAGTTCACAAGTAGACATGTTATCGACCTAGTATGGATCAAAAAATTTGGTGGACGATTGAGTGAAGCGAGGTGCTGAATTGCCAACTGATCACTATCTGGTAGTATGTTTCTTGCAACTTGCGAAACCTTCGCCAAACAGGAAATCCAACAAGTCTTCTGTTACTTACATGATCAAGTGAGAGGCTTTGGAAGATAGAGGAGTAAAGAAACAGTTTGCATCCCGTATATCATCTAAGTTCAGACAACTTTCTGATACATCTGAGGACATAGAGAAGGAATAGCTGCTGGTCAGATCAGTAACATTTCATCAGCTGCTGAATGTTGTGGGCGCAAGCCACTTTCAGTGGCAGGGGATCGTGAGAAAATAACCTTTGGTGGAACCAAGAAGTTAAAGAAGCTATTCAAACAAAAAAAGATTTGTTCATGGCCTGGCTACAGGACAGATTGTCATCTAATTTGCAATCCCGGTACACTGAGACATGAAAAGCGGCAATTTAGGCAGTATCGAAATCCAAGAAATCCTAGAAAGAGTTTAGTCGTCGGTTGAATTCCAACTATTTATTGGTAAACAAAGTATTTTGGCAGACCATCAGCCGTTACGTTGTAAGCGATCGACTGTCACTTACTCCATCAAGAATTCTGCAGGTAACAATCTAACGGTTGAGAATGAAACTTTTTCACGAAGTAAAAAATACTTTAAAGATCTTTTGAATCCTGGGAAGACATCTCATCAACTCATGACACATAAGAAATGATACATTTAGTGTAAGAAGTACACGAGTACAGTTTGAAGAAGTTTTTGCTGCAGTAGAAGTGGCAACGACAATTAAAGGGGTAAAATCTGGAAAGGCTGCTGGTGAAGATGAAATCAGACCAAAGATGTTAAAAGTGCTGACCGAACAAGAATTTTCTGGTTAACGCAAGTGTGTTACGTCAAGTCAAGTCATTTTTTATTTTTGTCTGTAACTAAAACATTACGATAACAGAAACCACACACGCAACAATATACGATATTAATAAACAAGGCTCATGTACCTCTTAACAATCAGTTTTCACGACAAGGATGCTGCGAAAAGACCTTATCGGTAATCGACTCAAGCAGCCACCCAGATGCCAACATAATATAATTTTTGATAATAAATACAGGTAATAAAAAATACCTAAGAAAGAGTGTGAGTTATATCATCAAAATAATTCAACAAGTAAGGTTGAAATCTTAAATTCTAAGACTCATATGATTCCACAAAAAAGTTTTTCAACTTTACCTTGAAAAAAATTGAAGATAGCAAACGTATTCAATGAGTAATGGAATTCCAAATTTTGACGCCCAGGTACCTAGTGCTATTTTGCTATCTGTTAGATAGAAATCGTGAAATATATAAAACATCATTTTCGTGAGTGGTAGATCTCGTTGATCACTCTAAGATTTTGCATGCCTTTTCAAAATATTTGGAAAAGTTATTCGGATGATATCGAGGCCTGTGTACAATAGTGTACATTAGTTTTGAAATTTCAATTTTGTACAAATCGATCAATTTTGGAATGTTAAGTTTGTAGTAAAATGGGGTAGCTCTGTCTTGAAAGGCACCACCCCCTACCAGTTTTACTACTTTATTTTGAAGAGTGCTTATTTTCATCAAATAGAACGGATACGTTGATCCCCTAATAACTAGACCATATAACAAATAAGAGTGGAAAAGTGCATAATATAGTTGTATTAATGCATCTTTAGGAAGAACGAATTTTAGTTTACAAATAATACCAACAGCTTCGGACAAGTTGGCTTCTAAGATTTTAATGTGAATCTCGAAAGTTAACTTGGAGTCAAGTGTTACCCCCAAATATTGGACAGAGTTAGAAAGGGGGACAGTAATACCGTACAGAAACACATCAAAATCCGTCGCTAACTCAATCATTCTTGGGGATATAACGAGGAGTTGGCTTTTTGAAAGATTAATTGTTAACTTATTAGATTTGCACCATTCTGAAAGCTTTGTCAAGTTGCGCGGAAGATTAGCAAAACTTCCAGAGATTGGCAGACAGGTGAGCATGTACGATCTACAGAAAGATATTATTCCTTAATTTGCCAGGGAAAGTATATAGAATAGTGGAATCAAAACTGGAAGTATAAACTGGAAGTTGCCAGGGAAAGTATATTTGCCAGAGAAAGTAATAGTGGAATCAAAACTGGAAGATGGTCAGTGCGGTTTTCGCCTGGGTCGCCGCACCACAAACCAGATTTTCACTCTGAAACAAATCTTTGAGTAATCTTGGGAAGATGGCAAAGATCTCTTTGCATGCATTGTCAATCTCGAAAAAGATATGACCGAGTTCCTCGGGATAAACTTTGGGAGGTTTTGCAGGAATATGGAGTTGATAGTCAGTTGTTAGTGCAATAAAGTCATTCTACTGCCGACCGGAGGTTTGTGTTCGGGTAAATGGCAAGTAATGAAAGCTATTTTATGTCGGCGTTGTACTCCAGCAAGGATGCGTTTTGTCACCTCACTTCTTCATTATTGACATGAATTGGATCGACAAATCCAGCTGAGTGTGTCACGATTGGAAATGGCAAAATAAGTTGCATGTTATTTGATAATAATTTGGTTCTGCTTTCTTCAACAGTCTAGCCTGCAATCCACATTAAATGGCTTGCAGCTGAATGAAATATAAGTAAATAAGTACGGCCAAACCTAAAATACTTCATCTTTCAAGAAACCCTGATCAGTGCTTGTTAAAAGTGAATGAAGCGACACTGAAACAGGTAGAGAAGTTTAAGTATCGTGGGGTTGACATTCACTAGAGACGGTAGACAAGATGAGGAACTAGATACCCGAAAAATAAACAAAGTTGGTTTAAGTGATACAGTAATGCAAGTTTTGCACTTTTCGGTCGTCATGAAACAAAATATTGTCAAAAAAAGCAAAGCTCTCAATTTTCAAAACAGTTTTTGTCCCCACTCTCAATTATTATAATGAATCTTGGGCAATAACTGAAAGAGTGCGATCACAAGTGCAAGCGTTTGAAATGAGATTTCTATGAAAACTCGAATAAGCTATGTTTAGCAAGGTGCATAGCTCTGTGATTTGAAAACCTCGAAACATCGAGCTGCTACATCTCCGAATTAAAAGATCTCAGCGTAAAGGATTTGGCATTGTAAGCAAAGTGCCTCAGTTTACTTGGCAAAGCAAAATAATGGGAAAAGACCAGTTGGACGACCTAGATTGTGGATCTTGGATGGAATCGCTTGGGATTTCACACAAGCGAAATAATGGAGTTGATGAAAGACTGTGAAGCGTGACAGCTTAATCTCGAGCTGCTGCCTCGGCGACCCTTACGAAAAATTGAGCAATGAAGAGAGAGCAGAAACAAGAAGCGGTAAGCAGATGAGAAACTACCAATATCACAGTACGATGCAGAAAAAGCTAACTAAGCCATATGCAATTAGTTTTTAAAGAATGAAGTTTTTATTATGTGAAAGTATTAGTGAAAAAATGCATTCTTTAAAAGCCAATTAGGCATTGTGGAGCATACACTCCTTTCATGAAAAAGAATTGAACTGAAATATCATCATCCACATTGAATACTCTTTAATAACTGTTAGATGGATTGGCGAAAACCGACACAAGTGAATTTGGGCCACTGTAGTAAAGTTGGGTTTTTCATAAAAAGTAAACTAAATAGTGGACTAGTTTTACTTGGTCCATTTCATGGGAAAGAAATTTGGTTAAGATGCTACATTGTAGTGGACCAAATTGGCATGGTCCATTATACTGAATTCACATTTTGGCTAACTTGTTACAAGTTAACTTGAGCCAAAATTAGTTTTTGTAGAAGAACTTCAAAATTTTTACAAAAAATTTTTAAGGCTTTGATCTATCAGAAAATATGATAAAATCATTTTCGGTCCAAGTCGACTTGGGCCACTCTACGTTTAGGTCACTCAATTGATGTGCTCAATATCTGAAGTAATATTATATTATCGTTATTTCAGGTTTAAACTGAGTTATCCCATTACAAGACCCCGCCTACAATACTTCTGCCTTAGTGGCTACAAGCCTATAACCAAATCTGAAAATTTGACTACTGCTACTGAAACCTGTAGTGTAGACCTACGCTAGTAGTACTGATCTGCAGCTCGCCTTTTTTGATGTCACAAAATTGCAATATCCAAGGCTGCCAGTGGTATGGAGTCAAGCGGATTAAATCGTATTTTCGTAAATAAGCACAATTGTGGAAAGTGGTTTAGGGCATCTCTTTATTACCTTAAGTAGTTCTCATTTCTTCAATAAAACTGATTTTGAGCAGGGTCTTTAAAAAAAATTGAAAAAGTTGCAAAATTTTCGTCGTTGTTTTCTTGCAACACAGGGTGGAAGATAAAACCTGGAAAAGAGGCGTGGATTGGGCACCTCTGCTCTTATACATTGGTAAACTGCATGTTGGGGGGTCTGGGGGGCTTTGCCCCCCAGACGTTGATATGTGTTTGTTTAAATTCTTGCAGATTTTGTTTTAAGTCGTTTGTATCTTTGGCTTTAATTGGTTTCAAAACGTTATCTTCGTTTATTAGACAGTGTTTCTGTGATTAGCTTAGGTACAAGCCACTCTGTTTAAGTAGGATAATTGCAAAATCGCTAATAGTAACCCGAATTAATGAAAAGTTTTGTCATTTTTTTTCATTTTTTTCTGTAAATTGCTGTCATTTTTGTAATGTTTTGCTCTAAATTGCTGTCATTTTTTTCTTCATTTTTTTGTTCAAAGGTGAGTGGACAGCCTGTAAACAAAGCTTTAGAAAATTCAACAAATTTGTGGTTATATGATTTATTTCCCTTTAGTATACTTTACTCTTGGATTGGTTCAAAATTTAGGATACATAAACATATTTTATGCATTTGGACAGTGGACACAATTGTTCTGAGAAAATTTGGGCACGCTCAGGTTAGCCAAAAAGTTAGAGGGAACATTGATGCTGATACTGGTCAATATTTTTTATAGGTCTCCCTCTTAAAGCCATTATGCATAAACAACAAACTTATATGCATAAATAGCTCGAAATACTTTTGGCAATTTTACCTAGTTTACGCGATTTTGTTTATGCTTTGGTGATGACTGATAAAAAGCAGTTTTTTTAAACTGCAAGCTACCACATTTATGCAGCACATCATCTACATACCAATTGTATTTGTTTATAATGAAGTGACATCATGCCATGTTGTGTACTATCTGACTTCTTACATACCAATATTAAAGACTATTTATCATAGCCAAAAGCAACAGAATAACAAGAACCTCTGATATAACACTGGTTCTTATATAGGTTGATTGTTTAACCTTTTCTTAATGATTCAGCAGCTGCATGCTATCTATTTTACAAGGTGACGTTTTTCCTTCCTCTCATTTAGATACACTATACCCAGTATACCGGTATGTTTAGTTTTGTTGTGGCTGTTTCTCTTCTTATGGAAATAGTTCCGAAGATTACTCTATGCCAATGCATATATATAGCGACCACTAATCAGTAAAAATTAAAATTAAATAACATGAAATCGTTTTGGCGCCAAATAAAGCTGCCTTCAGTTCAAGTTCTTGTAAACATGTTGAGCTGATAACTTCAATAGATTGTTCCATTTGCCTCGGTCATTTTTTGTATTTTAAAAAACATGTTGAGCGATTAGCTTTGATAGATTTCTCTCATTTGCCTTGGTCACTTCTCTTTAAATTAGTATTTACCGGTAAACAGCTAATCAAACCGTTAGTTTTGTGTATTGATTTTGTGGCTCTATGGTATGTGTGTTAATGAATGTTGATAGCTCTTGTGCACAATATTTTGTTGTGATAGGTTTTAAGTCGATTCCAAAACGGCTAAAGAATCTGCCTTAATATAATATACTAATATACTAAATTTCAATATTAATAAGGAGAATTGATTTTGGAATTGACTTGATGGCATTGCAGCTGAACCATTACTTTATTTTATCATTGTTGTTGTTGTGCGTATTTATTATCCTGTCACTGAACAGCGCCAGACGTTAACTATTGGATGATCCGCACGCTTTTTGTTGCAGTAACTACTTCGTGCTTGGAGAAATCCGCACCTGCTTAGGAGTTTCCAGTGATCCAATGTTCCTGTGGATTTCGAATTTTTGTCCACTGAATTTGCTACCTATTCGAAGCCACAAAGCGGAAATAGTCATCGTGAAGCGTCTTTTCCAAGAACACAACCACGTGACCAGGGTGTAGGTTGAGTCCAGATCATGGTCGTCACAATGCGAACAAGGTCGTGGTAAAAACGACGTCTTTACCCTCCTAGCCACGCTCCTGTTATTATATGGGGTTGCTGAAGTTGGGGGAGATTAAGTTGTTTGAACATTCTTCAAGTGTGATCGGTGTTGCGAGCAATTATAACTTGCAAGTTTGTCTTTTTTCTTCTGCATTTTTTACGTCTGATGTGTCGCTTTTTTCTTGACTCTGCACACTGTCTTAAATATTTTGTACTACTAATTCGCTGCCCTTGCGGGGCTCAATGGTCGAGAAAAAAAAGAAGTGAGTAACAAATTGTTTCTTACAGAGGGTGTTCCTAAAGTTTTTTATTATGGTCCATGTGGTAAATATAATGCTTTGGTTATGGAGCTACTTGGTCCCAGTTTAGAAGATGTGTTTGAACAGTGCAATAGAACCTTTACACTCAAGACTGTGCTTATGATTGCTATTCAACTGGTAGGTACTTTAAAGTAAAATTTAAGTTTTGCTTCAATAATTTTTGTGTTTGCCTTTGCTGCTGGAGGTTTGATATTCTGTTTTTAATGTAGTCAAGTCAGTGCGGTGTTGTTGCCAGTAGTTTACCACTCTTGAAACTGCTTTTGAAATTTAATAGCTCTGTTGCCTATGCTCAGTGGCACAGTTCGTCCGATTTGTAACATGTTTGGTCATAATTCAGTGAGTTGGGCAAGATTTCTAATTGCACTGAGCTGTTACAAATAACTCAGATAAGCCTATTACATGTTATTTGTGCCTGTCAGAATAATGACATCATTGATCAATAATTCTCGTTACTTTTCTATTATGATAACAAGAAGGTAAAAACCTCTTTGTGTCATTTTATGAAACTTAGCTAAAATTGTGAAATATGATGTATTATCTTGAATTACGTAAATTTATTTGAATTTTTAGCCTACATTTTATGAAATTCACTTAAGTTTTGACATAGGTAATTAGTCACTACCGGTATCACTCCATTTCAGAAAATGAACTTCGGTTAGTTAGTAACATCCAGTAAAGTTGCTGTTGTTGTTTTGGTATGACCCTTTCGTTATTGCCCTTGCGATGCTGCTAATTAAATAAGGTTACTTATTTGTTTGCAGTGTTAGCTTTACCAGGAGCAGCGAAGAGATGTTTCGGTTTTAGTGTAACTCTTTTTCATGTCTTCCACCACGTGCGGTAAATGCACATCAATCCTCACCTCACTCACCAATTTACCTATAATATTTAGTTAGATTTGACCGGGAAGCAAACCCACGTTCGCTGTTTCAAAAACAGGCTCTCTGCCATCATAGACTGACTTGACTCATTAGCGGTCGCTTCAAATGACCGTTGGTTGATTAGATAGGCTTCTGTCAGCAAAAGTTGTATTCATTTTCAATTCCTGGTCGAATGAAGCCAAAGGCTGTAGAATTTGGTATTTAAAGCTTTTCTGCTTGAGCTCCAGTATTAAAAGGTATAGGATGAAGTAAGGATGTGCCGATTCATTGGAATCGGCATTAAATGGAATTGGATGAGCCGATTAAATATGGGCAATTTTTTTGGAATCGGCATCGGTAAAATATGACCGATATTTATCGATTCTTCAAAACATAACAACACTACTCATTTCTTCCGATCAGATCGTTTTGTATTAGTTTTTTTTTTACCGCCAGAAGCAATTTGCTGTTATGAAAGCGTTACACACGCTAAGTGAAGAGAAAAAAAATACGAATCGTTAGAGAAAGAAAGAAATAAAGAAAGTTCTATTGCTTTGCAAGCATCGGTTCTAATCTAAATGCCGCTCTGCTTAGAATAGCTTCGTCCTACATATGTATATATTCTCAATCGCTGTACGGCCTGCCGTTTCGAGGTTTGTACCTTTATTAGCGGCGAACAGAGAGCATACTGGTTGGCTGAAAGACAGAGTCCTAAGCCTGCACGAAAATTATCACTTGTGGTGACTTTCGTACACAGCGAGAGAGCTCGACCTGACCAAGTCGCAGATCTGATCAAGGAGCTGTAATACATATAACTTGATCAAAGAATTGACATCGGAATCGGCATTTTAACAAGAATTGGCATCGGATTCCGCATCGGCATAAATTTTGGAATCGGTGCATCCGTAGTATGAAGCCTCCACCTGTGTGGTAGACAGGTGGCAGCTTAACTCGAAGACCGAAAAGTACTATGCCCCCCTTGGTAGCTTAGTGAATAAAGACGTAATTATAATTGATTTAGCATCACGATCACCATTAAATATTCTGTTTTCCAGATAACAAGGATGGAATACGTTCATTCGAAAAACCTAATATTTCGTGATGTTAAACCTGAAAACTTCCTTCTTGGTCGTCCGTCCTCGCTCGCACAAAAAACGATATTTGTCATCGATTTTGGTTTAGCAAAAGAATATATCGATTCTGTTACAGGAAAACACATTCCCTACCGAGAACATAAAAGTCTCACCGGGACAGCCAGATATATGAGTATCAACACGCATCTGGGAAAAGGTGAGGAATGTGAAATATCACTTTAAGCCAGGGTTGTCCAAATTTTTTTTGAAGCAGTATTAAGTCAAGCTCAGTGTTCCCTCTTAGGTTTTGGTGAGTCGGTATCTGCACTAGAAATCGGCGATTTTTCTGTAGGAAACCATAGAAAATCCGATAATAAGTCGGCGTGCTCTCAATCAAAATGCTAATTTGCTGATTAAAATCGACCTAATGGTTACAGAGATCAAACTTCGCGAGATTGTGGCCATGAGTGCTTCTTCTGGAGATGGGTACTAGCTCGATTCGAAAATCCTTAGAGAGATAGGGCTCGAAATCGGTTTATAGAAATGAGAACTACTTGAGAATAATTAAGAGGTGCCCCAAACCTTTTTCCACTATTCCCTTTATTCGCGAAAAATACGATTTAGTCCGTTTTACTCAGTACCATTGGCAACCCTGCATTTCGCAATTTTGTGACATCACAAAAGGCATAATTCTGCAAAAATTCTCGCTGACTAAGAAACACGATTATCAACTGGTGGCAGTAAGTAGCCCATAACCAAATCTAAAAATTTGGCTTCTAATGGAACCTGTAGACCTAGGCTACCAGTACCGATCTTTAGTAGGTTTTTTGTGATGTCACAAACTTGTGAAATGCAGAGTTGCCAATGGTATGGGATCAAACGGATTGAAACGTATTTTCGCGAATAAGGAAATTGTGGAAAAAGGTTAGGGGCACCTCTATATCACCGCAAGTAGTTTTCATATCTTCAATAAAACCGATTTCGAGCTGTGTCTTTTAAAAGCCTTCTGTCTCGTTGTCGCGGCAGCATTTGAACGACCTGTACCCATTTTGTAACAATCCACCGCTTTCTCTTTATTTTAGTTAAATACGACATCTTGACAATTCGGCAGCGTCGTTTCTGTGGTGTAGTGGTTAGGGCGTGTGCCTGGTAAGTCTCGGGCCGATTCGCGCTGCGTTCTTTTTTTATTGTTCTTCAAAACCTTGCATGAGAGTTAGGGTTCACGGAGCAATGCCAGCCTGAGAGATAGCAAATCGAAGTGGTAAAAAAATGGTACCCTTCGAAGATATGCGCCGTGACAGCGTTGTCAATAAATTCAGTGGCTTGGGTGTAAAATTTGGGTATAAATTTAAATTAAAAATTAATCCGGTGCTAGCCTGTCACATTTCATATTTTAAAAAGTTTCCCGTAAACTTTATTTTTGTTCCAGAACAAAGCCGACGTGATGATTTGGAAGCATTAGGTCACATGTTTATGTATTTTCTTCGAGGAAGCCTACCTTGGCAAGGCTTAAAAGTAAGAGACGTTTGGTATGATCTTACGTTCATACAACTAATCGTAGAATTAAAGCTTAAAATGTCTTTTTTTGTTATAGATTTTTTTTTTATTGAATAATCAGCACTTGAGTCAGACCGTAATATAAAACAAGCAAAATAGCGCTAATGTTGCTGAATTTAATCGTTTTAAACCTTTTCAATACGTTTAATATGTTTTAAACACAACAAACTAAACGCCTATTCCACGTATTTGTATTTGTACTATGTTCAGGGTTGGGTTGTGTCGTAGCAACGTTTTGAGGCTGATTTACTTATATCCGCTTTACGTGTTCACGTAGCATCGCGATTGTTGAATTGGTGCCTTACTCGTGTACGACTGTGCTTACAAAGGTTTCTTGAAAATTATTTATCCTGTGATATCAAACGATATGTTGATTATTCTGTATTGTTCTTTTAATGGAAAATTAAGTCCCCGTCCGAGTTGTTGCATTTTCTTGGAAAAAATGAATTGAAAAATACCTGCGATGGTCTGGATTGCATTTACGGTCTTACTTAAGGTCGATAAAGTCAAAAAATGCGGATAAAAACGCGAGAAATTAAAAGAAATATCGAATATATCGCATTGTCGATGCAACAAATTCGAGTTCCTTACCTTCAGAAATTCAAAAATTTTAGAAAATTAACAGCTCATGTTTTAAATTAGGTCATTTTTAAAACTTAATCTTTTGTTATTGTTCTTGCTGTTTTTTTTTTATTCTGTTCTATCAAAACTTCTCAAAAATACTTTTACCAAGAATAACTTTTCTATATAAATTACTGCTGTAGGTATATATGCTGTGTAACGTGTTTTTTATGGGGTAGATAGATGGCTACTTGACTCGAAGACCCTTAAATCAGAGTTGTAAGTCGGATTCGGGTTTAAAATTGACAAAATGTCGGGCTTGATATACGTATTTGCCTTGTGTTTTCGCTTTTTGGATGTTATGAAAGCGTAATTAAAATAGCTTTGCTACGTTGAATGACGAATTCGTTTTAAGCATCAATACGATTATTATTACACAATTATAATTATTACGTCAAAATTTACCAGCAATTTATGAGTAAATTTATTTTACCGTACGCGAGGAATAACCATATACATTTTTTAGATTAGACCTCATTTTTGGACTTTTGCGGGCCTGGTTTTGGCTACAAATAACTTTTCGGTTTCGGGCCTGTACTTATCGACCCGTTTACAACTCTGCCTTAAATGGTAGTCAAAACTTTACTTATTTATTCTTCGCAGTATTAATCCATTGTGATGGTGGGAGTTGGCGAAATAAATCGGAAGCAGCGGTCAGTTTCCATATATAGCAATTTTTTTCACACATAGCAATTACTTCTAACCGCGTAGTGCTGAAGAGTTATTAGTTTCAAATTATACCTACACACTTCACTATTTAGGCCGACACATTGAAGGAGCGCTATCAGAAGATTGGCGACACAAAGAAAAGCACTTCCATAGAAATTCTTTGTGAAGGCTTTCCTGGTAAGTAGTTAAAAGGAGACCGCTGCGATCAAAATTATTAGGTTTCTTTTATTAGTTCTGTTCTATTAAAAGATAATCGTTACTTTATCCTTCCTTATCCTACATAATCGACTGTTTCAGACATGTTCTACATCGGACATTATGTCGTGTCTCCGATTTTAGTGGACATTGACCATTTTATTGGGCAACACTGGCGTTGATTACGTTGTTACGTAAAGTCGGGGTCGTCGTAAAAATTAGGGCTGCGTAGCTAGTGGAAAAAAAGGCATAGCTCGGGCTCCAGCTCCGGAGCTCTCGTTTCTACCACCTGTGGCTCTAGAACTGCAATTGTTTAAGGTAAGCCTCCGGCTCCGCATCATCACCTGTAAGTCGCAACAAAGCCTGATAGTTTTGTTCCGGTGGTCCATCTAATCTAGCCCGTGAAGTCAATTTTGACAGGCGCGCAGCCAGAATTTTCCTAAAAGGCGGTGAGACTTGAAACCAAAGTAAAAATTTGTCTGCGTTTCATAGAGGGGGTCTGGGGAGATACCCCAGGCGCAGGGCGATTTTTGTATTTTTTCGGAAAAAATTCCCGTTTTAACGCTATTTGGATGCTATTTATCACGTTTGTCAGGCCATTTACCTAAACAAAACTAATTGCTAGATTTGGAAGTCCTTTGATGGTTAATTTTCTCAGCCTCATTAATCACCAGCCTCTTCATATTGGTAAAGTCCAAAACTCATTTAAAGGCATGCATATATGGGTTAATTTTTTTGAGCGACTTAGCTAAGACCGGGGCCCATCCCCCTCAACTCTTTCCTTCCTGGTTGCGCCACTGCCTGTTGACTACCGATACATCCTAGTAGTCATCCACTCCAAATTGAAAAAAAATATGGACTACTAACAGACTTAAACACTTAAAGTTAAAATTGCAGGTTCTAAATAATTATATGGGCGTTTGCTTGGCTTTTGCAAGGTTTTTCATTTCAGGAAAATCTTGTAGATTTTTGGCAGCTCAGCCTCCAGCTCCACAACAAGTGCGGTTAGAGGCTCCAACTCTGGCTCCGCAGTCCTGGTAAAAACGACGCTTTTGCTCTCTCGGCCACGCTGACGACCTTTTAACCTTAACCTTCTTAGCCAATTTTGAGCATAATAGCGTATTCTATGTCGAAGCATGACTTTCAAGCGCGGTCAGTTAAGCGCTTGTTATCGTTGCAACTTAAACGGGCATTCAACCCTATTTTTGAAAATCGGAGAAAAATCTTGAAAAATTAGTTTACCTACATGAACCCATTGCAATTCCTGCAACTCATCAGATTAAGAAAGTCTGAAGGAAAAAATTTCAGGTTTTTCTCCGTTCGGTTTGATAATGTTCGGAAATCGTTTCTACTTCGTTTATGGGGAAAAGGAATTGCGATTATGTTACGATTTCTTGACCGAAGAGAATGAAAATTGATGCGAAAAAATTCTAAGAAATTGCAAAGGTGTTTCACCATGGTTTCACAGTAAATCTTTTTAAATAAAGTTCTGAATGCCCTTTTAAGCATCGTAATGCTTATACGTTGTGACGTATGGCATTCGGTGTAACTTGATCCAATATGGGTTTTGTCCAGTTCGGCATTATGTATAATTCGGGATTTGATTCGTTTTGGATTTTGTCCAACTCGAATTTTACTCAGGATCCATTGGGACAGTTTTGCTTAGGGTTAGAATTAAGGTTTTAAAGTTTCTCGCATGTAATTTGTATTTCACATTTTACGCTCCCCAGCGTCTAATCGCCCTGTGCCAATGGTTACGTAAAGATTCTCTGTAGCAGTCTATAGAAACTTTGCAAACAACCGCCCAATACATTATTATCTTTGACGTAACGTTTGTAGAGAAGGTTATTGCAGTATAGGAGCACATTATGTGCGCTGTTCTAGTTTTAATTTAGAGTAAATATTGTGTTTAGGTCATAGCTGACAGGTGATATTTGAAATAAATGTACTTTATTAGTCTGCAAGTGTAATTAACCTTGCAAACAGTACGTTTGTTAGTTATTAAAAGTAAACAAATATTTTTAAACAAAACGTTGGAGGTTGGCAATGTAAAGTCTGTATTTCGCAAACATTTCAGCTAGCGACCTGTAAACCGTTTCAAACAAGCTAATAAGAACTAATGACTCCACTTTTCTAGTTGCGTTTACCAGGAAACAGCAAAGTGTTGACCATCAAACAAGATAGCTGTGAATACCTTTTTTTTGAAGTCTTTGGTTTAAGCCGTATGTGAATCGAGTTCTGCACTGCAATTTTGATTGCTGGAATTTTTTCCGTTAGACCACTAGAACGCTATTTGAGGAACACTGTTTTTGTGGAAGTAAGCCAACGTTTAATTTGTTCTGAGCTTTTTGAGCGGAGCCAAAGTTTTAAATTGCTCATTCTCTTTGATTTGTTGGACTAAAATCGATGGGTCATAGATAGACGAAACCTTTTTTGCGAATTGACATTGATATTAGAATCGTACTTTTTTCAAACTTTACATCTCTTTAGTGGGTCATAAACTAATTTATTAGTGATTATGGCACCAACAAACAGCAGTTGGCAATAAATAGTGTAGTAATGTAGACTAAGTGAACAGAAAATCTGCAGAACTGGAATGCTCTGATTCGATTCTCAATCTAGTCATGATGTAGACTTAATTGGCTTTTTTTACCTTCTCTACCTAAAGTTCAGCATCAAATAGTGTGAAGCTTTCACCGCAAATGATATGCTGGTCATAGTTGATTGAATATTCAATATTTCGCTGTTTCCTGGCAAAGGAAAACGGGAATCTTGACCTTACAAGGACTATGGCTTAATTTTCTGAGTGGACACTTATGCTCTGAGGATTTTCACGCGCCAGGGATATTAAGGAGATACTGCTTGAGATCGGTTTTATTGAAGAATTGAGAACTACTTGAGGTAATAATGAGGTACCACAAATCTTGTTTCAATATTCCCCTTATCCGCGAAAATAGATTTAATCTGTTTGACTCCGCTCTATTGACAATTCTGCGTTTCGAAATTTCGTGACATCAGAAAAAACTTACTTAGCAAAATATCTTGAACGCGATTGATTGGCTTATTCTGCGTGAAATTTTGCAAAGTCATCCTTTTCTGATGTAACGAAATTTTGAAACGCAAAATTGTCAATGGTACGCAGTCAAACGGATTAAATCTATTTTCGGTGATCAGGGAAATAATGGAACAAGGTTTGGGCTCCTCTTTTCTTTTCAATAAAACCAGCTTCGAGCGATATCTCTTAAAGGGTAAATTTTATTTAACAATCTATGGTTCATGAACTTACTAAGCTTTCTTTTTTTTTCCAGATGAACTTTCGACCTATTTGCGGTATGTACGTCATTTGGATTTTTTCGAAACTCCGGATTACGCCTATCTCCGCAAACTTTTCATGGACTTGTACGAGCGAAGAGGTTTCAAACACGACAGCATTTTCGATTGGAACGACAAGACGCCCGCGGTTGGTGCTACGGTAGACACTTATTTCTCATTAGCGCTCTACCGTTAGCGGTGGTTAGCTTGTAGGCTGATAGTGGTGGTGGTGCTAGCCGAATCCCGTTGAGAGACAAAGGCGCAAAAACCCAGCTATTAGACTTCAGGTTTTAACCAGAGGTCAAAGGTTGAGAGGAAAGAGTCAAACTAATCAGTGGCGTATAGGCAGAGCACTCAAAGAGATGGAAGAATTCTCCTTTCGATTGATACTGCATAAGTAGAAGGAGAGTAAGAAAATATATCCTGGCAGCGAAGATGAAAAGCTCACAGCTTGTAGAGTGAGGCAGAGCTAGTTACTACGGAGAAACTATGGAGAAACAGTGTTTGATAAGAATGCGAACTATTTCATCTTGCAGAGAAAGTGACGTTTAGACAACAGCACGAAAGGGAGGACAGGGCGTGGTTGGCTGGAGGTCTCCGGCTTCCTCATATGGATGAGATCATGGTGCAGCAGAAATGCTACTCCATAGAACCCCCAGCTAGGTTGGAGAACCCTGGAGAGAAAAGCGATCATTTCCACATCTCTCAAAGTTGGCACTGTACACTCCGAAGATTACTCTGGCGGCTACCGCCGAAAGGCATAGCCACGTCGTACGACCCACTGAGGGTTGCTCTAAAACAGGCATAGCAGTATAGGTAAAAAACGCCAACCCTAATCTTTACCTTAACCTTACTATGTCTATTTAGAACAACCCGCCGCGTTCCACAGCGGCATAGTATGGAATAGCACGCCAACCCTAAATCTAAATTTAACCCAAACCCTAACCTACAATGCCTATTTAAAACAACAGCCCGCTGGGTGGGCTTCTTCACTACTTAGCCCCGATGAAGCACAGGTTAAAGAAGAGCAAGGTTAGCAGTTGAATTGTAGTCCGATCTCAGTGCGATTTCCCAACTGGCTATATGTTGTTGGAGGATTTATTTTTTCAAAATTGACTTCATTGGTTTTTGGACAGATTTAGATGGCCAAAACCATTTTAGCAAAGAAATGCTGCTCTTGAATTGTCGTATGTAATATGAACTAAAATGTTATATAATTAAAGTTTGTTTAGGCAATATGTTTAAAATTGATTTGAAACATCACTCAGTAAGCAAAAAAAAATCATGATTTTCATCAACCCTGGCAGTTGATGCCTTTTCTCCTCTAGGAGTCTTACAAACTGATCTCTCATGGCTTGGTTCCTTATTTTGGAAGTCTATCCTTCGCAGTAGTGTTCAAATTTCATTCCTCTTTTCTTCGACTAAAATATCGAATATATTTTGGTGATTTATTATTCACCAAAAGATTTGGTCGCTGACGGAAAATTGTGGAAAAATTACACCAAGGCAAAGAAGTAGTAGCAATAACTTCTAAAAAGTAAAGTTAAACAATGTCATTGCGTCATGAAAAAAAAATGCTGGGTAGTCGAGTACTAGCCTCGACTTTGTTAAGGTAATGAAAATCAAATTACGGTAAGTTATACTGTTATGTCATTAGTCGAACAAAATATGTGGAAAATTACGATTATTTTAGATGAGTTGCGATTATAATTGGATAATGGTCTATTTAGTAGAGCAACAATGCGATTAATGATTTCAGCATCAATCAAATTCGTTTGTGTGGGGGTAGTTAAGCCCTAGCAATTGATTAGCTTGGTCGATACGTTTATGAAAGAGATTAACCAAAGCTTCATTGTTCTGGATTGTAACCAGGGATGTGGAAGCGCCTATTTTCTAACCGCTTCCACTTCCATCGCTTCCGCTTCCAACGCTTCCGCTTCCACCACTTTTACCAAAATTTATCATAATAGTTTTAGCTAATAATATGAATAAAATGCATTAACGTGTTACTGGTATGTAAATGAAAAGTGAAAACGATTTATTTCATTACTAACACACAGAAAAAGTAAACATGAAGAAAAACAATACTCCGTGCAATAAAAAAAAGTAATATTAAAACAAGTAATTTAAAACAGTGAGTGCAATAAAAAAGCACAAGAAAACAGCGGCTATAATAAAAGAAAAACCCAACGAAAATGGTGAGTGTAAAATAAGTGTAAAAAATATAAAATAAGTGTAAAAAATATTAATGGAGTAAAAATAAGTGTAAAAAAATAATTTTACTTAATTCTCAACTGCTCAATACGTATTAGGCTATGAGTACGAGCTACTTAAATTTACTTGGTCAAATATCAAGTTTGAATCGTCGTATCTCTATTTATACGCCGAATATGCATGTCATTTATTACATACTTACGTCATCTACTACGAATTCTCACCGCCTTGTAAACACAAGAAAAACAATGAATTGAGTTGCATATCGTTAATCGTAAACAAGTTTAAAGTTTGGACGTACGAAAATACTTTGAGACGTCACCGAACTCCATAGGTGGTTGCAAGAAAGGCACTTTATTAAATCGACCGAAGTACCGTCAGCTTGGTAGGTTAGTATTTTACAATAAAATTAAATTCAATAATGAAAACAGCGGTTTTGAGAAAGTGAGCGCACTGCGACTATTGTTTTTGTATTTTTTTCGTGATTCACGAACCCAAACATTACAAACGTACGCTATTGTCCCCAGAGAATTTTCCTATCACCAAATTTAACGCTACACACTCACAATTAAATTACTTACCGCAAAGAATCGTCAAATGGAATACGCGAAAGCAACATCAAAATACTCAGTTTTCTTTCATTATACTTTAATGACAATGAAATTAAATTATTTTAAAAACTATATTAACTAACATTACTTCAAAAAGCTTGATTTTATTTGAGTAATAAAACTTCCCGTTGTGAATCGATAGTAACTTGCGAGATTTGCCAACAGTCGAAAGATTGCAAAATAGTGCGTTGGTAACTTGGTATTCGCTAACTGCCTTTTATAATTTGTAAATGAGAAACCACGAAGCTTTGTTTTCCAAGTGTGAACTGGGATTGTTGCTAAAATTTCGGCAAAATATGGCTTTGCCAGTATTGATAAAGTTTTAAACCAAAGATTTAAAAAGTTATTGCCCCGATTCGCATTTGAGGGCAATGAGTTTAGCAAACAGCGGTGGATTCAAATTTTTGCGAGTTTAAGAGTGGATACTTTCTGCAACAGCTGGCTTTACAAACTTTTGTAATGGTATGTTTCAATTGTTTGTTTTGTGTTAAAAAACATTTAGTGCGAGTATTGTCGAAAATTTACCGCTTCCAGCTTCCGCTTCCACATCCCTGATTGTAACCGTGTCGGAAATATGATAGAGTTTTGCAAGTCATGACAGATAGTTAGAGTTGAGTTTCGGGCATACCTGGGAGTGATATTCTGATCAGCAATTTTATACTTTATTGTGTAATTGCATGTTGTTTAGAAAGTTGCATTAGCCAGGATACAGCGAAGTGAGTTACGCTGTCACTTGCCTACCACACTGTGGAGAGTTAAGATGCTGAATTTCAAGCAGGGAAGCTAGGAATACCACTTTTTTTAATACGATTTTGTGTAAAGTCAACTTCCTAATTTCTATCTTATGCTGTTGTAGGGAAATAGAAGTTTCAAATGTGTGCAATGACTTTATGGACAACGTGCACTTTTGGGTTTTTTATGTAGGGTCAAAAAAGTTCTTTCATATCCTTTTACCGATCAGCAGTTTACGGCTAGAGCATGTGTAGACTTGAGATCAGTAGATATAGATTCGAATCCCAGTCCCGTTAAACCAAATTCTTTTAAAACTAGTATGCTTCACCTTTCTGCGTTCAAATCGAGGTAATTACTTGCAATTGAGTGAAATACGTGTTGCTTTCGATCTAACCGGACAGTCTTACAGTACCGTGATGTGTGAAAAGATATTGATTGTTTTTAAGTGCTAGTATGACATCTTTATATGAAAGAAATTTTTTTTTGCCTTTTAGTCGACACCTGTTCCAGCTCCAATTTCCAGCTTCCAATCACCATCTAAGGTAAGTCAACCATCTGTTTTTACTACCTAGTTCAAACTAAGTTTTCTATTAAGATGTAACTAAAATAATTTTTAAGATATTTGCACTTACAATTTTGTAGATTGGTTTTTCTTGACTGGAGCAGTTGAGTTCGGCTCAACGAAGGGTGTCTCAAGATGGCCCCTTCGCCTCCTTAGGGACCCATGGAGCGGTTCCCCGTAGGTCACGTAAAAAGGGCATTCGGAGGCGGGAATAGCTTATTAGCACACTGGAATCCTTGATGATCAGCATGTTGTTCGAAAAACACTGTAGAGTGTAGACCCATTTTTCCTATATGACTAATAAACCAAAAGACATAGAAACACGAAGTTTGGAATATGGGTTGGGGTTCACCAAAATTTTTAAAGAAAAACTAATTTTGAGTTGATAACGTCATCATAGTGACGTCAGAGCCATGTTTTTGAAAAATGATGTCATTTTTTCAATGATTTAATCGGCGGTTCAAATTTGTACGTACGGTAGGTTTGTTTTTTGAAACTGTTTCGTCATCAATGCCCAAGTCTAAGTAGTTACGTCATGAAAATGTCTTACGGCGTCATTTAAGTTAATATGAATCTAAACATGATCAGATTTGGGAAAGTGACTGCGGCAAACCTCAAGATATAGAAACCTCCACTTACCTTAGCAACTTCAGATTTTTAACGGATAATTTGTGAATGAATTTGACTCAAAGTGACATAGATTTGAAGTAAAAAGCGTTTCTCTGAAAGTATTATCACGAAAAAACGAAAAGTGAGTATTCCCCCTTCCTTTTCGTGTAAAATAGGTTGATTGCTATAGATCATGTTACTAAGTATTCTGGCAACTAATTTTTTTCGAGCAGTAGGCCACGGCAGATGGAAGGTTGAGAACACTCGCTTTACTATTAAAACCCAACTGCTGTTCTGCACCCACGTAATTAAAGGTAGCTTCTTTCTATCATAGATTTTGTTACCATGTTGAGCTACATTTATTTTGACTTTGTTCATTACAGCAATTGGAACCTTATCAATCCACTCAACCATTCCCAGTTGTGTCCGATGAACCTGCCGCTGTGAGGTCGAACGCCCCTATCGCCACCGCCCATGACACCGATATCATGAGCACGAAGTAAGTTTAATAGACAACACATTTGACCCTTGTAAGCGGATCCCAGCTTCTTTTAAGTCGGGTAGAATCACTTGGCATTTTCCTGTAGATGAGCGCTTAACAAAAGGGAATGCCAATAAACCCCAGCGCTTCACAAGGGATTCGGGGAGAAAGAGAGTAGCCATTTTTTAACCATTTTCAGCTTAAACCCAGTTTATGAGATAATTTGAAGAAGGACAGCATCTTTAATCAACGGCGCTTGACAATTTCTGTTTGCTCAAGTCGACTTCAGTTCAACTTCGCTCTCACTGTGCCGTATCGAGATCCTATTAAGTCAGGCTTGAGTGAAAATTTGAAGTATTCGTATTAATACAAAAAGTAATTTTGCTCCCCCCAAAAATAATTTTTTCCTCTTAATGTCGTCACTGGCCGGAAGCGATGCGGAGCAAAAGTAGAAGTGCACAATTGTCGATTGCATTTTTTTCAGATGTTGCTGTTTCAAGTTCAAAGTTAAACGAAAACAGAGAATTACCCGGTGACGTAACTGGCCACTGAAAACTCAACACCTCGAGATGCACCGGCAACAAGAGGTTGCAATAAGAAGTCGCCAAGCTGCTTTCCGAATATTTTTATGCTTTGTTTCGCACGACATTTTTTCGTTTCTTGTTTTATTATTTATATCGTTCTAAAAAAATAAATTAAAAAAAATTGCTCCTATTTTCAGCTGCAGTATCGCTATGTAATCAGTTTTTAAGTGAACTGCTTTGCGGCGTTTATATGATCGTTAGCTCGTTCTTGCAAAACCTCGTTCGTTCTGCTGAACTTACTTGAACCCGAAAATATAATTGTTTTGAATTCAAATAAAACTGTTCGAGCTCATTTAAAAGAAATTTAGGTTAAAAAGTTGTCGGAAAGAAGTGGTTTTTGTTGATCAAGTGATGCAAATTGATATTGCATTTTTCCCAACAGCTGAGATGCACTGGTGCAGTCGTGAACTTACTGCATTGGCCTGTGGTGTCCATGTGGCCCGCGAAGCCATCGGAAGTGGTCCGGTACAGTTTTGAAATTGGCTGCACACTTTCATTTGTAAACGAAATGTTTTGATTTGGATTCATGGCGCACAATGTACTGTGAGTGTAGCTGAAAAGTTTTGCTACATCAAAAGTTTTAGTTTATAAAATTTTCCGTTTTAGGAAAAGAGAATTGAGCTAAACAAGCAAAACAAAGTAAACAGCTGAAATTACGTGCTAGCGTGCTGCTGCATTAGATCGTGTTTGTTCAGTGTGCAGTTTTCGAAGTGGACAATGGCACAAGCAAGAGAAAAGCATTTCTCTTTAGCTGAAGTTAAGTCATTTGGAAAAAAGTTAATCAAAATATGCAAGCTTTTAAACGTGTTTCGGACATGACCAATTTGGTAGGAGGTGTTGATCAATTTAATTATTTGAATTAGTTCTTTCAACTGATTCTAAAAACGTGCAAAAGGTCATTCTGAATGTTAAACTGCAGAGGTGGAGTCGAGGACACAAGGTTCGAGGCCAAGAACAGGAATGCTCTTGGACACAGACGCAAGTGTTCTCCAAAAAAAAGGTCTTCAAAATTTTTTTCAGGCGATCTCCGAAAGAGGAAAACAAAAAAGGTCTTCGCAAATTTTCCGTGAGGTTTCTGGCGTTTTCCTACATAATTTTAAAAATGAACAAATCTCTACTATTGTGGGAACAGATGCAAATGCGCATCGCACTATTTGGGGATCCTTTGATATAAACCGTCGAGGAGAGGATATGCTAGCGTATTGTGTTAGTGCTGACCTGAATTTCTGTAATGTAGGTAATAAAACAACATTCAGAATTAAAACGCGTGAAAAGGTTCTAGACTGAATCTTAGTGAACCGGTGTGCGTGGGACAGAATGGTTGGCAGGCATGTTAGCAACGTGCCGCCATTCTTGAATCACGTGTTAATTATATTAGGATCGATGTAAACCCTCGAGGAGAGGATCTGCTAGCGTATTGTGTTAGTGCAGACCATAGGCGTAGCCAGGATTTTTGATTAGGGGGGGGGGGGGGCAAACAACAAATCACATGCAATGACGTCATCAGAAATTTTCAAAAAAGGAACTTTTTGTGGGGCAAAGATATCGTAGAATGGAAGATCTGAAGCTGCAGTCTGTTGGCACTTAACCAGGATTTTAGTGAAGGGAGAGGGCAAAAACTAATCGTTAGCAAATGCAAATGTCTAACTTACGGGACGTGTTGAGTAAGCTAGTGTACTCAAACGTACCACAGACGGGGGTCTGGGGGCGGAGCGCCCAGCCGCCGGTGACTATGGGGGTCTGGGGGCAAAGCCCCCAGCCGCTGGGCAATTTTTGTAAGTTTTTGGAAAAAAAGCTATTTTAATCCCATTGCTGGATCAAATTTGGCACGTGTTCACAGCCATTTAAAAGAACTAGATTTTTAACATTGAAAGTCAACCGAAAAATTTTAATTGTTCAATCCTCCTTTTACTTGCAATTAAATTCCAAAACAAGTTTAAAATCTTGCATTATAGTGTAAAATTTTAATTGTGGGTGATTTGGTCCATGTAGGGGGAAGTAAGGCACATTGCCTCCTGCAATATTTTAGCAGTAAATAACAATCCACTCGAAGATTTTCCTGAGAGATTTTTGTTTTGTCATGAAGTTAACCAGTTACAGGAGTACATGTACGGCAGGGGGCCCAGGCCCCCTCAATTGAATTCAATAATTTGTTTGAAGAGCATTTTCCGTAGCTATTTTTTAAAAGTATTTTGAGCGTAAAAACTGCCGAAGTGAATCGTTGGTACAATAGATAGTTACGCTTACTAAACATGTTATTCCCGGGCCGGATTTACATTGCGCAGGGCCCCTGGCACTTAGGGAATTTTTGCAACATTTTCCAGCCAAATAAAAGTGGAGACCAAAAAAAGTCTTACCACCAGAGGGCCAGGCCCTGGCACTTAGCCATATGGCAAATATGGTGCTGGTTATTGCATTACGTTCATAAAAAGTTTAGATGAGGGCCTGAGATAGCAACTTTTAGGTCAAAAATGGTAGATTTCACCCTGGTTATACGTTTAAATTGGTTGAAAAAATTTGAATTAAGGAGATACGCCGGGCCCCCTGGTCGTCAATATTATTTATTGTCAATTACTGTTGTACGCGTGTACTGTTGTACGCAAAGATGCTAAAAGAAACTGAAAACGAAGAAACAAGATTTTTTGTCAAATTTTTGTCATTGGTTGCATTTCAATTGAGGGGTCCTGGGCCACTCCCCTGGCTACGCCTATGATTTTGAGATAAGATCGCGCCCTTAAGTTTTTTCATAAAAAAAAGACGTTTAAAGCAAAATTAAAAGTCACTTGACAGTTTTTTGAAACCTCCAGGAATTGCATGTCATTATTATGACATGGACAGGTGGTCGTCATTATTATTACTTGCTTTTGCACGCGTATATTCTAAATTAAAGAAATTGCAATTCCGGACAAGGACGACATACTGGCTATGCTCTCATTATATGTATCATTGGTAGTATTTCAGTTGGGGGTTTGCATTACCGCTGCACAAAACTTTTCGATTTTTCACAGGTTTTGCGTATGTATTGTTAAGAATTCGAATTGCGGGGCTCCTGGCCCGGGACCCTTGGTAATCAGTTAGGGGCTCCAGGGCCCTCTGGTCGTCAGTTAGGGGCCCCGGGCCCCCTGGTTGTTAGTTAGGGGCCTCGGGGGTCCCTGGTTGTCAATTAGGGGCCCCAGGGCCTCCTGTTTGTCAGTTAGAAGCCCCGGGGCATCCGTTTGTCAGTTAGGGGCCCCGGGGCTCCCTGGTTGTCGGTTAGGGGCCCGGGGCCCCTTGGTTGCTAGTTTTAGGCCCTGGGCCCCCTAGTCGTTAGTTTATTAGGGGCCCCTGGTCCTCAGGTAGGGGCCCTGGGGGCCCCTGGTTGTTAGTTAAGGGCTCTGGGGGCCCCTGGTCGTCAATTAGGAGCCCCTGTTTGTCAGGTAGAGGTTCCGGGGCCCCCGTTTTTCACTTAAGGGCTGCGAGGCCCCCTGGTTGTTGTTTAGGGGTCCCCTGGTCGTTAGTTAGGGGCCCCAGGGCCCCTTGGTTGTCGGTTAAGGGTCCCCTGGTTATTATTTAGGGGCCACCTGGATGTTAGTCAGGGGCCCCCTGGGCTCTCTCGTCGTCCGTAACTGCAACTAAACATTGCTAGGCTACGTTATCATAACTTTATATCATTGGTGGTATTTCAATTGGGGGGGGGGCGGCCCCCCCCTAACTACGCCTATGGTGCAGACCTGAATTTCTGTAATGTAAGAAATAAACCGACATTCAGAACTAAAACGCGTGAAGAGGTTCTAAACTTAACCTTAGTAAACCGGTGTGCGTAGGACCATAGTTACTAAATATATCTTTAGTGGCTATGGTGGGACCGAATAGTTGGCAGGCATGTTGGCAACGTGCTGCCATTCTCGAATCACATGTACATTATATTGTTATATTAGGATCACATACATGTATATTAGGTTCGAAGTTCAAAGCAGAATCCAAAACCAGGCTAAAATGTTTCGAAATGTTCGTCGCACGTGCTGGAACAAGTATGTGGATGAACTCGAACAAAAATTAAATGAACAAATTTTACCACCAGTACCAGTGCCTTCCTCAAAAGAAGACATTGATGAGCTGACAAACAAGGTTCGTTCAGTAGGTCTAAATCACATAAAGCTGCTTGCCCGATGCTAAAGTCGCTTCGTAAGAAAGACAACATTTGGTGGAATTCTGAGATAGCAAGCCTTCGAAAAGAGGCTCGCCGAGCTTGGAGAAAAGCTATTAACCCTTAAACAGCGATTGGGGGCTTCAGAGGCCCTTTGAGAAGAAATTTTTGCATATTTCTTTAAATATATGGTTAAGGGAGTGTATCTTCCTGATAAGCCTAAATAATATCATTTCAGTAACGTTGAACTTTATTGATTAGTTGATAGTTACTATTTTCTTTGCTCATTTTTTATTTTCCTAAGCATACCTTTAAAAATGTAATTAGGGGCCTCTGAGGCCCCATAGTGGGTCAAAAGCAATTAATCTGATTTAATTTCTTGGAACTGATGGATTTGCAACTGAGTGCCATTTAGTTTTGAATACCATCCTGATGATGACGTCATAATAAAACAAACAAAGAAATACATCATAGATCTTAACTGTTCTAGGTAATGCTTTTGATTATAAAATAATTTCCAATCCACCACTGTTTCTTGGTTTGCACCGCAAAAATGCATACGGTAAACTGAGCTTTTTTATTCAAGTATATTATACAGTCTATCAGATCGTTTAAAAGTTTAGGCGAAAATCTCTGATAGAAATGTATTTGATGCAATGCAAGCTGAGCTCGTCCTCACTATGACAGTGATGATGTAGATTCATCAGAAGATGAAAATGTCCCTTCTAAATCTTCCGGTTCTAATTGTAATTGTAATTACATTTTATTTACCAAGTTGCCTTGGCCAGGAGACAGCGAAGGGACCTTTCGGTCTTCGAGTCAAGCTGCCACCTGCCCACCTGTCTACCACACACGGTGGAGGCTTCACACTGTCCCTTTAATTGCTGAACGTCAAGCAGGAAAGCTGTGAATACCAATTTTTATAGTCTTTGGTTTGACCCGACTGGGAATCGAACCCAAGTCTACCGTTTCAGTAGCAGACGCTCTATCCACTCGACCACTGATCTAAGGAAGATATTTCGGAAGAGAATTTTGGGAGAGCGGACAGATGAACAAGAAGTGGGAGATTTAGATGAGGAAGTGCCAGCACAAGTTATGCCTGCCGTGGATTTTACCGGCAAAGACGGAACAAACTAGTTTGACGGTACATTATGATGTAGGTCAAGTGCTGGTTGATGCTAATAACCACTAATTCTGTTAAAATTGGTAATTTGCCTTTTATCTGGGCTCATTGTATGTTCCTATTCCTCGCGAAACGAGCAAGTGCTCTAAATCAGGTTATAGTGTAATAAGTGCTTGTTGACGTTTTAGTGGAGGCAGGTACACTGATAAACATCAAATAGCCATAGTGTACCTAACAAGTGCATGGCCATAAAAAATTGGATGGGGGCAGATTCAAACAAAAAATGAGCAACAAATTTTGAAATACTAGACAAGATTTTAGTTGAAAAAGTGTAAGGTTTAGCTTTTTCGTGCAACGATTGCATAATATTCATACAGATGTTGATAGTAGTTTGAAGTTTTAGAAATTTCCGGTGGGGGGGACACGTCCCCCCGGTTGAATATAGCACCAAATTCAGTTATTCAGAAGGAGAAACACTTCATCATCATCATCATATTTATTTATTTACCAAGTGACGTCATATCACAAGAAAAAACTGCAACTTCCTCTAGGTCTATCACCAAAACATCGAAATATGCAATTCCTTTAAAACCAACACACAAATTTGCAGAGTCAAAGCGATATTTAGTCACTTGGTGAGGAGACAGCGAAGGACTGAAAGGTCATCTAAGTCTACTGCCACCTCACCAAGTTAAGGTTAAAAAAGCAGCTTCTAGGTTTTCTCAGTCTGCTACTTTCTATGATAAAAAATTTTATGCAAAATTACAACAAAGTGTTGCAAAGATATGTACACTTTGTACAGTGTATACACAAAACTCACAGTCAACATGTAAAGAAAATGCAAGGCAACATTAGAATTGTTCTAAACTCTAAGCATACAAAAAAAAAATGTAACTGCAGATTGGATAGAAAATAAAATCAATAAAGTTCATAATGCTTATTTATGTTTTATAAAATTTAAAGTAGGCAATTGAAGTGAAAAAAAAACCTCCTTGCTTTGTTTTGTATTGTTTGCCAATATGTCATTAGTAGGTACTGGTACTATTTCCAATACCAGTATATATCAACCTTAGTCAGTTTCTGCAAAAGTACTCATAATTCAAGGGCACATCAAAATGAGAGATGACGTATTGTATAAATGTGTGATAGATGAATGCACCATCTCATGCCATTCAAGCAAAAGAATAGGTTATTGTTGAACTCAAGCATAAATATGCAACTATAATTCCTGTAATTACTACTGCATTGCTGATAGAAAGCTGTTATTCTAGCTTTTATCGGTTTCATAGCTTGATAAAAAATGAGCTTTAACAGCTTTTTTAAATCTGTAGAATGAAACTTCTTTTATACTGCATGGAATTTCATTCCAAATTTTAATTCCTGCGAATGATAGAGACTTTTGATTCAGAATTCAGAACAAGCTGGCGAACGGACGTTCTTTTTTAAGTAGCAGTTGATCAAATTTTAGCGCGTCTTGCGCTGCAAATTTTCAGGCAAAGCTTCATCAGCTGGTAGTTTGCTGTAGTACTGTGTTGATTCACTGCATGATGAAAATGGAAGCAAAGTTGGATAAAGTACTGAAAGCCATTCAAGAATTAACAACTAGGATTGATTGTTTAGAAGCTAAATTGGATAAATTTGAGCTTAAATATGAAACGTTAAACGAAAAATTTAATGAGCAAGCCGAGAGATTAACAGATTTAAAACATCAAATTGACGATAAAGCCGATCAAGAAGATTATGACAAGTTGCTAAAAAAAATCGATAAACTAGAAAAAGAAGCCTTAATGCGTGAATCGTATAGCAAGAGATTAAACCTCCTAATCCATGGCCTAAAAGAAAAGAAAAGCACCGAAAATGAAACGAAATTAGAAACCTGTGAAATTTTTAATGACTTTTTATCAAATGGCCTCCAAGTAGATCCGACAAAAATTCAACTGGTCGATATTCACCGTCTTCCACAACACCCTGTGTCGAGAAGCGGTAAAAGAGTGACCCGACCTATTATAATAAAGCTGGCAAATGCAATGGATAAACGAACTATTATGGCAAACCTTAAGCATCTGAAACCCTATAATGAAGCACTGAAACGGTTTGACCACGAAGCTAGGACAAACTACAAAACAGAAACAATGAAGCCTAAGAAAGTATTTGTTGCAGAACACTTGCCGCAGAAATTTTATGAACAGAAAATGAATTTAATGTCCAAATTCAAAGAGGCTCGTGAAGCTGGTGATAGAACCAGATGGGGAGTATCAAATGGATCTTACTGCCTTTTCATAAATGACAATAAAGTCGATCCTAGCTCTCGCTAAATTTTTTTTTTTTTTTTTTTTCTAACCCGTCTATTTGTTATGTTTGTTTAGCGCAGATGGGGTGAATAGAACGTTGGCAGCTATGAGTTTGACTCTTACCTGTGCATTGATTTGACGATAATCTATAGTGATGTCTGATTTGTCTTGTTTTTTTGTTTTTTTTTAACGTTTTAGTGTACACATGTGCTTTCTCATAGTGCCCAGTGCTCATTTCACGCTGATTTTTGTTCACGCCGCTTAACATGCCTACCTTTTTGAGCCTGATTATAAATTATTTCTGGTAACTATAAGCTTGCCTTTTTTTTTTTCCTTACAGTTTATGAGCGGATACGAAACACAATGAATCGGTGCTAAAGGTGGACATGTGTACAGACAGTGGCTGTTACTGACTGCCGGTTTAGTTTCAATGGTTTATAAGTGTGCAGCCGCGTGTGCTCGCTGTAATTTGATCTACTGTGATTCTTCCGTTTCTCTAGCTTATCAATATCAATGGCGCTTGCAAGCTCTGATGATGGAGATCTGCAGGATTTCCTTTGTTTGAGTCGGGCAGCCACTCCCTTTTTTCGTGACCAGGACGAACTTACTGACAATATTTTTAGCGATTTAACAAGCAAAATTAGAAAATGTGAATATCTTGATTCTAGTTGTAAAACTTTAAACCCTGAACCCAAAAATACTTTGTTATTACTTCATGTCAATGTGCGCTCATTGCATAAAAATTTTGACTTGTTTTACGAATTTATTGACTCACTAAACCAACCTCCTCACATTATCTGTTTGTCTGAAACCCGCATTAAGCACGAACCTCTCATTAATATTGAATTAAATAACTACAGCTTTATTCATGCAAACAGCAAAACCAATGCAGGAGGCGTTGCAATGTACATTCATGATAGTGTGAAATTCGAAGTTTCCCCAGAGCAATATGAATTAGCCAACGCTGAATCTTTGTGGATCTCTGTCTCTGATAACAATCAAGCACCTTCTTATACAGTGGGGATCATTTATAGACACCCTACTACAAGTGACGTTGATGTCTTCATTGAAGAATTGTCAACTTGCTTGACTAAATTTAGTAATAATAACTCAACTTTTTATATTCTGGGGGATTTAAACATTAATTCTTCCTCAATTAATCGAACCCCATCAGCTAAAAGATTTCTGAATATGTTGCTTTCTTGTGGCGCTTTTCCTCTTATTACAAAACCAACTAGAATAACGGATAACTCGGCAACAATTATAGATCACATAATAACTAATGATTATGAACACTGCATCATTCCTGGTATCGTGAAGACAATTGAAATTAGTGACCACTACCCTATATTATGTCAAATTGACGCGATACGATCTTCTCGAAAATCGGAGTCTAGACAATCTTTTTATCGCGATAAATCAAAATTTAATCCGAATGTTTTCAATGATAATATGAACAATAACTTAAATGATTTTTTCATCCAATTACCCTCTATAACTAACGAAAACTTTAATGAAATATTTAACATGTTTGTAGACCAAATATGGCAAGTTGTCAACAAACATGCCCCTTTAAAAAAGGTCTCTCGAAAGCAAAAAAGACTGCAGAAAAAACCTTGGTTGACAACAGATCTTCTGAGTTCTATTAATATGAAACGCAAATTGTATAAAACTCATTTTTTAAATGGAAATCCCGAGCAAAAGATATTTTATAAGAAATTTTCGAACAAATTGACAAAAATGAAAACCCGCGCCAAACATCTTTATTACGAAAAGGAACTGCTGAACCATAGTGGAAATCAAAAAAAAACCTGGGAAACTTTAAAATCACTCTTACCCAATACTGACACATCAAAAAAAAATGTTTAATGGACAAAACTACGATCCAACCAAACTATTCCAAAAAGCGAATCAATTCAATAATTTCTTCTGCTCTGTTGGGGAAGATTTAGCTAAAAAAGTTTCTTTGTTTCAAACAGTAGACTACTCGTTATATTTAAGACATCGTGTTCCAAATTCTATTTTTTTTGAACCTCCAACAGTTAATGAAATTATTACCTGCATTGGTTCCCTCAACGCGAACAAAGCTGTAGGTTATGACAACATTCCTGCTTATTTTCTGAAAGTGGCTGCACCCATCATTGCTCCTTACCTATGCTTTTTAATTGATTATGCTTTTCTAAATGGAATTTTTCCTGATAACTGCAAAATTGCTAAAGTTATTCCCATTCACAAAAAAGGGAAAAAAGATAATCCAAGCAACTTTAGGCCGATCTCAATTTTGACTTGCATATCAAAAGTAATTGAAAAAATGATATATAAACGAGTTTTTTCTTTCTTATCAAAAAATAATGTCCTAGCCCCACAACAATATGGGTTTCAAAAAAATATTTCTACTATTTATGCAATCTTAGAACTTTTAACGGCCACTTACGACAATATCAATGCAAACAATTATACGGGAATACTGTTTCTTGATTTAACGAAAGCATTTGATACAGTCTGTCACCAAATTCTTCTTGCTAACTACAGCATTATGGTATCCGTGGTCCAAGTCTTCAACTAATAAAATCGTTCCTGGAAAGAAAACAATTTGTTTCAATTAATGGTGTCAATTCAGATTTACAGCATAATAGCTTCGGCGTACCTCAAGGTTCAACGCTTGGTCCTTTACTTTTCTTGATTTATATAAACGACTTACCTAATGCTGTCCTGGGTTCTACAACACTTTTTGCCGACGACACCTGCCTTATGTTAAAAAATTCAAACCTCTTGACCCTACAAAATGATTTAAACTCTCAGACCTCCTGTTTAAATAAATGGTGTAACTCTAACAAATTGACCATCAATCCACAAAAATGTCACATTCTTGCAATTTCTCCAAAATCGAACAAAAATGTAACTGACTTCTTTATTAAACTTAATGGAACCGTTATTAGGGCTGAAAACAGTGTTAAATATCTAGGAATCAATCTTGACTTGAACCTGAACTTTCGCAAGCACATTGAAGTTATTGAAAATAAATTGTCTAGGTCCTTAGCTATATTGTTTAAACTAAAACCAGTATTACCTCAAAATGCGCTTCTAAAATTATATTATGCTATGGTTCATCCTTATTTGATTTACGGACTAGTTGCCTGGGGTTCAACTTTCCCTTCTTACATAGAAAAACTTAACATATTACAAAATAAAGCGGTTAAACTAATCGGTGGAGGAAATTACCTCGATAGGGCTACTCCATACTATTCAAAACTGAACATTTTAAAACTCCCCGACTTATATAAGCTTGAAATTGCCAAATTCGTACATAGATTTATGCATAATACACTTCCACAATCCTTCTCTAATTTTTTCGCAAAGGTAGGTCAAGTCAACACTCGTACAACAAGATCTTCTTCTAACCCCAACAATTTATATATACCTTGCTATAAAAGTAACAGGATTCAGCGAAGTATCAAATATCAAGGTGTAAAAGTTTGGAACTCAATTCCAGTTGAAATTCAAAATCTACCCAAGTCACGCTTTAAAATTAAATTGAAATCACATTTAATGCAAGCTTATCTAAAAGAAATAAATTGATTTTATCTTGAACATTTGCGGTTAACTGGTCAGCTTTCAACCTGGTTATGACCTTCTAATCGTCTGTTCTGTATTAAACCGTTAAAAAGCAATCCGGGTGGCTGCTCGACTCGAAGACCGAGAAGGTCCCTTCGCAGCCTCCCAGTTTCCATTCGTGTACCTAATTTGCTTGTCAAATCCTTGACTTTGTTTTTTGTTTGTTTTTTGACGCGAGTGGCGACAAACAAACTTCTGTTATCTGTTATCTGTTTTGCCCTAATCTTGTTCTAGTTCTTGGAAGAAAGAAGTTGTTTTTGTGGCTCAATCTTGTCTTATGTGTATAGCAGTTTTTTATTAGGTTAAACTTATCTGAATTTGCAAAAGATAATACATTATTGTGAATTTTGCACATTAGCTTTGCAGTTTCCAGAGAGTAAATATCCTTGAGTTTTAAGCATTTAGCTCGATAGAACAAAGGATTAGTATGCTCACGATATCCACTTCCAGTTAACAATCTGATGCTTTTTTTTGCAGAATAAAGAGAGGTGCTAATGTTGATTTTGAAGCAGTCCCCAACTACTTATGCAGTATTGTAGATGAGAGTATATGAGGCAGTGGTAAGCAGATCTTAGTGTTTGCTCATCTACAAAGTGTTTTAATTGATTAAGGGCCCAAGATCCCCTTGCTACCTTTGAACATTGTTCCTTGATTTGTTGTTTCCAGTTTAGATTGTCGTTTATGAGAACACCTAGATACTTTATGTGATGTGATTGCTTGATTGGATTATTACCTATTGATACTTTGAGTTCAGGTTTATTTTGTTTTGTTGTCACTACCATAAACTCAGTTTTATTAAAGTTAATTGATAATTTATTCACCTTGAGTCAATTGCTTACATTGACTAATTCATCATTAATATTTTGTTGCAGTATTGAAACATTAGAATGGGAGAGAGTAAGGTTTGTATCATCTGCAAAAAGATGAATTGTGGAATTTGAGGCAAGTGGAAGATCATTGATATAAATATTAAATAACAACGGACCTAGAGTTGAGCCCTGAGGAATACCGCAAATAACATCTCTTGACTTGGATATATATTTATTTACAATTATATACTGTTGACGGTCAGTCAGGTAACTTGCTAGTAACTGTAATGGTAATCCTCTAATTCGATACTTTTCTACTTTCTTGATCAGTATTGTGTGATTGATGGTATCATATGCTTTTCTTAAATCTAAGAAAATAGAACATGAAATGAGCTTTTTATCCATATTGTCAAGTAGCTTATTGTAAATATCTAAAACGGCTTCATTTGTTGAGCAATTTTTCTTAAAACCATACTCGTTTGGACTAATCAAATTATTGCTCACAAAATAATTGTTTAGTTGATCAAGCAGACACTTTTCAAATAGTTTGGCAAAAGGATTTAAAAAAGAAATAGGGCGATAATTTCTGCATAACTCTCTTTCACCTTTTTTGAAAATTGGAACAACTTCAGCGGTTTTTAACACTTTTGGAAAATATCCTGTTGATATGCATGCATTAAAAATGTTAGTTAGAACTGGAGCTATAACAGAGCCTGACATTTTTATATACTTTGCAGGAATCCCATGTCTTCCTGTACTTTTTGATGGATTCATAGCTCTGATGTAATTTACTACTTCTTCTTCAACTATTGGTTGTAGAAAAAACGAATTGCAACTACTCTGAATCAAAGATGTGGCATTAAATTTGCCATCAATTATAGCTGGTGTTTCGATTGTAGATGCAAGGTTAACTCCTATCTCTATGAAATATTTATTGAACAAGTTACTGATGGCCTGTGGACCTTGTGCACTTTCACTTTTGGAAGCATACATTTTATTAGGAATGTTATTTTTCTTCACATTTTTCAAGTGAATAATTTTATTTATAATTTTCCAAAGCGACGAGGTGTCATGCTTATTATCATTCACTAAATTTTTAATGTAAAGTCGCTTTGCATATTCCTTACTATGAGTCAGTTTATTTCTATAGACTTGTATTGTGCCCATGTATTACTATCATTTAATTTAAGGGCTCTTTTGTACAATAAATTTTTTTGCTGGATTGATATAAGGATTCCTTTGGATAACCATGGTTTGTTTTTTAGTTTTGTTTCCTTTCTGCTTTGTTTTCATAATGGTGCATGTATGTTTAATGTCTTATGAAAAAAGTCAATAAACTTTTCAGTGTAGTTGTCAATGCATTCCTCTTTGATATCACCAAATAGCTCCATTCCTTCAGTTAATTTGTCTAGACATTTTTCTACTTCAAAATTTTTTGTATCACGAATTAGGGTGACAGTTGATTTTTCATTCTTGGGCAGGCTTAAATTATAACACACAATTACTGGCAGGTGATCACTTACATCTTCCACCAGAATAAAACTTTTGTGTTCACCCAGTACATTGTTTGTATAAACATGATCTAAAAGAGTTGAGCTTGTAGTGGTTATTCTTGTCGGGAGTGTAATTAAGGGAATGCAGCCTAAGCTATGTGTTAAATTCATGAAATCTTTAATATTGATATCAGACTTGCTTTTCAACAAATCTGCGTTGAAGTCTCCTCCGATATAATACATCAATTTTCTACTATTCAATTTTTCAATGGTTGATTCAAAACTCTTGCAAAACTCTGATAATTTCTGCTTAGGGTGTCTGTGAATTACTCCCACTATACATTTTTTGTTATTCCCTAAATCTAGTTGAATCCACATATCTTCACAGTTAGGAATGTTTAAATCAAACTCCTTGCAAATTGAAATTGATAAAGACTCCTTAATAAACAATCCTACTTCTCCCCATCTTGTAGTTGTGCCTTTGTGGTAAAAATGGTACCCACTTAACTTTGCATTGTACACCTGTAACAATTTAAGTTTGGTTTCACTTATAGCAATGATATCAGGTAAGATATCATAATTTGTTAAAAGTTCATTCAATTTATCAAAATTTGCATTTAAGCTTCTTATATTCACGCAAAGCAAAGAAAATTTACACTTTTTGTTAATAATATTGGCTTCGGCCTGTGAGCAGTATTTTGAGTCAACCAAACCAGAATTTAAATCATTTAGTAAGCTTTTTATCTTGTTGTCTGCCTGTAAGCATTTAGCTGGGAAAAACGAATTATTTGTGTGATTAATATCAAAGTTTAGTTTGTCATCATTTCTCATTTCATTTAACAATTGCTTATCATCTAGGGTTTGAAAAGGAAACAATTCACTGTAACAATTTTGGCAGAGGTATGGTTCAGTAGAAGAACAAAGAGTGTGAAATTTAAAGGGACCAATGACTGTGCATTTGAGGTGAATCCATCCATCACACATATCACACTGAATAGCACACTGGGTCCTTTTACAAGGTCTTAAACATATTTCACATGGACATTTAACTGGCATTATCAAGCAGTCAAACCAATGAAAGATTCTACACTAGTTAGACCAAATAGCAAATTTAGAATCAGCCACAAAATACGCAGAAAAAGTTGTTTTGAATTTAAAATGAAAACAGGTGAAAAGTATCTTTCAATATATTGGTAATTATAAATTTAGACAGAAAGGTACAGAAAAAAAAAAAAAAAAAAGTCAGGTCCAACTATGTACACAAAAATACAAAAACTACAAATGTCAGATCCTGCTATGTAGGCACAAAACACCAAAAGAGTGCTGAGTGTCAGGTTGAAGTAGCCTTCTTATTCATACACCCAAGAGTTGTTAGCACAGCAATAATTGTTAAGTTCACCTTCTTTAAACCATAAAGCTATTTCTTTCTTTGCTGTTTCCACAGAGTCAGATCCATGACATATGTTTCTCCCAATGTCAATACAATAATCTCCACGAATTGTTCCATGAAGAGAACCAACAGGGTTAGTCTCTCCAAGCATTTTACGATCAGTTTTAACTGCTCCTCTTCCTTCCCAAATCATTGCCACAACTGGCCCAGACAACATAAATTCAACAAGTTTTGGGAAAAATGGTTTTGAACTGAGATCTGCAAAGTGCATTTCTTGCAAATCTTTACTGGTAGTCGTCATTTTCATAGCACAAAGCCTAAAACCTTTCTCCTCAAAACGGCAAATTATTTTGCCAACTAAACCCCGCTGAACACCATCTGGCTTCACTGCAATAAAATCTTCAAGAAAAAGTTGGATTTGACCAAAGAGGGGGAAGGCTTGAACCAAAAGTTAAAAAGATTTTACCACCAACTATCACTAGGCCTACAGTTTAACCTGTTTTACCTGTCTTATTCAAATAGAATGAATCTTCAGATCGTACGGCTACAGTTATGCGCAGTTTTAAAGTAAGGCCGGCAGCGTTTCTTAGCTCGTTTCGTCTGCGACCCATAGTCTCTTGAAAAATCTATCTACAGTTGTGAATGCTACCAGACGTGCAACCAAGGTTTTGCAAAGAATGGTGAACTAAAAGTAAATTTCTTTTGCCCAAAAACTGCCTGATTTAGCCCCCGAGCTGAACAAACTAATGTAACTCAAACGTGTCACAGACAGGACATAGTCACTAAATATTTAGTGACTGTGAACGGGGGCCTGTGGCGGAGCCCCAGCCGCTGGGCAATTTTTGCGATTTTGCAGCAAAAAAATAGCAATTTTCACGCCATTTTAATCACATTTCGTACTTTTTGAAGCCGTATGAATAACTCAATTGCTAAAATTCAGAAGTACTTCCAAACAATTAAACTGCTTAGCACCTTCAACCCCCCTCCTTACTTCAAGTCAAGTCTAAAATACGTTTAAACGCTAGAATTTTAAGGTTAAATTTTCTAAGTGACTTAGCTAAGGCGGCTTAAGCTCCTTCACCCTGAATGCGCTACTTACTGCGACCTCAAAATCTCGAATGTAATCTAAAAATCAAAACAGCTGGTCTTTCAAAAAAAATGTATCACGTATTGTTTTATGTCATAATTACAAACGAAGTACCACTAACGATTCTGCAGGCTTACATATTCCTTTGCAACACATCCGTAAAGGTGTGGTATTAAGATGGAATATTGTGTCTGATTTACGTGACACAGCAGTTGGTTGCCAGCAATTTCGCAACGAATCGAGAAAACGTCCGAAGAGAATTATACTTGAACGTAATGCATTTTTCATGAGTGATGTTCCAAAAACAGTATTTTGAGTAAGCCTAAATGGGGGGCACAAGCATCTGTTAGGGGGGGCAAGGCCCCCCCATAACGACGGCACTGGTGTTGAGATCCGTGGTTTCGAAGCCGAAACAAAAATACGTCCTCATTGACTTTTACAGATTATTTTAGGTGGGTTAAAATTTGCTTGGCAAGTTGTTGATGTGATCGATTACCTTAGGCGTTTTTCCTTGTCCATCCTTTGGGCCAGCTCTTGTTTCCAGTATTTGCTGAGTTATACCAAAAAAAGTGCCAAATTATGAAAATCCAACTATCCAAGTCTATCAGAGTTTAACTTGATATGTTGGCGATGTTCTTTGCTACGTTATTTGCTTAATCATGCCTTCAGTTTGCTCCGTAACATCCGTGTCAAAAGGATGCGTTGCAATGCGGCTGACCTATGGGGCGCCGTTTGTCTAAAACATTTTTTGTAACACATTGCTGCAATATGTGATACATTGCAACGATATGTAACATATTGCAACAATATGTGACATATTGCAGCGATCTGTCACATACTGCAGCAATATGTGACATATCTACTGCGATATGACATATTGCAGCAATATGTAACATATTTACTGAGATGTGACAAATTGTAGCAATATGTGAGATATCTACTGCACGTGAGAACAATTGGCGCCTTTAGGGTGCTTTTTGTTTGCTGATTTATTTCTTTACCATATGTGGCTGCATTCAAGTAGGCTTTTGTGTTAACGCGTCAGTCTTATTTCTTGACGGTAACTAAAAAAAGTTACACCAGCATAACAAAAAGTTACAAAAAGCATTAATAAAGCTACCATAAAAAAGACAAATCTAAGACGTAACACATTCACACTAATACAAATGTTCAGCTTAATATCAATTAGTAAATCAGGCGAAATTCAAAAATCGTATCGGTTCAGTAATTCTAATTAGGCCTCTAGATTATGCAGAGTCGCCATATTCTACAGGTAAAGAAACAGTCAGCCGAATAATAGTCAGTGAAGTAATCAGTAAATCAATTAAGCAATGACAACTGACAATTGCAAACAGCATATACCTGCTTTTCACCTACGCGGCGGGTATGTCCATTAATCACTCAGTGTACAAGTGTAAGAAAATCCAAGTCTGCAATAAAATAACACACGGTGGCTACTGGCTACTATTTAGGCTACACAAACACCACTGGGACAATATAATACCACTTGTAACACCAGACCATGCTAATTCAGACATTTACATAAAGAAATCAGAGCAAATGTGATTACGCTGAACATAAAGCAGTGCAGTATCAGCAGTCTGCTTTTGAGCCAACGAAACAATTCTGCAACAAAAAAGGCAATTATGTACAGAACCACAATCAAAGAAGAACAGCTTTAAGGCTAGAAGCAAGAAGATTATCTGGACAAGTAAGTTTTACTCTGTGTTACTTTTAGAAGTTTTGTACGTACACTACAGTAGCTTACAGTACAGGGATTCCTCGACTTACGACGTTGATCCGTTCTTGAGACTCGGTGTAACCCGAATTTCAGTGTAAGTCGGAACATTATACATAAATTACTTCATATATATCATATACATACTGAAACTTATAGTGATTATTCGTTCATAATCGTAATAGTTCGCAATCGTTCACGTCATTTACGATGGAAATGACGAAAACCTATGAGCCCAAAGCACTGTATTTCTCGATCACAATGATCCAGTTTAAGGGCTTCGATATTACAGTACTGTATTGTCATTTATATTTTTATGGAGTGCGTTCGTAACCTCGAAACAGCCTAAGTCGGGACCGTCGTAACCCGAGGACTTACTGTAAACATCAAATCACAATTTATAGCAATATACTCAATTTTTAGGTCATCTTACCAATGTTGTCAATGTAGTTTCTTATCATAGATAATCAGCAGAACAGAAGGTCCAATGTCATAGTAAATCCAAGAATATTGAATAGTAACTCCAAATTATCCATAAATTCAACTTAAAACTTCCTTTAAGTCACTCAAAACCACTCAATACAAAAATACCAACACACCTAACTTAGTTTTAGCCTAGAATGACCAAAAACTTCATTTACCCACAATGCACTATCGCAGTGTTTCCAATTTTCAAACAATAAACTTAAGCGGAGTAAAAAGAGAAATCACGGCAGTCACACCATAATGATGTCATGTGTGTTGAATTGCTTAAGCGCGAATACACTTTCGCGCCATTTCTGCTGGTATATTACTATTATTACTTGTTTATTTCAGACACAAGAGGCAAGCATAAACAGCATGAAGCAAGGTTCATAGTAAACAACAAACACACACACACAAAAAAAGAAAAAACAATCAGCATAAATAATGGCCAACAAAATTGATAGATTGCAGCTACGCCATTGCTTTTTCCCGCCAAAACAATTGGACGTCAAAACGGCATTACAAAGCATTGGACGTTACCGTAAATCAAAGTATAATTCCTTCAGTGGGCATTTAAAGAATTTGATTGTAAAGTACTACTTTTGTAGATAGCCTGGCCTTAATTGAAAGTTACCAGGAGCGATTTAAGCATCTTACATAGCTCAGCAAGTCTGAAAAGTTACCCTTTTTGTGAATTCTCATCGTCCATTGCCTGTTATTGCCCACTTGGACCGGTTTTTAGCTTTGGTTCAAATCGTAAGTTCGGCCATATCCTAAAATACTTAAAACTCTACGTCACAGCAGTAAGACATGGCCGATTGATGTTTGGTTTAAGCACCATTTATAAATATTATTTAACATCATTAGCTCAAGTCGAAATAAATGCAAATTAAGGCTCGATCAAAGTTACATCGTTACACTGAAGCCAGTTAAATCATTAGTTTAAAGTTTACATGACATATCTACGAAATGATTTAATGAAAACAACTGCTAATGCGTTTCAACTCCTAGCAACCAATAATCATAGCGGTAAGCCGCTAATGACAACACGAAATGCAAAAAATAACCAAGGTCCTGCAAAATAGACTTCTGAAATGATAAAAGTTTAAAAATGCACTAATTTTGTCATAAATAAAGGAGATACAACTGTTCCATTATAGTGCTGTCAATAGTAAGCCACGAATTTGATTACCGAAACTAGCTGCCTCCATCCATATTACATGATTCTAATGGGTTACTCAACTGCAAGCCGGATTTACATTACTGATAAAAAGCAAACAAAACCAAATTCTTAGTAGCCTAATTATAATCTTTTTCAGTTTTTACCTAGCATTTAACTTTAATGTTACAAAGAATCAACTCTTTTTATTGCCTAAAAATACACTTTATATTTCATTGTCAGTGTTTTTGCATGCATTTACATAGCGCCGATCCGCGATTTTAATGTCCAGCGGTTTGGCTAGCAGCACGATGACGTCACGTGCAATCCATTAATAGTCTAGCCTGTCTAGGGTATGCAGATATGGCAGGCTAAGAGCTGCGATTGTGCCGGTACGAGAGGTAAGTATCTCTGTCAGTCTGGACTGTGGCCTAGTCAAAAATAGTATCTGCTGTTGAGCTTGCTAAATGCTCAGCAATTAACTGTAGCGCGATGGATGAAATAAACAGAGTAAATACGTTACCATAATTACGACAGTGATTCAAATCAAATTCAGTCTTGGCACTAAAATTCCTACCGAACGCCTGATAAAAATTCCCTACTCGGGAGAAATCCCTATGAGTGGTAACTTCCTGTATGTTCCCAATGCCTCTGACTGTCAGACATGCACCAACTACAAGTTGCAGTGCTTGATTTCATTCTGCATTGATTCCAGTGGTTGAAAACTTGAAATGCTGTGAAAAGATCCTAATTGCGAGCAGAAATGGCGCAAAAGTGTATTTGCGCTCAAGTGATTCAAAACACTTGACGTCGTTATGGTAGCAAAATAAATCACCAAACAAAAAGCACCCTAAAGGTGCCAACTGTTCCAACGAGCGGTAGAATTGTTGCATATTGCTGCAATATGTCACATCGCTGTAGATATGTCACATGCTGTTACAATATGTCATATCGCAGTAGATATGTCACATATTGCTGCAATATGTCATATCGCAGTAGATATGTTACATACCGTTGTAATATGTCTTATCGCAGTAGATAAGTCGCATATTGTTGCAATATGTCATATCGCAGTAGATATGTCAAATCCGGACAAAATTTGTCCTTATAAAATGAAAAAAATATTGTAGACAAACGGCGCCCCATATTGACCGGCTCGGTTAAATAACCTATCAAGCTACTCTCCAAGTTGAGATAATGACCAATTGATCCGATCAAATTTTTACTTGCGACTACTTACGAGTGTGACAATACATTTACCTCCCTCCCTTTACTCTGGCCTTGGCACTTCAACAACCAGAGGTGGAGTCGAGGACACAAGGCTCGAGGCCAAGGCCAAGGCCAAGGACACAAAAAAAATCCGAGGCCAAGGCCAAGGCCAAGGACAGCCTTTCCGAGGACAGACACTCTCGAGGCCAAGGACAGGAATGCTCGAGGCCAAGGCCAAGGACCAAGGACACAAAGCGCAAGTGCTCTCCAAAAAAAAAAAAAAAGGTCTTCACAAAAATTTTTCAGGCGATCTCCAAAAAAAAAAAAAAAAAAAAAAAAAAAAAAAAATAGGTCTTCACAAAAATTTTTCAGGCGATCTCCAAAAAAAAAAAAAAAAAAAAAAAAGGTCTTCACAAAAATTTTTCAGGCGATCAAAAAAAAAAAAAAAAAAAAAAAAAGGTCTTCACAAAAATTTTTCAAGCGATCTCCACGAAAAAACGCTTTCCAAAAAATTTTTCAACCGCTCCACAAAATTTTAACTTTCCAAAAAATAGTGCTGTCCTCGAGCCGAGGACAGGCCAATTTTCGAGGACTTGAGGCCTCGAGGCCAAGGCCAAGGCCAAGGACTTCAAAATCTGTCCTCGAGGACTCCACCTCTGTCAACAACGTTTCCAACCACCACTCCAAAGTCGTGCCCTGCTATCCATTGCAACATCCGTGTCAAAAGGACGCGTCCCAATGCGGTTGACCGGCTCAGTTGAACCATAGTCAGTCGAACGAACTATCGAGTTACTTTCTAAGTTGACTTAATAACCAATTAATTTGGTTAAACATCCTCTTGTGGTTACGTAGGAATGTGACGCTACACACGGTTCTTTCGTAATTTGGCACTTTTTGTCACGACTCAGCAATGAGCAGGTACTGGAACCGCGAACCTAGTCTGAAAAGTATACTTGTAAAAACGCTCAATAATTAACTAGGAATCTAATGGTGGTCCAGGGACAATTACCTTGGTTGAGGTGATTATGGCACCAAAAACCTCTCATGACGTTATTTCAACCGTTGCTCATATTTCATTATTTTAATTACCATTGGTGGGTTGTCTGTAGGAGGGTATCTCATTAACGATCTTGTGTGCGCTTTTCTTCGTTATTTTCTTGAAAAGCCTAGCAGTCGTAATTTGACTGTACAGTTTGAGAAAAATTCGTTAAATTAGTTCCGATTTTTCGTAGTAAAAGGTGTACGTACCTGAGTAAGGAGTCTTGATTTTGCACAAATTTCTGAAGGCGAAAACTGGATAAAAACAAAAATTTTCATTTTCTAAATCTACAGTGTATATGTGCAAGCTTGCAAGGTTAACAAATCTATATGCAATGCGTGTATGCAAATACGAGGACTGCCAGCTATAACGAAGTTAGCTCAGAAGACTGTAATAATCTGACTCTTTGTGCAAGACGCGCAACTAAAATTTTGCTACGAGGGGGTGTTTCAACCAAAAGCCTAAATTTCTTTGCTAGGAAATGTATCCACCGGGCAATGTGTTGGGCAAACTTACCCATCACAAAAGCACCGCACACGGGGTTTTAAGGGCGAAGCTCCCATCCGCTTAACGATTTTGTGACTTTTTTTTTGAAAAAAAAAACATTTAACGCCTTTCGCATGACATTCCCATGTATTTAAAGCAAAATTTGAAGAAACAAATATTTCAATTGTTAAAGGCGGTGAATCATCCAGCCAATTCCAGTGGTTTACAATAGCTAAAATTGAACTATAATTTTTGATATTTTTTGTTTTGATATTGGGGTTGCGTTTGCAAAGATATTCAACAAATACAAAAAGATGTCCCCCCGAAAAAAGTTTTTGGAAACTCTGAGTTTTGATCTTCCCGCCAAAACCACAGTTCTATAAACTATTAGGCCTACTGTAATCTTATTAAACTATTAGGCCTAACTATCTCTAAACTATTAGGCCTAATAGTTTAGAGATAGTTAGGCCTAAACTATTTAGAAATAAACTATCTCTAAACTATTAGGCCTACCACAGTTCTCTAAACTATTAGGCCTACTATGGTTTTGGCGGGAAGATCAAAACTCAGCGTTTCCAAAAACTTTTTTCGGGGGGACATCTTTTTGTATTTCTTGAATATCTTTGCAACAGCAGTCCCAAAATTAAAACAAAAAATATCAAAAATCATAGTTCAATTTTAGCTATTGTAAACCACTGGAATTGGCTGGATGATTCACCGCCTTTAAGATTTGGAAGCTTTGACAGATCAAATTACCTAGCAGCCTCTCCAGCCCTGTAACTTCCGACCTGGTCAATAAATTTCACACACTATCAAAAGCATGCAAATTTGGGTAAATTTTTTAAAGTAACTTGGATAAGGGGGGTAGCCCCATAGCTCCTCCTCCCTGGTTACGCCACTGAGCCATTCAACAAACACGATTTTTATTAATTAGTTTTATTTGAAATTAATTTTTTGAAAAATAGGTGATCGAGTAGAATTAAAAAGCTTTCAAATTATTTGTTTTATGGAAGCTATTATGCATTCATCGAAATATATACAACAGGCTTATACTGAAAAAGTCAGTTAAATGACGCCACAGTGCCGTCGCTACGGGGGGGGGGCTGTGCCCCTCTCAAACAAGTGCTTATGCCCCCCATTTCTGTTTACTCAAATTACAGTTTTTGGAACATCACGTATCTGCAAGACAACAACAATGATGGTAAAAGGAGTAATTACGTTCAAACATAATTCTCCTTTGAAGCTTTCTTAATTCTTCGCGAAATTGCTGGCAACCAACTGTTGTACATAAATCTGACGTTTTAATCCATCTTATTAACATACCTTTATGGATGAGTGGCGGAAGAGAGAAGTAAGCCTGCAGAATCGTTACCGGTACTTTGTTAATGATCGTGACAGGAAACAATACGTGAAAACATTTCTCTTAAAGACCAAATGTTTTGATTTTTAACGTACACTCAAGATTTTAAGGTCGCGGTCTGTGGCGCAACCAGGGTGAATGGGCTTAAGCTCCCTAAGCCAGTCACTTAAAAATTTACCCTCAAAATACGAGCGTTTAAACGTACTTTAGACTTGATCTGAAGTAAGGGGGAGCTAAAGTGGTTAAGAAGTTTAATTCTTCTTTGAATAAGCTTCTGAATTTTATCAATTTAGTAATTTGTTCGGCTTTAAAACGTGCGAAGTGCAATTAAAATGACGTAAAAATTGCTTTTTTTTTGCTGCAAAATCACAAAAATTGCCCAGCGGCTGGGGCTCCGCCCCCAGGCCCCCGTCCACAGTCGCTATATATTTAATGACTATGCTTCCGTATGTGACACACTTGATTTGCCTCAGTTTATTTAGCACGGAGCCTAAATCAGACAATTTTTGTGCAAAATATTTACTTTTTGAACATTTCTCTTAGCAAAATCCTGGTTGGGTGTCTGGTAGCATTCACTGCTGCAAATACATTTGTTAGTCGGTTGTGGGCCGCGGACGAAACAAGCTAAGAAACGCTGCCTGCCTTATAAGTCTCTCTTTTTTCAGACATAAATACAAAATTGTTAAAATTGCGCATATTGATAGCCGTACAAGATCTGAAGATCAGTTTTTATATGCAAAGGTTCAGTTTATTTTAGTGACCTCCAGTTTCAGCTAGTGCCCCCTCACTACGTTTGCTCTGGCGACGGCACTGTGACGCCATGATTTGGCGATGCATAATCACCTTGACTTTACTTATTCATCATTTGATTACTTCATTTAAGATTACAAATCCCACTTCTAAGCAAATTTTAGCCTACCAAAAACCTTTAAAATCGATGATGACTTTGGTCTTAGCCTTTTTCGGTTTCAAAACTTGAAAAACGCTTGTCTTAGTCTTGGTGTTGAAAAAATTTGCGGTCTGGGTCTCAACAACAGCCCAGGCAGATACAGTGATCAAAAAAAGTAAAAAAAAAGTTACTCTAGCCTATACACGGTACATCCCGGAGACAGCGTTTAATGCTGAATTCAAATTTCCAAATAACATCATCGTAGCATAGGCGTTAAAAGTAACAATTGACATTGCCTATTTTTCGGGAGGGAAGATCCAACTAAATAATAAAGTAAAAATGCTATAGCAAAAAATAATAATCTTTGAAAATCAACGAATAAATAAAAATAGAAGTCGAGAGTAAAAATAACCACGACTGTTGTAAATTTGTTGTCTTCAATTATTATGACTTGATTGACGATAGTACGAAGTGAAATAACTTACTGATTAGTTTGACTCTCATTTTCCGTATAGTCGCCATTGGAAATTTTGTTATTTCACGCCAGTAAAATATTTTCATTAACAGGATTAAGTTTAAAAAAAGGCTTATTTTGCTCTAGTTGGTAAAAGCGATTCCAAGTTTTTATAAGATTAGAATTCGATTCTTTTTTGTATCTTCAAACAAGATCAGTTGATATAGTATCCACTCATCCCAAAATTATTTACACCTGCCATTGTTTCTTTAGCGACTTTAAGTGTACGAGAGACAAAAGAAAACATCTGGAAAAGTACCCCTTACGAAGCTGTATAAGTCTCCCAATAATGGTATTGCCAAAGCAACGGCCCAAATATAAGACCATGCAGAAAGAAATTTCAGAATTAGAAACTGCTTTCTATCGTGATTCGTGAATATGCCTCCTGCAAGTGCTAATATTATGAACGGGAGCGAAGCTATTGGAATGAACCAACAAGAAACCTACGCTGGTAAATACTATTTCATACTGTACAACGTACTGTACACCGAAGTACAACAAAATTATTGTTTTGACCTGGGGTCGGCAACCTACGGCCCACGGGCCGGATGCGGCCTGCCAAGGCATTTTACCCCGTCCGCGACCTTTTTTCGTTTTTCATGCAGCAATAAACCTTTTTTGTGATTCGTCCGAAAAAAGGCCGGAATTTCTGGAGAAGACTTTTTTTTTTTGGTCTTCGCCATCGATTTGTTCGAAAAAAGGCCCGAATTTCTGTCGAAGACCTTTTTTTTTGGTCTTCGCCATCGACTCGTCAGAAAAATGTCTGAATTTTTGAAAATCTTTCTTTTGGTCCGCTGGAATGGCGACTGCCCGCTGGGACCTTGTTACGACTAAATGTGGCCCACTAGTTCAAAAGGTTGCCGACCCCTGGTTTTGACCATGTTTTGATACGCTTGCTTGTAGCAGAGTTGTGTTTTTTTCAGTGCGGTAGCTTACTAAACGCGATTTTAAATTTTGGCATAACTTTATTTGCGGCTTTAACGGGCAAATCAGAGTAGTAAGTAGCTGAACTCAATACTCGAATGCTTGAATTCAATTCTCTCTACCGTTAGCAATTTTGCAAGTTTGTGCAATAGTTATAGTGTTTACTGTTTTGAAGCTACACAGCAGATTTTCAACGTAATTTTTTTTCACAACTGTGAGGTAGCACTTCACTCACATATCTGCTTTCCCATTAGCAGGGGTGCCGAAACCCGAGGGGGGGGATAGGGGGAATATATTCCCCCCAATAATTTGACTGTATCTCCCCTAACAATTTGAGTATGGTCTTCATCTGCATCCCCTCCAATAATTTGACTCTGGTGTGCATCTGAGCGCAGGTCAATACTTGAATTCGGGGAAAAAAAGTGTTCCATTTCTGGTGAAGAACTTTTTTTTGGTCTTCACTTAATTTGCTCACCTGAAAAAAGTATTGATAGAGGTTCACCCCTCCAATGTTGAAAATAGGACAAAGTTGGGGTAAAATTGCAAATTATCCCCCCAAAGCTCAACAAAGATTTGCACCACTGCCCATTAGGCTAGTGTTTTATTAGCATCTGAATTCCCACATAGCCTATCCTGGGCAGCCAGGGTTGCAAATACCAATCAGTAATCGATATAATCGATACTACATTCTTAACTTTTCTGTTTCCGATTACCACAGACTCTTTGCTTTCAAGTTTTTTTATCGACTATTGCCTTTTCTTCGCTTTTAGCTTACATTTAATCAATCGGTAAAATCTTTAAACTTTACTTCTGTTCTTGTTAAGTCTGCCTAAGCTTACATCGTTTCGTTTCTCTTTGCTATATTGCTTTACATTACTGTCCAAAAATTGTATTTTTTAAATTCTTTATAGCACGGTAATATAATAGTTTTTCTACTCACAAGTTTTATTTAATGATCAATACAGAAAAAGTTTTTGTGCATCCTAATGGAAAATAGAATAAAAATTTTTGTTAGCATTTCGGCATCGACTGCTAATCTTTAGTCTATGCTTTTTGTTTGTGATATCGACTATCGACGATTCTTTGCTTTTTGTGTGAATTATCGATATCGATTCGTCTTTGCTTTGAAACAGGATGAACTTCCAACCCTGCTGGCAGCCCACCCAAACCTTCAAACCACTCTGGATGGCAATTTCTGCACTTGCTGTCGTACCCTCTTCTCAAATTAATCGATCAAAGTCTGACAACAAGGTCGCCAGAAACAGAATACTCGACCAGTATCTCACAATAGCACTGCTCTTAGCTCAACCGCATTGCGCTGGCATCACTAAGTATCGACTCCATATTATATGACATCACATTAGCAATTTAAAACATCATTACGGTATATGCGTATTTCAAACTTGTTTGTTATCGTCAGGCGTACATAACCGCATAAATCCTTGCTACAAAGTTTGAACACATAAAGCCAATATCAGCCTACTTGCCAGTAAAATTTATTCGTGCGGGCGTGGACTGGTATTGTATATAGCAATATGCATAGGTGGGCAAGTTAACGCAAAACGTTAGCTTCGTTAACCACTAGTCCGTTAACAAACTTCGCACCTCCGTGAACGTTAATTTGTTATTTTCTGCTTTAATTAACGGAAGCTAATAAAGTCCGTTAATCCGTCAACATTTAGCGTGTAATTTACATTTCGTTTTATTCACTCGCTTCTAGAACACGTATTGACGCTGTTGAGCTGATTGTAAGGAAACATTTATTGCTATGGTGGTCTTTTTGTGTTTTGGAAGTTACAGTTTACAGTCTAATCTAATTTCAAGATAAAAATAAGTTCAAATGCACAACGAAGCTACGATGGGAAAATCTTTGGAAATTGTGAACAGCGATAATTAATAGACCTATGAGGCTGTAGCTTATTATTTACCACAAAAAAGCAATAGCTGTACTCGTTAATTGTTTGGCTCTTTTTCCGATAAGGCTATAGCATATCTTGCATTAAGATCTTCATTAATATTCACCATTGAAAAACTAACCGAATTTTGTTTAACTCTAATTCAAACAAAGCACAAAAAACTAAACGCAAATGCTAGTCGCTTTTATCTTACGACCAATCACACAGAATTCCTGGGTGCATCAATAGGGTTGTCCAAATTTTGGACATTTTTGGAAAGTCATGGTTTCTGGAGCTTTTCCCATGCCTATGACCTAAAAATAAGATTGCAAAAAAAATTTTGAAATCGAACATCGTTTTGCTCCTCCTCATCGCCTCTAAACTTTTCTCTTTAAATCGTTATAATTAGGGAATTCCCCAAAGGTAAAATATGCATTTTTGATTTAAAGCTGTGTTATTAAGAGTCATGAAGAAGAATTTTGGTTGTATATTGTGTGTATGAGTGATGCTAATTGGATAGGTTGTAATGTTAACCCAGTTTGGGGATTCCCCTAATTTACCCAAATTTTTCAAAAATCAGCAAATTTGACTAAAAGCGCTTATTTTATAGCTTGCCAACAACCTAAAAACTAGTAGCACATAGTTAAAACAACAAACCATATGCCAATAGGTACTAGTAAAATATAATTTGTAATGTCTGGTTTGGCAATAAACAATACAGCTACAGCATGCAAGAATATGATGACTGCAAAAATGATATCTTATTACGAAGCACGATGGTAAATGCACAAGTTTGCACAATTATTGCTCTTTCAACACGTCCAATTGTCCAAGTCAAATATTTAGGGTTTGAACTTGAATTAAGGTAGATTTTCTAAAATCAGGATACTCTTGTCGGCGTTTATCCACACCTTGGATTAAACTTGCTTTTGTCGCTCATCGTCAGTTAGAATGGTGGCATAATCTGTATCTAATTTTATGCCCCTTTCGGCAGCATCGAAAACAACTTTAATAACTGTATGCACAAAGCAGTGAATGTCGTTGAACGGTTGATGTTTAAGCCATTTACTCACTGGCCATTGTAACCACTCATTGTTAATTCCGAATTCTCGCAGTAAAAACCAAGATTCAAGGCTAATTAAGTTTGCCGAAGTTGTATTTCGATCAGTAATATTTGAATTAAGCTAGGAGATCCACGACGAAAAGAGTATGGACGAGGCACGGAAAGAAGTTTTTGAGCAAGAGCATTTTTGCGTTCTTCATCTAGATTGTCAGAAAATAGAACACAAGACACATTGTGTCACCAATATTCTATTGTGTCACCAATATTCTGGCATTGCCTCAAGCAAATTCACATACAACTAGTGTTCATAACAAACCAGGATGCTCGGTGGACGGGGGTAATACTTTATTCTCAAAAGATGTATTTGTGGTCCGAACCAATGGCTTACACCTTTGAGTGTGTTAATCTGCAAGCCAGAATCAATGTTTTTCTTGCTATTTTTTATGTTCCGCTGTAGCTTAAGTCAAGTTATGGTTCTGAAGCAGCCATCAATGATATGTCTTTCATTCACTGATGCTGGAGTTTGAGAGCATTGATGCTGTGATTGCGACTGCAGTCTGACAGAAAATTTTAAAGCATTCATGGTATGTGGTAGAAGAGATTGTGATTTATGGTCTATTTTCTGACTATCTAGATGAAGAACGCAAAAACGCTCTCGCTCAAAAACTTCTATCCGTGCCACGTCCATACTCTTTTCGTCGTGGATCTCCTAGCTTAACTCAAATTTTACTGATCGAAATACAACTTTGGCGAGCGTAATTGGCCCTGAATCTTGGTTTTTACTGCGAGAATTCCGAACAAACAATGAGTGTGTCGTTACCGGGCAACTATATGTCGTATGAAGTGTTTGGTCATGGGAACCTAAGCCGTTGTTATCCAGTGAATCATGTACTTCCATGGCTCAAACGGATAACACCAAACTGGTATCACTTAACCGGATATTTCACACGGCCTACGTGCTATTTTTGTTTGTGCTTTGCTATATAAACGCTGCTTTTGCATAATAAACATTCTCACCAATTCATATAACGAGGAATCTCTACTTGACGTTCTAGTCCAGAGCTCACGTGCGCTCCCACAAGTGGTTACAATGGCCAGTGAGTAAATGGCTTGAACATCAACCGTTCAACGACATTCACTGCTTTGTGCATACAGTTATTAAAGTTGTTTTCGATGCTGCCGAAAGGGGCATAAAATTAGATACAGATTATGCCACCATTCTAACTGACGATGAGCGACAAAAGCAAGTTTAATCCAAGGTGTGGATAAACGCCGACAAGAGTATCCTGATTTTAGAAAATCTACCTTAACTCAAGTTCAAACCCTAAATATTTGACTTGGACAATTGGACGTGTTGAAAGAGCAATAATTGTGCAAACTTGTGCATTTACCATCGTGCTTCGTAATAAGATATCATTTTTGCAGTCATCATATTCTTGCATGCTGTAGCTGTATTGTTTATTGCCAAACCAGACATTACAAATTATATTTTACTAGTACCTATTGGCATATGGTTTGTTGTTTTAACTATGTGCTACTAGTTTTTAAGTTGTTGGCAAGCTATAAAATAAGCGCTTTTAGTCAAATTTGCTGATTTTTGAAAAATTTGGGTAAATTAGGGGAATCCCCAAACTGGGTTAACATTACAACCTATCCAATTAGCATCACTCATACACACAATATACAACCAAAATTCTTCTTCATGACTCTTAATAACACAGCTTTAAATCAAAAATGCATATTTTACCTTTGGGGAATTCCCTAATTATAACGATTTAAAGAGAAAAGTTTAGAGGCGATGAGGAGGAGCAAAACGATGTTCGATTTCAAAATTTTTTTTGCAATCTTATTTTTAGGTCATAGGCATGGGAAAAGCTCCAGAAACCATGACTTTCCAAAAATGTCCAAAATTAAGACAACTCTCGTTCATCATAGCCCTATCGCAGTTCAACTCATCTAATGCACTTCATACTTGCATGATTAAAATTATATTTGCTGCATTTCTTATCGCTCCTGCTCATTTGATCTAGCGCTTGGTCGTTTTATCCTGAAGCTAGAAATTTTCTTCTTTCTTGCTTTAGGATAACAAGCGAAGAAAGTTTCTACTTTATTCACTTTTTCTTCTATGAAACTTGTGCTAATACGCAACCAGTGTCTCCAGTGCAAACTGGTTTGTTCCATTACGATGAATGAAAGAATGGTGCTAGAAATTAACGATGAACGCTTTATTTTAACGAGACTGAACGTAAGTTAATGGACAATTGTCGTCAAGTTAACGGGCATTTAAAAAGAAGTCAATTTAGTCCGTAAACATAAAAAAACTTTTTAACGAGTTAACTGGTTAATGAAAAAGTTAGCTTCGTTAATAATGGATTAACGACTAACGAGTTTGTGCCCACCTTTGGAAATACGCATACAGCATACTATTGCGGTAAATTGCTTTTGTGATGTCATATATGGTGTCCATGCTTAGTGATGTTAGCGCAATGAAGTTGAGTACGTGCAGTGCCATTGTGATACTGGTCGAGAATCCTGTTTCTGGTGACCTTGGTGTCAAACTTTGTCCAGAGTAATCTGAGAAAAGGGAACGATGTCAAGTGCAGAAATTGCCCTCGTGTGTGGTTTTCGGCGTGAAGGAACTGATAATGTTTAGCGCGTGCAAATGCTGCAATCACACAGATCATGTATCAGATGATTTATCCGAGTGAACCGACTTTCGAACGCTTCAACTTGTTTTTGTGTCATGTTTTTGCGATGTATCAGCGATGCTCCGTATCTGCTTCGTTTGAGTGATTCGGATTACCAAAACAAATGGTTTTCTATCTTTTTTTATCTGTGGGCGCGCGAGCTCAAGTTAGTTGCTGTTTGCCAAATTTCGACGTCATTAAGACAAAAGTAGCAAAGGTGAAACCTGTAATATAGTTTGTGTTGTGCGTGGCGAAACACAGAGTTTTTAGAGTTTTTGAAAATTTTACTGTTTGAGCATTTTTTCCGAGTTTTATGGAGATTTCGAGTTTAAGTTTTTACAACCAGAGTTGTTACGCTTCAAGAGTTAGTGGTTAGCTTTAATTTTTTTTAGTTAGTTAGCGTTTAGCTTTAATTTTTTTTTCTTCGGGTAAGTTATTCGAATTTTTGTCATTTTTCGTTTTGAAGTTTTTACGTGTGAATAAATTTTTTTTAACGTTGCTCACTCAAGACAAAATTTTAAGATTCTACGGAAAAGCGGAAAATAAATCCAATCCTGAAAAGCACACAGGGATTCTTTAAACGCGTTATCACTACCGAGGCAGATGATCCGCACTGTTCTATCATAAGAAGGCGGATTCTAATTATTCTCATCATTCACTTCCTTGGACTGGTCTTACTCTTAGTTGGTTTGTCCGTTCCGGACATTGTCCAGGTGACGCCCGAAGGAAATTCCTTCCAAATCCAAGAGCGGCTGGGTTTCTTTCAAGTTTGTTCTTTCAATCCTTACAGAACTCCGTTTCAACTCGATTGCACATGGCGGACATTAGAAAGTAAGCTTTTGGGAATGTTATAGTAGGTTTTAGTTTTTGTATTGAGTAGAAATAACAAGATAAACCTTTTTAAAGCAAACATAATTCAACTGGATATTTTGGTTTATATCAAGGCTCATTAAAAAGCTCATTCAATTTCTATTCGATAAGCCAACTCCTTAAGATCTCGTTAAGGTTGAAACGGAATGCAGGGTTTTTATTGTTTTGATCTGTGGTGTGCTAAATAGGTAATTGATTCAATGATATTAAGCAGCAAAAATAACGATATCTGAGCCATAAGATTGGATAAGCTTCCATAACTGCAAAATAAACCAGACACGCAACTAATGTTCTGCTAAGGGGAGTGGCTTAACCGATTGTGTTCCGCATGAAATTAGGCAAAGACCAAAACAGGTCTTCGTCAGATTTTGGTTGGGTTTTGGCCTGAATGCAGGTTTGGAATAAATTTTCTAAGTAGTTTTGCTAAGGGGGGTTGAAGCCCCCCCTTCGACCCCTGGTTTTGCTTTTGAGGTAAACAATTAGGTGTAGCAAATGCTGCAATGTCCAAATATTACACGCTGTGTTTCCAATTTACTTCTTCGGCAACCTCAAAGAGGCTTAATGTTAATCCAAATTTACTCGGCTTTTGTTCTCCAACGTATTTTATTTTTTTACGGAGGAGTATTCGCACTCCACCGTAACTTGTCAGTTCTACACCTGAGGTCACGAAGCGCCACATGTGGGTCGGTGTTTACCAATTTTTTTAATTGGTTTGGAAGTGCTGATGATAATGTTATGGTGTCGCGAACGATTTTTGGTAAAAATAACGTCATTGGCGGTTTATATTTTTGTACATATAATTTTTTTTTCATCTGAAACACAAAATGTCTTAGTCAAAGTGACCACCGCTACGTTAAAAATTTATCTAACTTGGGTAAATGCCGGAATGGGTTAAAAAATGTCAAACTTTTACAAATGGGCTCCAATAATACTCAAATAGAGAAACTCCCTCTTTCTCCATTTATTTTAATTTTTAGGAATGATTTTTGAATAACTGATTTAAAATAAAAAGCTTTTTTCAAAGGGGATTATCCCAAAAAAACAAGAAGCATACTGACAATAATGTTAGTTGTTACCTTAATTTACCACCAAATGATATATATTTGTAGCCACTAGCCATAACCAGGGGTGGCGTAACTCAAATGGGGGTGGAGGGGGATGGGGTAATATACTCCCCCCAATAATTTTACTGCATTCCCCGAAAAATTTGACTCTGGTCTGCATGTGAATCTCTTAAATTCGGTCTGCATCACTTGAATTCGGGAAAAAAACTCTTACAATTTTGGTGAAGACCTTTTTTGTTTGGTCTTCAGTTAATTTGCTTACCTGAAAAAAATCGTGGTCGAGGTTCATCCCCCCAATGTTGAAAGTAGAGAAAAGTCGGGACAAAATTGCAAATTATCCCTCCCGATGCTCAACAAAGATCGGCACCCCTGGCTATAGCCATGTTCGAAAAAGCCCAAAAGAAGTTAGGTGTAAAAAGCATATACGTTAATTGTGCTTTTGTTCAAATAATTTTTGGTCTGCTGTGATCCAATAAAACTTCTTATTTATCATTGATAAAGTGTTTTGATGCAATAATACAAAGTGTGTATCCAATAATTGTGCTGATGCTCAAATAAAGTCTTGCAGTTCAGCAAAGTTGGGTTGATTATGTTTTTATAGTACTCAAAACACAAGACATATTATGTCAGACCAGAATTTAGACAAAATTTTATTCCTTTTAAGCCCGAATCCGGCCAAACTAAACTCGCCACTACTTACAACTCAACCTTGGACATTGATTTTCATACTTACGTAGATTTTTGCCGGCCAGTTAGTCGAGCGGTAACGCATTCGTCAATGTCTGAGGTTTAAATCTCAGGCTGATCAAATCGGACACAGTGTTGCTAACGATTCGCCAGTCGCTATCTCTGCGACAGCTGTGTTGCCACGGCGCAATGACGCGGAGTCTGGCCCCGCAAACTCGTTACACGCTTCGGCGTAATACAGCGAGTATTATGAAAGATTTGATTGATTTGAAGCAGATTTATTTTATCAAAAGTAAATATTTTACAGGGCTTGCTACTCCTTTAGCCATGTTTCTGATCGGAGTAATGGCGGGCGTTTGGGGAGTGATGTTGGGACTACGATTTCTCGGTTGCACTTCTTCTAAAAAGATGACGCCAAAGCATGCAAAGAAAGTTTATAACCGAATAAGAAACCTCTGTTCAGTGTCCGGTGCGTAACGTGCGAGCAGTTTCAAAGACTAGAGTTCAAAGTTCTAAGACTAGAGTTTTTGAAAAAATGAATCGATGTTTGACAGTTTAGCGGCTTCAATGGCGTTATAACTTCATAGGTGGGCACAAGTCCGTTAATCGTTAATCCGTTAATAACGAAGCTAACTTTTTCATTAACTCGTTAACCCATTAAAAAGTTTTTTCATGTTAATGGACTAAATTAACTTCCGTTAAGTGCTGTTAACGGACTAAACTAACTTTCGTTAAGTTCTGTTAACTTCCGTTAAGGTTTTTATCGTTAATATCTTGCACCATTCATTCATCGTACCGGTATAAACCAGTTTGCACTGGTAACACTTGTTGCGTATTAGCACGAGTTTTATAGAAAAAAGCGAAGAAAAAAGTTCTTTTTTGAGCAAATAATAAGCTGCAGCTTTATAAGTCTATTAATTATCGCTGTTCACAATTTCCAAAGATTTTCCCATCGCAGCTTCGTTGCGCATTTGAACTTGTTTTTATCTTGAAATTAGATTAGACTGTAAAATGTTACTTTCAAATACAAAAAGACCACCATAGCAATCAATATTTCCTTACAATCAGCTCAACAGCGTTAATACGTGTTCTAGAAGCGAGTGAATAAAACGAAATGTAAATTACACGCAAAATGTTAACGGATTAACGGACTTTATTAACTTCCGTTAATTAAAGCAGAAAATAACGGATTAACGTTCACGGAGGTGTGAAGTTTGTTAACGAACTAGTGGTTAACTAAGGTAACGTTTTGCGTTAACTTGCCCACCCATGGTTATAACTAGTATTTAAATTGTAGGGTGAACTGGGGGGAGGGGACGCGTTCCTCCATCGAGCTTGAGCGTCCCCTTATCGAGATTTAGGCGTCCCCCATCGAGATTTGAGCGCTGGTTGATGAGAGGAAAAAGACCTACAAAGTCCCGTCGAATATAGCACCAAATTCCGCGGAAATAGCGATTTAGAAGAAAAACACCAAGTTTCGGCGAAGACCTTTTTTTTTCTTTTTTTTTGGTCTTCACCTAATTTCCGGCGGAAAAGCACATCAGTTTTTAGACTCTTGGCGAAGACTTTTATCTTTTTTGGTTTTCATTCAATTTCGTCGACGGATTTATGTAATCTTCACTAAGGTTCAGTTAAGGCTGCAAAAGCGTCCCCCCATGCAAAATTTTACAATTTAAGTACTGGTTATAACACATTGGTATTTTTTGTTATGATTCTTTAAGGCTGAACATTTTTAAAAAATTTGATGTTGGTTTTTGTATTGTGCAATTGTATTGTAATGTATTGCAATTGTGCAATTAAACTCGATTACTTCATCAAGCAATCGAGCATCAATAATATTATTATCACTCTTATTTGGATTGCAGTAGAATTTATCAGCTCTTTTTAATTTCTACGTCCGATTTAAAAACGCTGCCTGTTAAATTTTGGTGATTGTCAGATTTTTGTACATTTGTGGTATTGCCAAACAAATACCTTCCTCCTCAAAATTTTACGATAATTTTATTTTCATGTTAGGATATACAGTACTACTGTAGATAGCGCTAGAGAGTTAAATCAGTAATATATAGCTGCATCTGCATTGTTTAATCGGATTAATTGTCGAAATTGAAGCGAAGTCTTGGTTGCTTTTATTAAAGGGGCAGCAAAGTCTAATTTTTGAATTTTAACACTAAATATGAATAAAATAACTGATTACCAACGTTTTTGTCCCGTTCTTTGATTGTTTGTTGTTAAATAGCTTTAACGGGATAGATTTTGACTTAACGGGACGAAATTTCGGCTGTGGCAACATTACACCATCAAATTTTCAAATGAGCTGTGTTTTCAAACGAGCTTTGCCAGATCGTGGGTATCGATCGGGGTAGGATGGGTTTTTGCTGTGCCTTTAGCAAGTAAACTTGTTTTTCCAAAGTAAAATTACACTTTTTTATTTGAGTTTGTTTCTTTTAGCAAAAGGTATTCGATTTGTTGCACTTACAAAGAAACTTGAATCATAGGCCTAGGTTACCACTGAAGTGACAGTAAAAGTCAGTTGTTGCCTGTAATTAGTAGAGGAAAACTTAGTGTGAAAAAGCACTAGACTAGGCTTTATAGCTTTTAAAATCTATAGGTAGGTTATTGATAGTGAAGGAGGTCTAAGGTGTTGGTACCAGGCCTATGATACCGTAGCTTAAATCTGCAATGTATCGGTAATATACCGGTAGGTTAAGAAGACCACGAAGTTTAAATCAACTACAGTTGTATTAAAGAAATCTAAGTGCGAATAATTTGCCTCTTGATAACTACAGATGTGAAACAGCTTTTAGTTCCAGTAGTTCAGTTACCCAGTTCAGTTCAGATTTACTACGGGTAGGTTTCAGTTACCGTAGGTGAGCACAGAAGATACTGATACAGGTTAATACCGTAGGATAGTGCTGAACAGTTTTTTAATGTGTTCATTTTTCAAATTATTTTATACCAGTAGTAGTGTCAGCTTTTTTCACTACAGTACAGTACGCCATTATTGACTTAGGCCTACCTGTTGCAAACAGCTTGACTTGCGTCGTTATGGTAGCAACAGAGCACAGCGACACCAACGGTAGAATTCAAATTTTTTTAAAAAAGTGAAGGGAAATACTATAAATAGCAGGAAAAAGAAATGCAAATATCTTTCGATATAGAAGTCGAAGAATTCTAAAATTAGTCTCAAAACAAAACTTAAAAAATATAAATTTTGTTTGCATATGAAAAATTGAGGTAAAATTAGACTTTGCTGCCCCTTTAAGTTTTTTTTTGATTTAAACTAAGTTCTATGGCAATAAATTTAAAAAAATTAAGCGTTACATAAACGCGGAAAAAAGTTAACATAAACAATAGCAAACAGGGTGAAAATTACACTGCTAATTGTAGAAGTAAGTTGTACAGTTTCTGCCATGCTGGTGCAGTTCGGTTTTATGAAACAAAAATAACATTTGACAAATTTAGTGTAATTTAAAATTGACTTATAAGTACTGCTCTGCTAATTGTACTTTAAGAAGAAAACAGCAATTATTATTGGTAATCTTATCAGAATAGAATGCGGATTAGTTTCTGATGGTTTTCTTGTTTATAGGCATTTTTTCACTTAGCGGCACCTCTATCGTTACTTATCTGTACGGTGCGTATGTGGTTCCTCTTCGTCCCATATTTGTTCTTCTTTGGTTTGCTGCTCTCATTCTCACGGCAGGGGGTTTTATCGGACACTGTTTCCATCTGATTACGTCACTAATGGCGTCAGCCCGTCGCGTCGTTGCTCCTATGCCTCTGGAGTCAGGTAGTGTATCTTTATATATTTTTCGTTTGAATGACAAACAAAAGACGGCAGGAACCAACTCATCAAGTTTTTAAATTATTTAACTTTATGCGTTATAAAAAAAATTGATTTTGTACGTCAAATGTGTTCAGCTTTGAAGTCAAAGTAATTTCTGATTCAGTAACAATTTTCTTTTATCATTTTATTATCGGTTTGTTTTGACAAATCTGCCGTAGCAGAAAAAGGGTTTTCGTTTGAAGTTTAAGACTTGGGTTCGATTCTGACTCTGGCCAAATCAAAGGCTTAAATTTTGCCGGAGTTGTAATCTGCGCTTCCCTTCGTGACGTTCAGTGTTAAGTTAACAACATGATGCTTCTGCAGTGTGTACCTTCCCAGATAAGCGGCAGCTGATTTATAAGACCACAAGCTTTCATTAACGTCATTTAGCCTGAGCAATAGGAATTAAATGCGGTGCTAATTACAGAACAGTAAGTTTCTAAAGTCAAACAATTTTCTGAAAAGATAGAGACAAATGAAATCTTTGATTAATCTCACCATAATACGCCGAAGCGTGTGACGAGTTGGCTGTGCCCACTTCCGTGTCATTGCGCCCGGGCAACACAGCTCCCTTTGAAGAAATGTAACAGTAGTGGCAAGCCGTTGGCAACTATGATTTGATCGGTCCTAGATTTGAAGAGACGAACGCGTTACCGCTCGATCAATTGGCCGGTATAAAGTCAACGACAATTGTTAACTAGATGCGAGCTTGCTGAGAAGCAAACCCTTTGAACGACCGACGCAAATATCTAGAGATTTCAAAAAAACTTGCCCCCTAGCTCAAACCGTTCAAAAAATGACTTTAGAGGGTCCATTTAGGATGTTTCCAGCATGATGGTATCCTCAAACTATGTCAAAATATTTGTGTCTTAAACATCCATCTACTGATATCAAAAACAAAAAACAAAAAAAAAACTGGCACCTTAGGTTAAACCGTTTAAAAAAATGATATTGGGGGTCCATTTAGGGGGAATCGGTGGAGTGGTACCCCCAAACTTTGTAAAAATATTTGTCTGTTAGATAACTACTAATATTAAAAACACTGATACCCTATAGGTTAAGCCATTCAAAAAAGTGATTTTGGGGGTCCCCAGGGGGTGATATCCCCAAACCATGACAAAATATTTGTCGATTAAATATTGACTGATATCAAAAAGTAAACTGGCGCCCAAGGTTAAGCCGTTCAAAAAATTAATTTTGGGGGTTTATTTGGGAAGGTCCCCGGGAAGGGGATTGTACCCCCAAACTATATCAAAATAATTGTCTGTTAAATATTTACTGATATCAAAAAAAATCGACACCCTAGCTTGAACCGTTCAAAAAATTTATTTTTTGGAGCCCAATTTTGGAAGACCCCCGAGAGAGGGACCCAAAAAAATCTTGGGAGACAAAACTGCGTTTGCAGCTCAACAACTTCACACAAAAATTAGATTTTGGAGTTTTGTGATTTAGGAGAAAAAGAGGGTACAAGATCTAGGAAGAAAAAAAGGAAAAAAAAAGAGAATAAAAACTCATCGCGGCTAAAAGTGGGTTCGTAGGGATGAAAGGGCATCTTAAGAAATGTAACCATGTGAAATATTTTTTGCCGTAATTAAAAGCCGTTTTTGAATGAAATCGCTTTTTACGCCAAACTTTCATTGCGGTTTTCGGGTCCTAAAACCAAAGTCACGTAACTAATTGCTTGAAATTTGGTACAAACTTCCAACTCATTAATCTCAAACTGGTGTCAAAATGTTTTGTAGCTAGACCACTTAATCGTTCTAGAGTTATAAGCAAAAGTCTGAAACTTCGCACTCGTTAGTTTGAAAATTGTCGAGTAAAAACAAAGCAACATGCGACGCTGGCGTCGGTCGTTCTGATTTATCAAAATAATAAAAGATAATTGTATAATAAAGACATTTTTTTATCATTTTGAAAATTATTCTGATAACAGCAGTTGAGCTAAATTTCAAATCAACCTCAAAATTTTTTAAATGTTGCTTTTTTAGACAGAAAATTGTCTTTGGAAAATGAGTCCCCAAAAGGTTTGAAAGACGGAAATCTTCCGTGTTCTTCAGAAGAATCAAACGTGTGAATTCGTGGGGCTTTTGCAAAATCAGTTGATGTTTCATTATTTTGCTTTCCTTTTGTAATGTTGGGTCAAAAACTGTAGAAAGGCAAAATTACTACACTGCACAATATACGTATATATCACTGCATGTGGTAGGTTTATTTGCTTTGAGCTTTGTAAATTGATCGGTCCTTATTAATTGCACTAAAAACATTCATTGCAAAATAAAATATTAACTTCCATACGATGAGTTGAAACGGTTTTAAAGATATGGTGTTACAGTGCCGTCGCCAGAGCAAACGAAGTGAGGGGGCTCTAGCCGGAAGTGGGGAGACACTAAACTAGATCGAACTTTTCCACATAAAAACTGATATTTTACGGCTACCAGTTTTACGCTATTTTAAAAAAGTTGTATTCACATTTGAAAAAAGAGACGCATAAGGCCCGCAGCGTTTTCTAGCTCGTTTCGTACGCGGCTCATATAATCCCTTGAAAAATCTGTCTGCAGCAATGAATGCGACCAGCAATGCAACCAGGATTTTGTTGAAAGGGAGGGAGCTTGAACCAAAAGTAAAGTTGTTTTTTTTCACAAAAATTTTCTAATTTGGGCCCCGTGCTGAACAAACTGATGCAACTCAAGTGTGTCACCAAGAGAGGCCTGGAGGTCAGAGCACCCAGCTGAGGGGCGATTTTTGTGACTTTGCGGTAAAAATAGCGATTTTAACGACATTTCATTCACATTTCGCACGTTTTTGAAGCTAAATGAATAACTACAATAAATTGCTAAAATCCAGAAGTCATTGAAAGAATTAAATTGGTTGGCCACTTCAGCCCCCCTTATACTAAAGATCAAGTCCGAAACACGTTTAAACGCTTGTATTTTTGGGTTAAATTATTTAAATGACTTGGCTAAAGGGGACTGAAGCCGCCTTAACTCCTTTCCTCTGGTTGCGCAACTGACCCCGATCTAAAAAAATTTTGAGTGTGCTCAAAAAAAGCAAAAATAGCTGGTCTTTTAAAACATGTTTTCACGAGTTGCTTCAGGTCATCATCACTACCGAAGTACTGGTAACGATTCTACAGGCATACCATAGTCACTAGTGACTATGGGCATACATTCCTATTCCACGGCACATCCCTAAAGGCGTATTAATAAGACTTATTATTGCGTCACATTTATGTACAGCAGTTAGTGGCCAGCAATTTCGCGGAATAGAGAAAACTTCAAACGAGAATTATGTTTGAACGACATCAGTCCTTTTTCCAAAATTGCCCGCTGTCTTATCGATACGTGATGTTCCAAAAACGTATTCTGTGTAAACCGAAATAGGGGGGGCACAAGCAGTCGTTAGGAGGGGCACGGCCCCCCTGGCCCCCCGTAGCGATGGTACTGTGGTGTTTACAGTTGTTCGAAAATCAGTCTTAAAAGCTGCATCAAATTTATACCGTCTCCATTGTTCCCCTTGTGGTTACATCTTTATGTTTACATAAATTTAATCTAACGTAACGCTCCATTGACCAATAACCACAAGCAAAACGCATGCCGAACATACATAGGTAAAATTGCATGGATCACTCATTTACCTCATTGGTTATTCAACGAAGCCGATTGCAGCAATGAAATTCGCGATTTTGACATTGGATGTTTTTTGTCATGATTAGTGAACAAAAGAAGCTCTTTTTCTTACAAATGTCACAACGCTTAGCTTTAAGAGGCATTGAAGCTAGGTTTTTCACTGTTAACCAAACTGTTGGGAAAAGCCTGAAATCCAAACATTTTTTGGCAAAAAATTACAGTATAAACAAACTATAAAAGACTTTTATTAATTCCAAGGAATATAACTGAGTAATAAACTTAAAGGTAAAATTTTAACCCATAATAAAGTTTTTGCTCAAGAATATTCTTTATAACAAATCTCAAGAAATTTGAACGATCTACGACTTTCCATTTTCTCGATTTTACAGTTTAAAATTAAGTTCTCCTCTTCCTCTAAGTTTTTTAAAATTAAGTTTTCCTCTTTCCTTTTTTAAAATTAAGTTTAAATGTTGCCGTTTAGTCAACATTGTGACAAAAGATTAACTTTTGAAAAGCTGATTTACATTTATTTAAAAAGCAGCTACCGTAATTTACAATTCTAATCCTTTACTCTGGCTTGACAACAACTCTGCTGTAAAACACTTATTGAGAAAGAATTAGAAACATGGAATACTTTTTAAAATTTTGTTTCTTATTGGCAACCGTGGCAAAATTTTTAAGAGGAAAAAGCCTTTTTACGAAGAAATCTAAGCTGTTTATTTCGGGAATACAAAACGTAGTCAGCTCAGCAAATTTGGTGAAGTTGGTCTTCAGATTTGTCTAAGTTTTTGTAGAGAAAGCCGAGCAAAAAACTTCGACTTAAATGCCCTTTCAAGAAAAACTTGAAAATGCATTCATAGCAAAGGTTTTACTAAGAAAATATAGTTGACTGATAGTTTTGCTTTAATCTAAAAAACGATTAAAAATATTAAAGAGTATAAAATAATTACCTCAAACAAGTTCTTTGCTGACTCAACCACAAAGTAAAGAATGATTTTGTAAACAAATTTTATTGTAATACGTTAAAAAATGAATAAGAAATACCACGTACTCGAAAAATTGGAAAAACAGAGACAACGCAGCAAAGGTAATTGCAAAGAAGACAGAGCAATTTTATTGGGACACATTGTGTAAAATTTGTTAGTTTTATCAACTTTCAAAAAATTTGGAAGTGTCATTTTCTCGACTGTGAAATAGCACAAATAATTAAGAAACTTTTAAAGCGTTTTTCCAACAAACTTAAAAAGAGTTTTACTACAAATCTTTATACAGTTTTACTACAAATCTTAAATTTGCAGTAAAAAACATTTATAGTGATGATTGTTCTCACCTTCATGTTATTTCCCTAGTAATTAACGTTGTGGCTACAATTGAATTTTACTAAAAAATGAGTATTTTTTCAGCGAGGCAAATGCAGCACTTTTCTATATTAATTGCGTTGTAAAAGATAAACAACTAGTATTTTTGGAGAAGAAATTGTTTGTTTAAAAAATAATCCTCTTTTGTGAAATTTAGAGCGGTTCAGAAGTGTTCAACACAATACTAGTGATTAAACACTTGTTGTGTACAGTACTTTGTAATATTGTAGTTCTAATGAATTGTAACATAATCACGCCATAACTTTGCAAAAATACACAGTCAGACCTAATAAAGTACTCAACTGGTCGTATTGTTGTGAACAAGTAAAATCTATAACTTTCCACACATTCCCACGTACTTTGGTAGAAAACTTCTTTACGATTAGGTGCGTAGCAAGGATTTTGCTGAGGGGATAGGTACTTTGAACCCAAGGCTAAAATTTGTCAAGTTTTACCGACATGGGTCTGGGGCGTAGCCGGAGGCATTCAGGAGCCTGGGAAAAAATAGTCATTTTAACACAATTTGAATCACATTTTACACGTTGGTAGAGTCATTTGAAAAACTAATTGCTAAGACTTAGAGCTTTCTGACAAAAATAAACTATCTAGCCCTTTTTGCCCCCTTACTTTCTGGTCAAGTTCAAAACATGTTTAAAAGTTTACGTATTTGGGTTAAATTTTCTAAGTGACTAAGCAAAAAAGGGGGGACTTTAGCCCTCTTAGCCCCCTCTGATTACGCCACTGTTTAAGATCGATACCAAGTGTAGCATACAAACTGTAGCCAACTTTACATTGCGATGCAACTATCTGATGTAGGTAACAATGGATTCACCACCTGTTCACTGTAACTCCACAAGCGTTCCGCTAGGTTACAGTCATGAGCTAGTGGACAGGTTTTACTCGGTCGGCAAGAAACAAAATATTCTCCACTCAGGTCATCAAGATTCTGAGCTAAAGCGAGGTGGATTTGCGTTTGAGCGCCCTCTTTCGGTTGATATAAAAATAAATAAAATAATGGAAACACTGCAAGTTTGAGAAGAAATGGAAATTCCCGAAATAAAGATGTAAAAGTCCAACCTGAAATAAGGAAAGAAATGGTTAGCTTCTCCGAAAAACAGCAAGTTAATGTAAAAAATGAAGGCACGCTATTTTTATCCTCAGAATAGTAACACTGAAGTGATTGGCAAAATTAAGCTTAAATTTTACTTGAATTTTGTACAGATCGATCGGGCAAACATTCAATTCAAAACCGAAAATATTCAGCAACAAACCTATAACCACTTTTCATCCCTGGAATGTTAGAAATCAATAGCAAAGCTTATAGGCTCAAACAAAAATAATTTGAATTAATTTCTTTCTATTTTGTATATTGTACATTTATGGATGGGAAGTCGAAGTTGGGATTTTCAAAACTCTGTTTCTCATGTCAACAAATTCAAAAATATCCTCAAAGGCAAAAATAGTAAAATCTAAACAAAAAGGTGGATACAAAATCAATGTGTTTAGACCCTAAAAAATCGCATTGCTTTGGTTTACCTGGATGGGCAACATACGTGCTGATTGTTGATTCTCTGCGATTAATTTCACGAGCAAATAAAACGTTTGCCAGTTTGCTGCAGGCATATGCACGGAATTGCGCTGGAACCCATGACCCGTCCGGTTGATGAAGTGACTTAAAATCGATTTGGCCCCATAAATGAGCCACCGAAGAGACAAATATAATTCGAGGCGATTCTGATTTTCTATAAAAAATCGCACAAATTTTTATTCTAAAAATGACAACTAAAGCACCAATAATACCGATAACTTAGTTGCGTCTGAACATTCGTAACTGTAAGTAGTGGTGCTTTAAAATTTCACAGGAACCGTATCTGTAAGCTTTATTACAATATAGCAGTCTGTTCCTTTGAACTACATACACTAATTATACAGGAAATTTATACTAAAGCAATTTTTAACGACTGGTTCTCTGGATTTAGCAATTGTGTTTGTGCGAACCGGACAAATACTGCCTTTAAGCCAAGCAAATATAAAGCGGTAATCACGATGCAATTGCTGTTTGGTCAAATTTGAAGTAAAGGTTTGAGCGTTTCCAGAAAACTTCTTAAAATAGGATGGTTTTAGGGTTTCTCATACTCTACATTGCACAGTAACTAACACCTTACAAGACACAAAATTGATGATTTACCTCAGGAGAGGAATCAGTCTTGTTGTGAGGTAATAAGGGGCAAGATGGTTGACCCCAAATATTCTTGGCAGACCATCCTTCGTGATCCCAACTCCATGTCCTATTCCTAAAACAAATAAATAATATTTCAAATTAAGGTAGCGACACTGAAAATTAAAGAAAATATAACGCGTAGCACGATAATCAAAATCAAATCATTCGTTAAATTAGCTGTATTACGCAAAGCGTGTAACGAGTTGACAGGGCCCATCTCCGCATCATTGCGCCTGCATCCAACACAAATCCTTTCGAAGTATTGTGGTAGCGGTGGTAAGCCTATGGCAATACTGAGTCCGATTTGACCGGGCCGAGATTTAAATCTCAACCCTTCCGCTCCGGAGACGAACGCGTTACCGCTCAATCAACCGGATGAGTAAAGTCTTTTGAAAAGATACGAAATAATACTTTCTGCAAAATAATGTTTGTTTGCAAATCCTCTTTTCCTTCAAAACCTAGCAAATATTATTAAATGAAGTTAGGGATTACAATTAACATTAATTTAATTTTTGAACTCCTTGCTGAAAATGTCTCTTCGAATTGGGATATCTCACCCTTCTATTTGTTAAACAAGAAACAGTGTGAAGAGTTTTTAAAATTTTTAATTCAGGTTTGTAACCGGTTTTATGTCAAAAATGTTTTTGATATAAACTTACCAGCATTATTGATTAAAATATCTATGCTTGAAAAATTATCGCGGATTGTTTCCACGCAAGTCTTCACGCTGTCAAGTTTTTCAAAGTCCGCGTGCACTATCGTAACATGCGGGTTTCCTGTTTGTCTTAAAATTTCTTTTGCCAAAGCTTGACCTAAAGAGTAAATAAAACAACGCTAAAATTATACTTAAACTTGAAAATTGACCTTCTACACTCTTTGATTTTGAAACATATTCATTTCTGTGAAGTTTTGAGAATTATAAGGGTTACTTTTTTGCCAAAATCAAATTATCTTGCATCTTAAAGGTATGAAATCCAGTAAAAAGTTCCAAAATGAATGTAGATTAATAAACAATACGGTAGTTAATAGCTTTTACGTCTCTTTTTTTTAGAGGATGATTAATTTACTGTAATGTTACAGTATTACAGTAATGCAATCAAATACATCAAAGCAGCAAATGTCATTGACAAATCTATATGTACTGCTTAATATTTCACTAACGGTACATTTATAAATGTTAACAAAAAATAATCAATTCAACTCAGTTTTAACATAATCTAACCTTTTGTAACGTTTCGACATGGGATTATAATTTTAGCTCCTCTTCTAGCCATTTCAATTGCGGTTTCTTTACCTACCCCATCTGTGCCTCCTGAAAACAACACAGAGTAAAATATTGACTAGCTTGGTTACATACCTAAAACTGACGAAAGTACGTTTTGATTTTGGGTTCAAAAAAGGAGCCACGAAACTGTTAAAACTGTTAACATGTAGATTGGTTTATGGAATGGTACTTAATCTTTTCTCACCAAGTTCCCTAGATCAGAAACAATCGATGTAAGATTGTTTCTGATGTGATTATGCCAAATTCATACATAATCAAATCAATCAGCGTCTATCTCCAAATTTTAATAATTATGTCACTTTGGCCAAACTCTCGCACAGTCGGCAAACTCATACTACGGCATCCTTGAATTTAATAATTCCTCTTTACAAAACCAAAAGAACGCAACAATCAATTAAATATTTCTGTGCGAAATTTTGGAATTCCATTCCCAATAATACTAAAGACCTCTCATTTAGAAAGTTTTTAAAAGAAACCAAAGAAATTCTTTTGAACTCCTTGTGATAATTTTCTTGTGTCTATATTTTCAAATTATAAAGTGGCGACTTGAATAATGCTTGTATATTACTCGTATATAATCTTCCAAAAATTATAAGTTAATTATCTAAATTATTTTCTAAAAATACTAAATTTTAGTAACTCTTAGCCAGCACATTCTTCTGTAGCTCTTGTTTTGTCTTTTCTTTTTTTTTTTAGTTTTTGCTTCCTTGTGTTTTTAATGTCAGTTCGTTGTAGCTCGAAAAAAGATGCCACATTTTTTGTTATGCTTTCCAGAGTGGCTGCAGACTCGAAGGCCTCGCGGTCTCTTCAGGCACTGCTTTCATCATTAATAATAACACTATTCGTTCTCTGTTTTATCTGCTTTTGTTTTCTTGTTTATATAGTGGCGTCAACAAACAAACTTGAACTTGAACTTAAGTCTTCGAGACAACCGGCCCATCTTTCTACCACACACAGCTGAGGCTTCTCACTATACCTTTTATTGCTGAGTGGTAAATATCAATTTTTATAGTTTTTAGTATGACACGACCTGGGGACGAACCCAAGTAAACCGTTTCAATAGCAGACCCACCTCCTCGACTACTGATCGGTAAATGAAATGGCGTTATTAACGAAAATAACTCTTTTAACGTTATTCTAATAAAAGTGCTATAATTTTTGTATTTAAGTTTCGTTTAAAAACTTCTCAAACTTTTATTAATGGCAAGCTTCTCACCTGTAATTACAACCATTTTCCCACTTAGCATGGTCAAGCATTTGCAATTTGGTTTGGGACACAGAAAAATGTAGAGTGCATAACCCCACAAGATGGCGCACAGTGAAATGATCGTGTTACCATTTGATGCATGGATCTCGTCGCTTTTTGAAGCAGATTCGTAAACCGAATCAGAAAGGTCAGAATAATTTAAAAGTGTAAAGTTTTCTGCTACTTCCATTTTATTTGCTATTTCCTAATTTCTGTAACAAAAAGTATAATAATTTACAACAATTTCGTACATAACTTACTTTCGTTCTAACAATTGTGGTTTCAACGTTCTAGCCACAAAATAAAGGAAAGACTCAACAGTAACATTATCGAAAAAGCGAGTGAAATATATCACCATAGTTAACGTTTGGTTCATTAGAATCATGGAATGCTATATTAGGTATCGAAATGCTATTCTTCTGTTTCAATCAATTGCTGATGATAAGATGACCAATGTCTTGAAACGTTTAGAAAAATAACTGTTCAGGTCTTGGCTTTTTGCTTTACATTGCAATGTTCTACCATATGAAGTTTTTTTGTTTTTCTTCTTTACGACGTAGTTATCGTTGACAGTGTTTTAAATCATCGTCGCTTTTCTTCAAATGAAACGCTTGCAAGTCTACGCTTCACAGAGCTGGACAGCACAGTTCGGATCGTTAGCCCTCAACATCAACTCTCAGAACTGGTAGCTGAGATGATCTAATCCACGCAAGTGGGAGAAACAACTCATAACCAACTGGCTACAACTTCACCTTGAACAAAAATGCCAACACCTCTATCTCTAACAGAAAACTACTGTAGATCTGCATTTCAGACTGCGTCCACTTTTGACTAATGCAGTTATAAAGCAAGAGCGACCTTTCGTTTCTGGTAGATTTTGGGCCGCGTAAATAGCTTAATAAAAATTAACATAAATAACATAAAACTCCGTGCTGAAAGCAATAATGAAATCTAATTCGCAAATCCTTAATTAATAGTATAGTTGATGAAAATAGAACAAAAATTAAAATGCACGTGACAAGACAAAGCAGTTATATTTAGACAAGTTTAAAACTATAAGCAACATAATGAACAAGTGACATTTAATTATTTCACCGAACATCAGGAAAATGATATCCTACAGCAATTGACGTAAGTTCTGGTATCGGCGCGACTTCAGTTTTTTTTATAGATTACTAAAGAGGGAAAATAATTCGACAAATTTCTGAAATTGAGGTGGCTGCCTACAACTACTGTGGCGAAAGTTTGATAAGTTTGCAAATTGGGGGAGACTACGGGTATACCTAATTCAATTTTTAGCTGCGAATGATCCAAATTTATCCCGAATTTTAAATTAGTCTGGATATCAATTTTAAACACCATTAAAGTACACCAAAGACAAATCAAATTCAAAATTAGCCCTTTCAATTTGCTGGGTTAGAATAAAAAAGAAATAGATTTTGTTGAGTGTCGCGCAGAGGCGACCACTTTATGAATTTTCTCACGGGTCCGGTCAAATTTATATGTCGTCGGTCTAACTAGTACACGCTTAACCTTTTTCGCAAAACAATTACGCTTTGCCGTGTCATGGTTAATCACTCATGCATGACCTTAAACTTAATTATTATTTTTCACGATAAGTGATGCGGGGTAAAATAACCCTTCATTGAACCAATTTGGCTTTCTTATCTCTATCATCACCACGCAAACTCAAAATCGACAAACTTTCAGTAATTTCAGTCATTTTAATCCATATTTTTTAATTTTGAAAGAACATGCTTTTTCTGGTATCTGATTCATTTGAAAAGGTTTAATGATCAGAGATCAACAAAATAATTTAGACTATGATTAAAATGACTGAAATTAAAAAGAAAAAAAAGAAAAGAAAAAAGAAAAAAAAAGAAAAAATAATTTAGACTAATGTTAACTAGTGTTGTCAAATGACGTAAGATTGTAAGACGTAATGTCTCCGTGAACTATTAAATTAGTTCTGCCTATTTCACTTCAGGAATAGTTTAATTTAGACTAAGGTTGGCTATTAATATATGGACATTATAAATATTGTGCACAAAAACACAACAATAACAACACAGTAACAACACAATAACGTATTGAGCGTCTACACTTGGCGGTTAAAAATGAATAGAGCTTTGTGGTTTTGATTAGTAGCCTACAGTATTATTTAATTATTTTAATTGTTCTAAAATTTCGGAGCAAAAATATGAGTTTTGCACTTAGTTTAATCTATCCGGTAGTTTCGGGTTCAATTCTGGGTCGGGTCAACCAAAAGACTAATAAAAATTGGTAGGCTATTCAAGGTATCCCTACTTGATGATCAGCTTTAAAAGGGAGAGTGGGAAGCATCCACCGTATGTGATAAACAGATAGACAGGTTCCAGCTTGACTCGAAGGACAAAAAAGTACCTTCGCTGTCTCTTGGCCAAGGCAACTTGGTGAATAACACCAAGAAAGATTTCTAGAGTCAAACATAAACGAAGCACGTTATTTGAATGACAAACAAAAGGCCTGAGAATAAAATCGAACGATTCTTTCAAATGTGTACAATGTTCATACGGGGATATTTGAAACAAAAGTTGGTCGCGTTTGCTCATGATTTTTGTCATTAGCATATTTTATTTTTATTTGGCTCAATTGCTTGTACTGTAATATTCAAAAACGTTTCAATGACCGGAAAAGCTCTGACCTGATCTAAAGAAGTTTTCTGTATTTTAATAAATTCCAGGTCTGTATCTATGAGGTGTTCCATCTAGTACGAATTACTGTGAGTTGTTAAAATATGAATTAATTTAAAAAGGAAGGGCTTGTTTTCGTTCAGTTTATGACCAAAATGACAAAAAACATTAAATCCATTTTTATTGGGAAGCGTTCTACAACTTACTTTCACAAAATATTGTTCAAAAATAAGGTCTGTTTCCATCTACTGTTTCCAATTGAAATCTAGTCTTCAACAGATAATTATGTCTCTTGTCTCCAATCTAAGATTAGTTTGTATTTCGATTACGATAGCAATTAAATTATGTTTTTAATTGGTTTATGACTAAGTTTGCTGTTTTTCATTCGTTCTTCCGTTCATTTTCTACGACGCTTTTTAGATACTGACAATGGTCTTTTGAGACCGTAATCTATTTTATAAATTTAATGAAACTTTTCAAACGAATTGGTTGTTTTTAGTAATTAATTTAGTGATTGATTTTGCTTGTACGTTCCATGTTTTATCCTCTAAGAACCGTCTTCATAAAATTACCTGGTGAAACTTTGTCGATCTGGGTTTGATTACCTACATGTCCCTATTAATAATTGCGTAAATTACACTGCGACCTACTCTGTAATAATGTAGCCTTGCAACAACGTTGACATCAAATTATAAGTATATTAAAAATGATTAGCTTGAAAGTTAAATTTGTAGCTGGCAACACCAGGCTATTTGTGTAGCGATTTTATACTTGATAATGAGCTCTCTGGAAAACAATGGATTGTAGAAAATTAAAAATCGGAAAGGATGCGTTTGTATCTTTGACCATGATATGATTCCCTTCTTTAACAATTCTGATTTTAGAAGCACTGCGGTAAACCGAAGTGTACTAACGATTTAAAATTTTTTGATCAGTTGCGGTTACGAAAATACCGCACCATTTATATAAATTAGTGTTGCGTACTCGCAATTGTAATGCTTGGGTCAGAAAGACGCGTCCAAATACGGTCGACCGGCTTGGTTGAACAACCTATCAAGCGACTCTCCAGCTTGGCTCAAGAACCAATGTCTCCGATTTTACTTTCACTTGTGGCTACGTTGGAGTACGACGCTACGCAATGGCGTCTCTAGGGGGGGGAGGGGGGTGGCCGGGTGTTACCATTTTGGGGTGACTCCATTTGGGGTGACACCGTATTAGGATGTGAAATCATATCTCCACTGATTTAAGGTGAATACCTTTTTATGGATGTCATGTCATATCTCCACCGATTTGTTGACCCAAAACCCACTGATTTTGCGGCGAAGACCTTTTTTTTTTGGTTTTCGCATACTTTTGATCTGAAAACCCACTCATTTTGCAGCGAAGACATTTTTTTTTTGGTCTTCCCCTAGTTTTGTACCGAAAAAGAGTGTCACCCCGGGTGCCACCTTCCATAGCAACGCCACTGACGCTACGCTAGTAACAAGTTTTATTTTTGCATTATGTTATCTTGTTTTGGAAACTCTGTCCATTTAGGTTTTGCCCCTAGCCCGACAAAACCAGCTGCTGCTGCCTAAACGTAAAACACCAATCGTGAAAAACTGCTGAAAATTTTTTCCATTGAGAAAATAAAACTAATCGAGCTTGTCTTTTTCTTTCCTATAAAAATAAAATTCTGAATTTTACTCAAAATGCTAGAAGTCTTTAAAATATCTGTTTCCTAAGGAAATTCTAAAATTCGATGAACTGCAAGTAAAGATAATTTGTTAACTATTACCGCTAGAGTTCAAACCTTTCAACAATCTAGTCGATTTATTCTAAACTTGAAAATAAAAATACCGGTCCCAGCAGTAAGATAGTGAAAACGCGGACAATTTACAAGAGTGGGCAATTTATTTCTCCATTTGCCAAATTTGATCAAAAAGTAACACATTAGAAAAAATATATGTTGTTGTGAGCCAATACGAAAATTATTAAGAATCGCTTTTAATCTTTTTTTCATGAAATGTATTACTGTTAGGTACTTATTTCAAAGAATTTCTTATCTTTACGTCAAACTTGGTCTCTTATGTAACATAATTTTCATGACTGATACTAGTTCATTAATTTTTTTTTATCATTGAAAACTATAATCTGCCGTTGATTAACGAGCGAAGCACGTTTTAGTATACACAATCGGCTAAATATATCGATAGCGAAGTTTCAAACGATGGTTTTAGTTGCAAAACTGCTTCTAAAGCTAAACGTTTGACAAAGCAAAAAAAGTATGTGGTAGAATATAAAAAAATTAAGAAATTTTGAGCTTAGCTGAATTACAGTAAATTTTGCAACGCGGAATTATATCAGTTTCGTGTCTATTTGTCACCACTAAATCGTGTCTATTTGTCACCGCTAGATTATATTGCGCTTGTGGCGTTTTCCACGGTTGTATATACAAAAATATCATAAAATGAATGACTTGCGCCGAACGTTTAATTCCAACAAGAAAAAAGAAAAATACTCTCTTGAATAATATAACTCTGTTTTGGATTATCAATGTCTTTTAAAATTTTAAAGCTGTGAAATTGCAACAAGTTAGTTTTGATACCACAGAAGATCTGAAACAACTGATTTTTTCCAATGATTAAATAGCAGAAAATACTGTTTTTTTTCTTTTTTTTGTGTCTAAATCTTATTGGAAACCCAAAACCAATATCCGTGATAGAGCAAAACTTTTCAGACCAGTGTTTTTGTCAAATGCTTAAACAACTTCAATCGAGTCATTATGCAGACATATTTAAGATGATCTGGCATACTTCCATTTAAAACTTCTCATTGAATCAACCAAAAAGACAATTTTTAAATTAAATCAAATTTACATTGTTTTGGTCCTAGATTTTCATCGTCACGGCAGGCGACAACTCGCACGCGAGAATGTCTCTGCACGCAACCAAAATCGTGATGTCCGATGACAAAGACTCAATGGAATTCACATTCCATCGGCTATCAAAATACCTTTCTGATACGAATTAACGTAATAATTCTTCCTTCATGCTATAAAAGGAGAGATTTACTGGATCACGGTATAGCTGACAAAGTTCAGCTAATTATGAGAAAAACCACAAAAAATCTATCAAAAAAGGAAACGGAATTAACCAAAAAGTTAAAATCTATTTCAAGCAAATAACCAAAACAATGCGAAATGTTTTAGCAAAAAAGCAAAACCAAAGAGCAATCGAAATGTCTCAATTAAGTTCTAAGACCCTCTAAATGTTCTTCCAAAAGAAAATAGAAAATATGGTGTCAAAAAAGGGCATCAAAATATACGATTTTAAAAGTTGATTGGTGGTACAGAACTTGAGAATTGCTTTGATTAAAAAGTTCGCATTTTCGATGCTTTTCGTCTGACTCTTGTCAAGAAAAATCGTCAGAATGAAGATTCTGATAATTCTTCTTGATAACTGTCCGACGAAAAGCTTCGAAGGTATGAACATTTTAATCAAAGCAATACAATTTTAAAGCAAATGAGAATCAAATCCATTCCCACATACCGTAAACAACCAATTTATCGTACTGCAATATCTAGTTTTTGAAGTCACGCATATATTTTAATGCAAGACATGTATTTAGACTAGCGGTGCCCAAAGTTTTTAGAAAAGAGGACCGCATTGTACTTTCTTGAGCTTGAGCTAGCGGCACAATCAGTAGCGCCGGGCCGAATTGGAAGTAATTTTTGGCTGGAGAAATCGGTTTTCAGCAAAGTTTAATGTAATTTGTGATGAAAATTAGGTGCAGACCAAAAAAAAGTCCTCACTGATATTTGAACTAATTTTAGGCCGGTGAAATCGGCTTTCGGTAAGATTTGATGCAGTTATCATTTCGGTTTACTTTCGACGATGAAATAAAACTTGAAGTAATTCAAATCAGACGCGGGCCGCAAAAACTTGTTATGCGGTCCGCAAACCGCACTTTAGACAGCCCTGATTTAGACCTTTTATCCACCATAGCTCTGTTGTCGATACGAGCAAGTTAACACACCTGAATGTTAGTTTGATCTTTTTAAATAATATTTATATATTTGCTATTTTTAAGTTCAAGTTTAATTTCTAGTTTAAATTTTGCCGAAATGATTTGCTTTTAGTTTTAATTTGCAAAACCTCGTACGGTATTATAGAACAGTACTGCAGCTACTCTACTCAAAATGCGTTCAGCAAAACACAGCAAGTTTACAGTTACGTAAAATTTCATCATTTTATGTCATGTAATCGTGTGTATGAATCATTGACATGCGATTTACATTATTTTTGTTTGTTGACATGAAACGCATTAAGCGCATTGAAATAGCGATGCTTCCCTCTTGAAAAGTTGCGTGCAAATGACAAGAAAAAATCGGATATTTAAAGCACAGCATGAAAATTTAGTCATTCCAAAATCGCAAAACAATAAAGGTTCTTAAAGTAAATTTTGATTACGATGAGTATTTACTTACTATATAAAAATTGCCTCCTAATTTAGCATCGTTTTAACTATCACTGTAATGTAGAACTGTAATTTTGTTATAAATATTTCGCAGTATATTGCACATTAATTTATCTTAAAAACAAGGGTTGTAGAGAAAATCGTATTTACATGCAGCGTGCAACTATTTATAAAAATTTATAAATTGCGAGACAAATTAATTAACAGCAAATTTAAAACTTCGAACTAGTCAAATAGACTATAGTTAAAGGAATTAACCGAAACGTCTCAATGAATATGCTCTACAGTATTTTAGTTGCATTGTTTTCCATTAAATATATTGCTACCTTAATAACAAAAATCACAGCCACTTTACCAGAAATAATTGTATTGCAAACGTTTCAGCGCTTTCCTGTTCCATCTTCTTCTGGGTTGTACATTTGTCCGAAAAATATATTCCGTTTACTTTGGTACGTAAAGCTGTTTTGTTTTTAAAAAGTGTAATAAAACTAAAAAAAGCTGAGATCTTTCAATTTAGAGAAATAGCGGCTCTATGTTTAGAGGTTTTTAAGTCTCCAAGCTAAGCAGTAAGCACCTTTGAGTTTTTCATACATCCCATACAGTATAGCCTATTTTGTTCCTGCTAATTGCAACATTTCGAAGGAGTTTTTTCAGTTAGGATTGTGGTTTTGTTTTGTGTTTGTAATCAAAATGGCGGCATTTTTATGTATTTTTTCTCACGCTGTAAAGCTGCATGCTTCCAAACGCAATTACGCAAGGTTTGAATTTATCTACTTTAAAATGTGTAGCTATAGTGATGGACAATTTTGCTGTTCAATTATACGTTGTAATTTATTTGCTTTTGATGTTAGGTTTAATCTGAAATGCTTTTTAATATTATCATCTTCTACTTTTTACTTTTAATATTATCATCTTCTAGATAAGTCCTAAGTGCAAGATTAAAGATGTGCTAGACAAAGTAATAGACAAAAGCAAATATATTAATTCGAGCATAACTCCACAAAGCAAATGCAAACTACTACATTTTGGTCATAATGTCTTTCTAAGTGACTCAAATTAATACAATAATTATCTAAGTTTTCTACAATAATAAAAATACCTATAAAATCGTTAAAATAATGACCCCAGAAGGCTGTTTCGCCGTTAGGCTCTTCAGGAGGGTGAGAGCAAATCTAATTCGTAAACTTTAAGTAGAGTCTGGGCGATTAAAGTACAAGTCGAAGTTAACCAACAAGCAAATTCCCGCCTAATTACCGCCTCACATACTTTCGGCTACTGTATTCTAAAATTTCTTAGCAACAACAATAGCAATATTATATAGTGTTTGCGTTGTTTACATTTCATCTGTACACTTCCTATTGCCACCACGATTTGAACCAATGATCTGTAGTTTTGCAATACCTTTGCTCTTGTGACTGTCCTTTCTATTGCGTCATACTTAGTTGGCGGTTGAAGTTTTTTTTGTGCTAGCGCTTTCTAGCTTGGTCCGGCTTCAGATTCAGTCTTCTACCGTTGCTTTATAATTATCAGACCAGTAGTATAAGTGCCGCATTGAGCTCTACCCGTCTGATGTCACGAAGCAGAACGGGTTAGATTTGAGTTTATGTAGTAGTTATTGGTTAAAGTGTAGCAAGTCCCAGTAAGCAGCGCGTATCCTCTTCTAGGATGCCTTACTTTGTTATTTTGTTCTTCTGTTCCTGTGCTTTACCCCGCTGGTAGTTGCCTGATGGTAATCAGCGCGCTTGCTTTTTCGGAGCGGGGATGCCGATTATTGCCTCGGCCCCGCCGGCCCGTCTTTGTTCTGGAATACGTAGGAATTTGCTACTTGGTTAACTTCTACCAATTCTTTAATCACTCAGACTCTACTTGAAGTTTACTGTTTAGATTTGCTGCCTCCCCCCTGAAGAGCTTAACAGCGAAACAGCCTGTTGGGCATTATTTTAACGATTTAATGCGCTTTTATTATTGCTAACAGGCTCTGACCTAGCGCCATCGAGCTCTTTGTTTGATTCGCAACAAAAACACTGATTAATTTTTCTACTATATTAATCTAACAAATTCAAAATTTGTAAAAAATTCTCAAAGAAGAAAGCATGTTGCAGGTCTTTTAAAACAAACTTAAATTTTACGTTTACATATTTTTTGGGGAAGGGGAAAGGGCTGAATTCAGTCGTAAATATCTGCTTTCTCGTTTTGATAATATTAGTTATGATGTTTTTGACGTTTTTGTTGCAACTGTACACACATAGAAAACAATATGATGCCACATAAGCCAAAAAGCATTATAGGCTTATAGGTTGTATAATATTTAGCCATTATAAGAGGTCAGAAAGTTGCTCTGGTAGGCAGTAGCCTTTAGTCTAGAAAGTGCGCAAACAAATTCTCACGGTATTGTCAACTTTCTTACATATTTTGGCATATTAGTTGTTATATCTTATTTGCTAATTATTTTTTCTTTTTTGTTTTTTCAAAATTAAAAACTATGGCCGAGGTTATGCAATCGTTATGTGGTACCTTTTAGAGACGAGAAGTCATTTTACAATGGCATGTCATTTTACAGCAAAAAGTATAATCTAGAGATTAATTTTAAAGAACGCTAACTTCACCGTGTGAAAAAATGAAATGTCAAAACTGTAAAGTAAATACTGTATAACTTAAAAATAACTAAGTAATACAGTATTAAACGTAACATCTTAATAAAACACGTTTAGAGATTTTGAACTCATTACCACCAGCAGTATGCGTAATGATTTAAGTGCCAAAACTCTTCTTTCCTGTGCAAGAACATCAATTTTTTTTTAAACAAATTATCATATGGCATCTTTTGGCACTGATACAAATCCATGTTACAGACTCTAAGAAATATAATTTAAGAAAAAAAAGTGTCAAAATAAACTTTTTATCAACATGGTAGAACGAAGGAAATTTTGTTCCATCAATTTCCATACCCTAACTGGCAATAACCTCAATAAAATGGAAAATTTCTCCCTTATTTCTGTTGTTGAGGAGTGGGAATTCATGTGTATTTGATGAACATATCGATAATGTCGATAACAAAATGACTTGTTACGTAACCAAAGTCATCAGTCATCACCCAAGGTGCTTTCCTGTCAATTTTCACCATTTTTGGCTTTGAAAAAATGAACAAAAGATTTGAAAACTCCAGGTAAATGTATTTTGACAAAAATGGCGTATCGAATAACTATAACGTTGCATAACAGGGAGCACCGTTTGAAATGGTATGATAATGACAAAAAACGCACTTTGTATTTCGTGCAATGATAGTTGAACAATATTTAGTGTTTTCGTCGTGGGGCCGGTCGTTTCATTGTCATACGCTTCGCGTGCTAATATAAAAGAGTGCGCTTTGATGTCATAATGGATTGTCTTCATTGAGCGAGAAGCAATCAAAAGATCGGCGATCCTCTAGCTATTGGAGCTCGCACGCAATTGTAATGCGGCTACTTGCTGGCACGAACAGCTGACAAGAGCTCACGCGACAAGCTGCTCATTCACATGGCATTTACGCGTCTCTGATTGGCTATGTTCGGCCAAGCGTGACTTGATCGCGTTACTACGCTGCTGAGAAGTCGAAATTGAAACGCATGTTTTGACAGCTTGAACTTTGACCTCACGTGAAAGGCTTTATGTTCGTGTGAGTTTGAAATTAGTGACGCATTCGTTGCAATGGTTCGGAACAAAATGTTTATCAAATTTTTTGCTGAAAATTTAATTAGTTGAAATCAAATGACTTTCGTGCGAACAAAATCTTGTTTCACTTTTCTTGACTTTTACAAAATTTTCAGACATTATAGTTCAAAAGTATTCGTGAAAAAGCATTGACATTGTGAATGTGGTTATTTATTGAGAAATGGTGCTATCATTTATATGCTATCAATGCAAATGATTGTGGCCTATGCAGCTGGGGGTAAAACCACTTTACTATTTGGTTATGTAATTTGTCACTACTGCACGTTTTGTGTTTTTACGCTGCATTTACTTTTTTGCGTGCGATTTTTTTCATAAAAATGGATCTGGCAAAGTTGCATTTACTCAACAGCGGTTTTGATCATGATAATTAGGACCTTACTGATGTAATTAATTGTCTTAAGTTGTTTTCATACCAATATTGTTATAATTGAAAGCTTTAGAAGAGAATCGGTGCTGCGATAAAAAATCGCGGTGAGATCAGCTCCGATTTTGCTTTAAAAGGTTTAAAATGTTACTATCGGAATGGAAGCAACTTGAGACGGTCATTTTCAGCAGTGACGTAACTTTTATCACAGAAAGAAACCATTATTAAATACATGCAACCTTGCCACATCCATTTTTATCAAAAAATCGCTCGCAAAAAAGTCGCCCGTCTAAATGCAGCTTTATTTAGACACGATTTGTAATAATTAAGCCATTTTTGAGAATGCGTGCTCTAGCTCATTTTGTGCTATACTGAAGTAAACTGAGCTTGAACGAGCGTGTTAGTGTAATTTGTTTGAAATGATTGACTGATAGGGGAATTATGGCTCACTGTTTCCTTGATTGATTGATTGATTGATCCATATTTATCCTCCACTCCCGAGGAAGCGATGGTGGCGCTTTTATTTTGGACGAATCCTCATCCGCTTAGGAGTTGATCATATTCCTAGCTTTTCGATTGACGTTTGACTTCATCCAAGGTAAATCTGCTGCTTGTTCGAAGCCAGAGATAATCACCGCAAAGCGTGTTTTTCAACGTCGCATCAACGTGACCAGGGTGCGAGTTGAACCGAGATCATGCTGTCAAAGTCGTCGTAAAAACAACGTCTTTGCCTTCTCAACCACGCTGCCGGCAGGAGGCAAAAATCTTGCTAGTTTCTAAGCAGAATCTAGGTTTGAGGCTATCGTATCAGGACGAAACTAAAATCTTAAAATTTATTAGTTGATACATCCATTTTTTTCACAAACCGAACATAAATTCAAAAAGAACCAGGCGTGTAGCCAGAAATTCACAATGGGGGGCTGTTTGGGGGGGTCTGGGGGCAAAGCCCCAAGCGCTCGAAAATTTTGCATTTTTTTACAAAATTAATTTAACTCTAGAGCTATTTTGATTAAAAAAAACATTTTTAAAACGTGGCATGGAAATTGGAAATGCAAACATGATAAAACTGTCTGCATAAATGGGCTATGAGGGAAGTGGCCAATGGTAAAATTTTAGTTCTCTTCTTTACATGCAGGTAAGTCATAAAATTGAATAGTTCAATGAAACTCACTCTGAGTAATCTAGTTCTTCTATATTATATAGAGAAAAATAATTGGGGGGCTAACGGAAAGAGATTTGATAGAAGTGACTGGTAATGAACTAATACTGAATAGCCCCTTCTATTCCTGAGTTTACATCATTGCTTGTTGATGAAACCTATGGTCGGCATTTTTACACTAGTGATCAATTTTGATTGCTTATTTTTGGCCATTTTTTAAGTTTTCATTGATTTCTCAGTTTTAGTTTTGACAAATTAACCCCTCCGAAATACATGTTTCAAAAGATGCTTTAAATCACTATTCCGGTGCAGAAAGAGTCTCAGAAGTGCGCTAAAAACGCGGTATTTTCCTCATTCTCCATTTTAGTCGACATGCCAATGAGAGGAGGGGGGATTATACCCCCCCCCTGGCTACGCTACTGGAAAGAACAAAATAGTCAATTGCATTTATGGTTTAACACCTAAAAAATTGCAACAAAGATTTTTCAACGGATTTCAACAGTACTTGGGCTACAAAATGACATACTAAAAGTCTGCAAAAAAATGACCATGCAAAATGCGTTTTTTCTTTGATGACGCCATTTTCCATATTCGGCTGGATTAATACCTCAAAGAAACGTATAATTTAGCATCAAACCGTCTAGTTTTGTATTCGGTAGAGAATAATATGATAGTTCATAACTAATTCATTCTTATGATGAAGCTACCAATGACGTCAGAATTTAATGATGACGTCAATGATATTAAAACTGTAATTTTGGATCTTTATTGAAACAAAAGATCAATCTCGTTAACTTAAAAGAAAGTTTCCCAAACCAAAACACATTGTTTTGTAAAAATAAAGAACTTTGTAAATGATTTTGTAAAGTATATAACGTCGTAGCTATTTAATAGATATGTAGTATTAGGCCGAGATCTATTTTTGATCTTGGCAAAATAATAATGAAATATAAATTTCAGGACGCTTCAAATGTTTTGACAGTTCTGAATGTATTTCAACTTACTCTGCTTGATGTCATAATGACATTCTCTAAGACATTTGACTTCCGTGCCCCTATTTTTACCTAATTTTTCTCTGTTTCCACCAGCTGCAGTGATCAAAATCAAGAAAAAGATATCATTGCTGAGCTTATTCAATCTATATGTTTATTCATACATAATATTGTAAGAACTAGCAATAAGTGCTTCAATCATCATACACATCAAGGCCAATGACGTCATTGATGACGTCATTTAATTACAGGAAATTTTGATTTTGACTGAAAAACTTGCAAAGTTGAGTGGAACCTAATGTTTTCACACAAGAGTGAAACAAACTTTTTCGCATGGTGGTCAAGTTTCAAATCATTGTAACAGCTTATTTTTGTGTATTTATTGCAAATGTAAGTATATTCAAGCTTTGATTTCAATACATTAATCTGAACTTGCTGGATTACCGTAAACTGGCAATTACACCTATCAATGTCGTTTAAGTGGATCTTCAAAGCCCACCAAAACGCAAAATAATTTTTAAAACATCGTTATAAAAATAAATGAATATTTTTGATTGAATTTTCAAATACGTTGAGCAAACCTTTGGGCAGAAGATGGGATAAAGCTCCAAGATGAAGAAAAAATTTGGTGACTTTTTGAAACGATTAACTATCTGTAAACTGATCTTGATGATGCAGGGAAAAAATGTTGGACACCTCAAATAATACCTTGATAAATGCAGGAAACTTCTATAAAACTAAAACTGGTTTCTTGCAAATACAGTATATTGTAATGGAAATTTAAATCATTATCCATTGAAAGTGTTCCAATAGTAAAACATTGCAAATTTGGTTTCAACAAACTGAATGTTTTTTGATAAACTTGAATTTGAAGCACGAAATAAAATGCTGAATTATTATAGAGCCATACAACTTAACAATTTTCCTTAATTTTACGTCGAGAAGAATTTCCTTTATTATTGTATTTATTCAATAATTTAGTTCGAGAAGGCAAACTTCCAAAGGTTCGAAATGGCCTAAATGGAAATACAAGGTTAGTAAGCAGTTTTATAGAGCAAACGTTTTATAAGACTGAAAAACCTTGACGTCCTTCGTGGTCGACCTCGGGGAAGTTAGAACGAGTTCTATTGGCAGTGAGGTGGCAATATCAACCATCAACCCTGCAGCCGCAACCACCTTGAGTCAATTATGCATAGAGCTGGACAGCGCTGTTTCGAGCAGCATCATCAGCAGCCTTCAGCATATCTAACCCACGGGTATTTCTCTATGCTTTTTTTATTACAACAAAATTACGGAAACGAAACAAAACACAACATGCCACAATTATTATCTAATTATTGTAATATACTAGAGCATTAAATAAAAGTTTCAAAGCTTGAATATGTTTTTTTATTTAATCGATAGTTTTAATTCGTCGTCTAAAAAATAAAATGTTTTTAATTTCTTTAATGATGCAGTCTGAATCAAAATTAGCTTTGTTGTGAACTGTACTATTTCGATGTGTCCTAATACTGTACAATATTTTTTGGCACTAAGCAAGCGAACAATTTCATTTACGGTTAATTGTGAATAACAATGTTGGGCCGTCAGGAAACTAAAATCAAAAAAACAGACATTAATTCAAAGACAACGAGGGCAAAGAATATCCAGTTAATTTAAACATCAAAAACATAGAGAAGTTCCACACACTTTGTAACTTAATACACAAAAAAACAAATGGGACTCAGTTTCGTCGTGTTCATTACAGAAAGAACACAAACTTGTACCATGATATGTAGCAATATTCGGTTTAGATTTTACTGGCGTTAAGTTTTATATTATTTTATAATTAAAGGTTTTCGAATAGTTCGGTCATATATCATTATGGATCTGTTTCCTACATGTTTGGGATGGAAAAAGGAACAGACGGGATCAACCTCTGACTCCTTCTTTTTTCAATGATCGAGTAGTAGATTTGTCTAGTGTTTATCATTTCAATTTTATTTTTACCAAGATTATGTGAATTAAGTACATGGAAAAACCGATTGCAAAATTCAAATGTTATAAACACATGTGGTTAAAGAAGGTTAAAGAAGCTATTCGAGCAAAGAAAGATGCGTTTAAGGTCTGGCTACAGGACAGATCGTCATCTGATTTGCAATCCCAGTACACTGAGGCGCGAAAAGCGGCAACTTCGACAGTAAAGAAATCCAAGCAGAAGTCATGGGAAGAGTTTGGTCGTCGGTTGGATTCCAACAATTTTTCGGCAAACAAAGTATTTTGGCAGACCATCCGCCGTTTACGTGGCAAAAGATCGAGTATCACGTACTCCATCAAGGATTCTGACAGTAACATTCTTACGGATGAGAATGAAATCCTTTCACGATGGAGAGAATACGTTGAAGATCTTTTGAATCCTGTAAAGGCATCGACTTGTGACACACACGAAGTGACACATCTAGGAGAGGACAAAGTTTTCCCTGCAGCAGAAGCGGCAACGGCAATTAAAGGGATAAAATCTGGAAAAGCTGCTGGTGAAGAAGAAATCAGACCCGAGATGTTGAAAGCGCTGACTGGAGAAGCATTCTCTGGTTAACGCGAGTGCGTCAAGTTGCGTGGAAGCTTGATAAAACTACTAGAGATTGGCAAGCAGATGTGATTATTCCGATATTCAAGAAAGGAGATCGCAAGCAATGTACAAACTACAGAGGGATATCACTCCTTAGTTTGCCAGGGAAAGTATATGCCAAATGCCTTGAAAGGAAATGCCGAGAAATAGTGGAATCAAAACTGGAAGATGGTCAGTGCGGTTTTCGTCCGGGTCGCAGCACCACGGACCAAATCTTCACTCTGAAGCAAATCTTCGAGAAATCTTGGGAGTATGGCAAAGATCTCTTTGCATGCTTAGTCAATCTTGAAAAAGCATATGACCAAGTTTCTCGGGATAAACTTTGAAAGGTTTTGCAGAAGTATGGCATTAAAGGTCAATTAAGTCATTCTACTGCAGATCGAAGGTTTGTGTTCGGGTAAATGGCAAACAATCAAAGCCATTCCATGTGGGCGTTGGACTCCGGCAAGGGTGCGTTTTGTCACCTCTCCTTTTCATTGTTTACATGAATTGGATCGACAAATGCAGCCAAGCTGATGAGTGTGCCACGATAGGAAATTGCAAAATTAGTCGTCTGCTATTCGCTGATGATTTGGTTCTGCTTTTTTCCATAGAATCTGGCCTCCAGCGCGCATTAAATAGCTTTGCGGATGCATGCAACACCGCCAGAATGAAAATAAGCACGGCCAAAACTAAGGTACTTCATCTTTCAAGAAACCCTGATCAGTGCGTATTACAAGTGAATGGAGCGACACTGAAGCAGGTAGAGAAGTTCAAGTATCTTGGGGTTGCATTTACGAGAGACGGAAGGCAAGACGAAGAACTGGATACCCGAATAGGCAAGGCTAGTGCAGTAATGCGAGCTTTGCACTACTCGGTTGTGATAAAACGAGAATTGTCGAAAAAGGCAAAGCTATCAATTTTCAAAGCAGTTTTTGTCCCCATTCTCACTTATGGTCATGAATCTTGGGTAATGACAAAAAGAGTGCGATCACAAGGGCAAGCGTCCGAAATGAGGTTTTTACGAAAAATCAAAGGAGTTACACAGTGTAACAAGGTGCGTAACTCTGAGATTCGAAAATATCTTAATATATCGAGCCGTTACTCCTCCGAATTGAAAGATCTCAGCTTAGGTGGTTTGGCCATGTAAGCAGAATGCCTCAGGAAAGACTCCCCAAGCAAGCTTTACTTGCGAAAGAAAATGGGAGAAGACCAGTTGGACGACCTAGAACTAGATGGACCGATTACATTGAGGATCTTGGATGGAATCGCTTGGAACTTCGCCCGAGCAAAATGATGGAGGTGATGGAAGACCGTGAGGTGTGGCGGCTTAATCTTGAGCTACTGCCCCCGCAACCCTCACGGAAAAGTGGGCAATAAAGAAAGAAGAAGAAGATCAACACATGTGGAATCGAGTTACGAGGGGACAAGTTTAAGTTTTTTATGCTGCATTTTTTAGCCACCTCTCGGCGAAACTGGACAAACAGCTTGTACAGTAGGGTTGTTCAAAAAACCTTTTTTTTTTCAAATTTAACCCATCACCCCCGCAAATTGTCAGGTTGGTGATAGAAACCCCACTTACCAAATTTCAGCTCATTCGGTTCACAGAGAGAGAAGGGCATGCAATTTGAAATTTTGACTTTTCGTCGAAAAAGGTGGATTTTTTGCCCACTTTAGCATTAATTTTTTCAGTCAAAATACCTGGTATCTAAGCTTTTTTGATTTAATATTGCTCAAATTACATATCGTATTAGACCCAGTCTACACCAGTTTGTAGTGTTTGTTTTCTACATTTATGAACAAAAAAAATTTCCTGTTTTTTCGCTATTTTGATTAAATATGTTAAAGTGCTTGGGCCATCTCGACTGCTCTCTAATACCAATATACTGCTCTACAAACCACTGCATAAAATGAGAAAACGACCGATCTCTACCTAGAAACTCGCCTAGCGTCCCTCTTCAAGTCCAGGCGATGACATATCCCAAGTTATTGAAACTGTGTGTGGCAAGTTAAAGCCGTAAGAAATATGATTTATCATTACAATCACAACTGCTATTTAACGTAAGTCAACAACCAGCAGTTGATAAAGTTTCAAACATTATTTTCTCGCGGACCAGCATTTCTATGTTGGTTATTCTAATTCTCAGCAAGAACAACTTCATGATCGTCCCATTTTTTGACTTTTTGGTTTTTCAAGGTACTGTAAAATAGTAAAAAGTTGAAAGTTGGAATGATTCATAGCAAAATGTTATAAAGTTTCGAGTCTAGGCTGACTGTTCTTTAGGAAATAATGCTTAAATATTAACCTGGATTGTTCCCCTTAACAGAGCTGGCCAGATGCATCTCGTCTATGTTTTTGATGAACAGACTATCCATCACGTATGGAAGATACGTGTTTTGGTTTAGGTAATTCATCCTCCTCTCCCAATCAAGCTTGAAACGAGCTCAATAACAGAAGTAGTTAGAGCCCGTTCGGATACAAGGTTGGCCATAAGTCGCTCACTAAAGAATCACGTGGAGTGTGATGTAGACCTATGTAAAATCTGTTAAAGAGCATATATTTTGTGCACTACCTTACGGTATAAAAGTACATGTTCTTTTGTTCTTTTCTAGAGCATTGAAGCATTGCATGTACGTATCAGTAAATTAGTTACTTAATCACAGCTGGCTTAAATGCTTTGGTGTATGAGGTATGGCCAACCCTGTATTTGGCACATCATAGATAAAAGCATTGAATACCCTTCTGTTTCTCTCTTATAACTTAGAAAGACCTTTAGAGGTTCACTCCTAAAACGATTACAGCTTAGGGTGAAACAGACTGAAGGGTTTTCAATGTTTTATCCGTGGTATACTATATATGTGTTTTTACAATCCATTTAATCACCCCTTTAACCAACCTCTCGTGCTCTACTTGTTCAAACAACGCAGGATAACAGACTGAAAGCAGCGCTTCTCAGATGTGTAGCTATCAAGAATACTTACTATACAGAACAATCTTGAGTAAAATTTTGCCCAACCGTTTATAATGTTTTAGTTGCAAACATTCAAGTCATAAATATAGGTAAATGCTGTTTACTTCGGAGGCTGCTTTTTGGATGCACAATAAAATCCACTCAGGGCCTACGAGAGGGGGGTTCAGGGGGTGCATCGTACCCGGGCCCGGGTCTAGGGGGCCCGGAAGAGTTGAGGTCGTCGCGTTCAGTTTTGGACCAAAATTTTTTTCATCCCTGCCCATTATGCGTCCCTGACTTTGGGCAAAAAATGGGACCATATTTGAGGGACCATATTGTTTTCAAATTTTTACATTTGACGCAAGCATTTCAAAAAATGCAAACAACAATTTCTTTTGATTGTCGATTTAAAAATGCTCCAATCACCGTAACATTATCTTTGCTGCAAATATTATCACATCAGAGTTCTTCAACAATTATGTGTCTATTATACATAGGCGTAGCCAGGGGGGGGACCATGGGGGCCCGGGCCCCCCCCAATTAAAATACCACCAATGATAAAAAATTATGACAACATAGCCTAGCGATGTTTAGTTGCAGTTACGGACAACGAGGGAGCCCCGGGGCCCTTAACTAACAACCAAAGGGGCCCTAAGTAACAACCAGGGCCCCCCTAACCAACAATCGGGGGGCCCTAGGGCCCCTAACTATCGACCGGGGGGTGCCAGGTCCCCTAACTGACAAACGGGAGCCCCTGGGCCCCTAACCGACAACCAGGGTCTCCGGGGCCCCTAACTAACAAACGGGGGTCCCTAACCAACAATCGGGGGGCCCCGGGGCCCCTAACTAACAACCAGGGGAAACCGGGGCCCTTAACTGACAACCGGGGAGCCCCGGGGCCCCTAACCGACAACCAGGGGCCCTGGGACCCCTAACTAACGACAAGGAGCCCCAGGGCCCCTAGCTAGCAACCAGGGGTCCTGAGGCCCTAAACTGACAAACGGGGGGCTCTGGGGCCTCTAACTGACAAACAACAACCAGGGGCTCATTAACCGACAACAACCAGGGGCTCATTAACCGACAACAACATTAACCGACAACCAGGGGGCCTCGGGGCTCCTTACTGACAAATGGGGGCCCCTAATCGACAACCAGGCGGCCCCGGGGCCTCTAACTGACAACCAGAGAGCCCTGGGCCCCTAATTGACAAACGGGGGCCCCGGGGCTCCTAGTTTGACAACTAAGGGCCCCCAGGGACCCCAACTAAAAACTAGGGGGCCCTGGGGCCCCTAAATGAAAACCAGGGATCCCAAGGCCCTAACTGACGACTAGGGGGTCCCTAACCGACAACCAGAAGACTCAGGAGCCCCTAACTGACAACCAGGGGGCCCTGGGGCCCCTAACTGATGACCAAGGTTCCCGAACCAGGTGCCTCGTAATTCAAAATTTTATTAATTTTCATGTAAAACTTGTGAAAAATCTAAGAGTTTTGGGCTAAAAGTTGCAACCCCAGGCCCTTGTTTGATGTGATTATGAACTTAATGCAATAACACAGGCGGTAATGCAAACCCCCAATTCAAATACTACCAATGATAAATAAAATGAGAGCATAGCTAGTATGTTGTCCTTATCCGGAATTGCAGTTTCTTTAATTTAGGATTTACGCGTACAAAAGTAAGTAATAATAATGACGACCACATGTCCACGTCATAATAATGTCATGCAATTCCAAGAGGTTTCAAAAAACTGTCAAATGACTTGACTCGTGTCCTCCACGTTTTGGAACAAAAGTAATTTTAATTTTGCTTTAAATTTTTTTTTTATGAAAGAACTTAAGGGCGCGATCTTATCTCAAAATCATAGGCGTAGCCAGGGAGGTGGCCGAGGGGGTCCGGGCACCCTCAATTGAAATGCCACCGACGACAAAAATTTAACAAATATACCTTGTTTCTTCATTTTCAGTTTCTTTTAGCATCTTTGCGTACAATAGTACACGCGTACAACAGTAACTAACAATAAATAATATTGACCACCAGGAGGCCCGGCGCACCCCCTTAATTCAATTTTTTCCAACCAATTTAGACGTATAACCAGGGTGAAATCATGGGTTTCGTCCTGAAAGTTGCTACCTCAGGCCCTCATTTAAACTTTTCATGAACGTAGTGCTATAACCAGCGCCTTATTTACCATATGGCTATTGGCTAAGTGCCAGGGCCCTGTGCTCAGATGGTAAGACTTTTTTTGGTCTTCACTTATATTTGGCAGGAAGATGTTGCAAAAATCCCCTAAGTGCCGGGGGCCCAGCGCAATGTAAATCCGGCCCAGGAATAACTCGTTTAGTAAGCGTAATCATGTATTGTACCATTTTTCAATAACGATTCACTTCCACCTAGCCAGATTTTACGCACAAAATACTTAAAAAAAAAAACACCGAGGGAAAATGCTCATTAAACAAATTATTGAACTTCAATTATTGAACTTCAATTGAGGGGGCCTGGGCCCCCTGGCCGTACATGTACTCCTATAACTGGTTAACTTCATGACAAAACAAAAATCTTGAAGGAAAATCTACGAGTGGATTACTATTTACTGCTAAAATATTGCAGGAGGCAATGTGCCTTACTTACCCCTACTTGGAACCAATCATTTACAATTCAAATTTTACACCATAATGCAAGACTTTAAACGTGTTTTGGACTTAAATTGCAAGTAAAAGGAGGATTGAACAGTTAAAATTTTTCGATTGGCTTTCAAATGTTAAAAATCTAATTGTTTCAAATGGCTGAGAACACGTGCAAAATGTGATTCAATGGGATTAAAATAGCTTTTTTTTCCAAAAACTTACAAAAATCACCCAGCGGCTGGGGACTTTGCCCCCAGACCCCCATACCCACCTGCGGCTGAGGGCTATGCCCCCAGATCCCTGTCTATGATACGTTTGAGTACACTAGCTTACTCAATACGTCTCCCAAGTGAGACATTTGCGCTTTCTAACGATTAGTTTTCGTCCTCTCCTCTTACCAAAATTTTGATAAAGTGCCTACAGGTTACAGCTTCTGATCTTCCATTCTACGATATATTTGCCCCACAAAAAGTTCTTTTTTTGAAAATTTCTGATAACGTCATTGCATGTGATTTATGGTTTGGGCCCCCCCAATCAAAAATCCTGGCTACGCCTATGCTATTATATCATTGAGGTTTTGCTGGTCGGCTGATCAAAGAGGTAACCTAAACACATCAAAATAAAGTAGAAAAATTCCTGTCCAAAGCTAAAACTTAATCGCAAAATTAATACATTTTGCACGCTCAGATTTTTGTAGACTTTTAGTATGCTATTAAGTAAAGCTAATACTATCGAAATCAGCAAGGTCTGCGAGAGAGAGGTTCAGGAGGTACATTGTACCCGGGCGCAGGTCTAGGAGGGCACGGGAGGACCTTTTAGTTAACGCGTGCTCAAGTAAGTGCTCCGTCACTCAATTAGTTGTAGTTCTGTGTGCATGCAGGCAAAAGCTTCCCGGATTTCTGGTGTAGACCTTGTTTCTTTTTTTGTCTTCGCCCAATTTCTGACGAAAAGATGGCCCGGTTCCCAATGAAAACCTGTTTGTTTTTTGGTCTTCAGTTCTAGCCTTGGTAAAGGGGCCCGATATCTTCGTACCCCCTGATAAAATTTCTCTCTGAGGCCCTGGAAATCAGTCAAGAAACTTTTTGTTGCAATTTTAAGGGTAAGGCCTATTTTTTTCATAAATACAATCGACTAATAGAACAATTTTATCAACACAAGTTTTTTAACGCACTTGTACAATATTGCTAACGACAAAGAATTGAACTTTATTTACTCTTGGGAGTTTGAGTGTGATTCCATATCGTTGTGTCATCTCCTTCTGTCACGAGAAAGCATCGGTGATCGGTGGCGCTATCCTTTGGACAAATCCGCTCCGGCAAGTTGACCCTTTATCAAATTTAACGAATGTCATTTGACTTCTCATATAAATTTGATGCTTGTTCGAATCACCTCGCAGAGATAATTATCGTAAAGTGGCTCATCCAAAAGACACAACGTGACCAGGGTGCTTGTTAAATTGAACAATTATCCACATTAACATGTGCAAAGATTTTTCCTCTTGCAGCATTTCAGAGGAAATCGGATTCAAGGTCGAGGGTATTTTGAAGCTAACTTCAAAGGTGCCAAGAGCAACGCAACAAAAAACGATTTTGTAGGGAAGAATCAGAAATGTTTAAAGCGCAAAAATTTTTTTTTTGCATTTTTTAATCTCAAATGCAATGCATATGCTCGTGTATGCTTGTTTAATACTGTAGCAGTTGAGTTAAAAATGCTAACTACTCTACAACTATTAAGACTTTGTTATTAACAGTGACTAAATGACCTTATCAGCCATTTGAATCAGTAACCTGCTATTTGTAGATGATTTGGTTGCGCCTTCTTTCTCAGAATCTATGTCTTCCAGCGCACTATTTGCCACTGCATGTGATACCGTCTGATTATAGTACTAGTCAGGTGCGTAGTCCGAAATCTGCAATGGTATAGGCTGTGTTGGGGCTTTGGGGGCAGAGCCCCCAGCACTCAAACATTTTGTGTTTTTTTGCTAAAATAACTTAATTTTAGGCCTATTTTGATTAAAATTAAGACTTTTAAAACGTGGCATAGAAATTAGCAGTGCGAAAACATGATTTTACTGGTTGGGTAAATGGCTATGTAGGGTGTGGCTAAATTAAAGTTTCAGTCATCTTACTTAAAAGCTGGTAAGTCATAAAATCCTATAGTCAAAAAAACAACAAAAAAACTCGCAAGCAGTAATTTACTTCGTCCACATTTTATAGAGAAAGATTTTTTCGAGGGGGAGGGGGGTAAAGAGATTTGAGGATTTGAGAGAAGTGATTGATAATTAACTATTACTGAATAGCCCCCTACCCCTATTCCTGAGCTTATATATGCTGTTTTTGATGAAACCTATGTTTAGCATTTTTCAATAAACGATCAAATTTGATCGGTTATTTTTCAAAGTTTTTACTAATATGTGTGTTATATTTTTGACAAATAACCCCCCAATCTAAATAAACGTTTCAAAAGATGCTTTGACCCATTTTTTGGTCCATTCCAGTGCAAAATACTGCGGTCTCAGAAATGCTAAAAACGTGGTATTTTTCTTATTCTGCATTTTGGTCAACAGGCTAATGGGGGGAGATGCTACAGCCCCCTCCCACACGGCCACGCTACTGCTAGTATTAGTAGTAGTAGTAGTAGTAGTAGTAGTAGTAGTAGTAGTAGTAGTAGTAGTAGTAGTAGTAGTAGTAGTAGTAGTAAGAAACTTAAAACAAAAAAGAAAACAATACAACCATAAATTTACACAGCGCAAGGTGACCCAATTGGGCCTTCACGTCAAGCAAGTACCTCCATTTTACGTGCAGAGATCATAAATTACACTATTTTTTAAAAGAACCAGAGCATTAAGGGTCGAGGGTGGCAGTTCTTGAAAGGGCATTCACGTCGGAAAATTTTTTCTCGATTTTTTCTCAAACAATTTTGACTGATATAAAGGCCAACTTCACCAAATTTGAGTTTTCTACGACCTTCTGTTCGTGAGATATAACAGATTAGATTTCCCCTTAGAAAGGCTTTTTCCTCTTAGAGATTTTGCCAGGGTTGCCAATTAGAAACAAAATTTCAAAAAGTCACTGCATGTTCCTGATTCTCCATAGGCCTACTTCGCGACAGAATTATTGTAAAACAAAGTAAAGGTTTAGAGCTGTAAAATTAGCTGCTTTTTCAGTGAATTCAAGCTAACTTTACCAAAGTAAATCTTCAGTCACAATAGTGACAAAATGTCAACACAAAAGTAAGTGGAAAACGGCTAATTTTGAACTGCAATATCTTGAAAACGGAAAGGCGTAGAAACTTCCAATTTGGTGAGAATTGCGTTTTAGGCTTATCCCAACATTTTATTCGGGGGTTAAAAACTTGACTTAAATGCCGTTTTAAAATTTCACAAAATTTCTGCCTTATTTATTCTTGATCTTCTCACTTTATTGGAGAATAAAGAGACACAAATTTATTCTTGCTAGGTTGAAATTAGTACAAAAAAAGGCCATAGAAAGTTTGCTGATTACCAACAAATGCGTTGCACTAGCCCGTGGTTTTGATTATTTTAATCATTTTTTCCACGTTGAAGCTGGCATTGTTCCTAAATTTTGAACAAAAATGAGCCTGGTTTTCTTATTAATAGTTTTTATTAAAAATGTGAAGAAAAAATTGATAGCATTGGTATGTTGGAAATTTAACACATAACTGAAAGCAATCGGCTTGTGATGTATAACCACCAATTCGTATCTTACTTTTAAGTTATCTTATCATGCTATGAAGTAAAAACTTCATGCAATAGTATGGATTTGTATTTTCCATGGAATTGAAAGTCAGTTTCCTGATTTCGTGATCAATTTGATTCCAAATGGCTACGTCGTAATACTTGGTGGTTGGTTGGGTTTGTTAAAGGTGAATTTACTCAGTATCCGTTTTTCGTCCGTTTTCGACCGTCTTTTTACGTTTTTGCTTCCTCTTGAAAAAGTATGCGCTTTTTCATCCGCATTTTTATAAGTCCATATTCGCACTAACCAGACAGTCATATACTGGACAAAAGTTTTCCGAAAAAATTTTTTGCAAAGGGGTACAGCTCTACTTTGAAATATCGCTCTTATCGTTCATACACAAAATTTTTGAACAAAATTTTTATCTATATACAACAGTCTACTTAGTGCGGATATGGACTTATAAAAATGCGGATGAAAAGGCGCATACTTTTTGAAGAAGAAGCAAAAACGTAAACAAACGGACAAAAACGGACGAAAAACGGATACTGTGTAAATTCACCTAAAGTCAAAAACCTCAGTCCAAAATATTGTAATTGGCTAATGGAAGAGACTATTTCAGAGAAAATTTTTATCTACTTTTTTATTAATTTTGACCCAAATCTAATCCGAACTCAAATTCTTACTCTAAAACTAACCCCAAACCTAATTAGCCCATACTCAAATCCTAATCTTAACCATTAAAAAAGTGAAGAAAAACGCTCTGATAAATGCTCCTCATTTTTGTTTTATTCTCTGAAACTTAAAAAAATTTTGGTGAAATATTAACTCCATTGGCTAACTGCAATCATTAGACCAGAGTCGTAAGTCGGGCCGGGCTTTTCGGGTCGGGTTCGAGCTGGGTTCGGGCCTAAAGTAGAGAAAAATTTTGGGCTTAATTCGGACCTGAGAAGTGTTTTTTGTCTACGGTGCATAAAACTACTCCTATAATCAAAATAACTTGGCAACATTGCTAAATTTTTCAGACCTAATTTATTTTTCTGTTTTTTTGGGCATGATTTGAACTTTAAATTAGTTTTCAGGTTCGGGCTTATTATTTCGGGTTCGGGCCGGAACTAGTCGGCCCGTTTACAACTCTGCGCTAGACCGTTGGAACTACAAACAGATCGCGCGTGAAAATTGTCAACTGTTTGAAAGTAGGAGTTAATCGCAGAAAATTAAAGAATTGGAAGAGGATTTAAGCAATACCTTTGCAATTTCTAAGTTATAGCCTACTCTTGTTTCCAATTTTAATATTAGTAATAAAGAATTGTCAGCAGCGTAACCTATAGGATAAAGCAGTGCCGTTGCTCCGGGGGGCCACGGGGGCGTCCCCCCTAACGACGGCTTGTGCCCCCCATTTCGGTTTACTCAGAATATTTTTTCGGAGAATCACGTAACGACAAAACAACAAGCAATAATGGAAAAAAGAATAATAAGGTTCAGAGAAAATTCTCGTTCGAAGTTTTTTCGATTCTTTGCGAAATTGCTAGCCACCAGCTGCTGTAAATAAATTTAACGCAATCATCCGTCCGAATAACACCCCTTTGCGGATGTGTCGCGGAAGAGAGATGTAAGCCCAAAGAATCGTTACCGGTACTTCATTAGTGATTATGACCTGAAACAATACGTGAAAACATTTTTTAAAAGACCAGCTGTGTTTATTTTTTAGAGTACACTCAAAAATTTTTTTGAGGTCGCTGTTAGTTGCGTAACCAGGGAGAAAGGGCTGCGAGGGCTTCAGCTTAAGTTACGTAGTAAATATAACAAAAAAACAACAACAATCGTTTAAACGTAGTTTGGACTTCACCTTATGTATAAAGGGGGGCTGAAGGGGCTAGGTAATAATTTAATTCTTTCAATGACTTCTGAATTTTAGCAATTATATGCTGTAGTTATTCATATGGCTTCAAAAACATAAGAAATGTGATTGAAATGGCGTTAAAATCGCTATTTCTTGTTGCAAAATCACAAAAATCAAGCAGGCCTCCTCTGTGATACGCTTGAATTGCAATTTTTGTGCAAAAAAGGTTCTATACTTTTGGTACAAGCCTACTCCCTCTTAATAAAATTCTGGTTGCGCTTCTGGTCGCATTCACTGCTGCAAACAGAATTTTCAAGCGATTACATGAGCCGCATACGGATCGAGCTAATAAACGCTGCCGGGCTTATACTGTACTTCTCTTTTTTTAAACATGAATACAAAATTTTAAAAAAGCGCATTATTTGCAGCTGTAAAATATTCAGTTTTATCTGTAAAAGTTGAGTCTATTTTAGTTCCCTTCACTTTTGGCTATTGCCAACTCACCAGAGGTGGGCAGGAGCGCTATTGTAGTAGCGGCGCTACTGCTACCACTCCTTTTTGAGTAGCGGTAATGCCGCTACTGCAGAAACCGAGTAGCGGGTAACGGTACCGACGCTACTTTTTAGGGAAAATAGCGGTGGCAATAGCGCCGCTACTTACTTCACTGCTGATTGTAATATGTTTAATAAAATCAAAAACAGATACATTAGTAAATTGTTATATTTATTTCACAAAATTATTAGTACGGGAAAGAATGCCGAAATAACTTTGTTTGTGACGTTGTAATGATGAAATTATTGCCTTTTGCCATTTCCAAAAAGAGATTTGTGAGGGTGATCTACTGATCACTGCCCTCTAAAGTCTAAACTAAACAGTGGCCACATGGATGTGGTTCTGTAGCAGCTGTATCTAAGGAGGAAAAGCGTATACTACGGCTGTAGGTTAGTTATTATAAAGCGATAGAACAGTAAGTCTATTAGGTAGGCAAAAAACGAACTCATAAATGCAAAGATACAGTTAAGCACCAGAGTAGAGACTTGCGCTTGCTTTGGCCGCATCAGACAGTTAGAGGCTGGCCCGGGGCTAGAATAATGTGTTTGTGGGGAGGGGCACAAAAAAGTTTTTTGAGGGGGTGCAGTTTGAAAACAACGAAATGCATAACTTTTTTTTTGTTAATTTTAGGTGAAGATCTTTAGTTAAAGATCAAAATCAAATAAAACAAAAATTACCAAAAAAATAAACTTTGAAAAAATCTTTGCCGAGTTCTGTTGCTGTGATTTGTAGTTGCTGTCATACAATTTTATTTTGTTTGTTTGTTTGTTTGTTTGTTTGCATAGCAATGTTCAGAGTTGATTTAGTGTTTGCGTTTGTTTTTGTTTCAACAATAAATAAATATAATTAATAAAATATACGAAGCATTGCTTTAATTTGAGCAATCTAAATAATATAAGCGCTCTCTTTTTGATCCCCAAAACGTCTTTAATAGTTTTTTATATACTTTTTTTTGAAAGAACAATATTAATTTAAAAAAAACACGTAACTCAGTTTTGCTCAAAATTAAAAATAAATTTGGACCAAAGCTAGCCTTAGCAGGAAAAAATTTTGAAGAGCATTATCTGATTCAACTCATTTGTAGATCACCAACCAATAGAGTTGTCTTGATCTTTTTTGTATTGCCATTTTTGATTTTAATGATTTGTCGAACAGTATAGGCTTGATAATGATCTAATTTAAAACAAAAGTTAACTTTTAACTAAGCAAAAATACAAATGTCACTTTATACTTTATGAAATTTATGTCGCTTTATACTCCAACTATAGTTAAAAATAAACGAGGTTAAAAATACTGTACGTGAAAATTTAAAAACACTCAGCCCCAACCCAAAATATATTGGTTTCAAAAAATGCATAGTTTTTTACATAGGTGGGCAAGTTAATGCAAAACGTTAGCTTCGTTAACCACTAGTCCGCTAACAAACCTCATGCCTCCGTTAAAGTTAATTCGTTATTTTCAGTTTTAATTAACGGAAGTTAATGAAGTCCGTTAATTCGTAAATATTTTGCGTGTAATTTGCATGTCTTTTTATTCACTAACTTCTAGAACACGTCATGACACTGTTGAGCTGATTGTAAGGAAATATTTATTGCTATGGTGGTCTCTTTGTGTCCATGAAGTTACATTTTACTGTCTAATCTGATTTCAAGATAAGTATAAGTTCAAGTGCACTAACGAAGCTGCGATCGGAAAATCCTTGGAAATTGCGAACAGCGATACTTAATAGATCTATGAGGCTGCAGCTTATTAATTGCCACAAAAAAGAGCTCCTTTCTTCGCTTTCTTCTCGAAAACTTGTGCTTATATGCAACAAGTGTTACCAGAGCAAACTGGTTTGTACAGGTACGACAAATAAAATATTGGTGCAAGATATTAACGACAAAAACCTTAACGAAGTTGACAAAACTTGAGGAAAGTTAATTTAGTCCGTTAACTTAAAAAAACTTTTTTACGAATTAACGAGTTAATAAAAAAGTTAGCTTCGTTATCAACGGATTTGTGCCCACCTATGGTTTTTTAGCTACGCTATTCACAAGATAGTCTATGATACAGAGTTGTAAGTCGGGCTGGGCTTTTCGGGTCCGGCCTAAAGTTGACAAAAATTTTGGGCTTAATTCGGGCCTGAGACGTACTTTTTGTCTTAGGTGCACAAAATACTAATCAAAATAACTTGGCAACATTGCTAAATTTTTCAGACCTAACTTAACTTTCAATTTTTTCGGGCATGATTTGGGGTTCAAATTAGTTTTCGGGTTCGGGCCTAAACTAGTCGGCCCTTTTACAACTCTGCTATGGTAATCTGATTTATCTTCCTAATTATCCCAGTATATACTCAATTACTGATAGGTGACTGCAAAAAAAAAATTACACTTAGTTCAAAGTACCGGGTAGCGCCGCTACTTTTGTGGCAAAGTAGCGTTAGCGGTAGCGCGGTACTTTTGAAGACGAGTAGCGGCGCTACTTTTGAAGTAGCGCGTGCCCATCTCTGCCCCCCACTTCGTTTGCTCTGTCGGCGGCACTGGGGTAATTAAAGGCGTAGCTTTTACGATGATCCTGATCGCATGATCTCGGTTCAACCCGCACCCTGGTCATATTGTTCCGTCCTTGGACAAGGCGTTTTACAATGATTAACAAGCAGCAAATTCACTAAACAAGAATTTGAAAAAATCCACAGGAACATTAAATTACTGGAAACTCCTAAGCAAGTGAGAATTCCTCCAACCACAAAGTAGTCATTGCTATGAAAAGTGCGCGGATCGTCAATGTTTAGCTTCTGACGCTGTCCAGTGACGGAAGAATATACGCGCAACTATTATATTCTTTCGTTATTGATGACGTGGTAAAATACCAAATTTTAGTTTAATTGCTCTATTTTGAAGATCTTGAAAGTCTTTTTAGAGCAATTAAAATTGCAGCCAAGCTGAAAGTACATAATTCCCAAGTCATAACATGGGAGTGAATAAACGAAGAAAGCATTCGCAATAGTACGGAGCAGTGGCGTAACCAGAGGGGGCTAAAGAGGCTTCATCCTCCATTGGCTACATTACTTAGAAAATTAACCTCCCAAAAGTCAAGCTTTTAAACGAGTTTTGGACTTGACATATTAAAGTGGGATGCTATTTAATTCTTTAAGAGCTTCCGATTTTCAGCAATTTAAGTCTTTTAGATTGCCATAAAAACGTGCAAAATATTATCCAAATAGCTATTTGTTGTCAAAATGTCACATAAATTATCAAGCGGCTGCATGGAAGCTTTGTCCCTGACGGCTGTAATACGCTCTGGTTGCACCAGTTTGTTCAGCACGCCGTCTAACGGAAACATTTTTCGACCAAAAATTTAAATTTTGGTTCGGGCTCCCAACTCACGTAAATTATGCCTTAACTGGCAATAATTTTCTGGTAGTCAAATAAGATTTTTGAAAGTTAACTAATCACCAAGCACAGAAATACTCTATCGTACTCTAGTGCTATTAGTAATAGCTATATTATTATAATGGTAAGTTGCAATTGATCCAATTCAAAACTGAACTTAAACTCAAATTTACACGGGGGGAAGAGCATTTTTGCCCCCTCTTTTGGTTTTTTCGTGATAAATCTCTTCCACAAAAAGATTTTTGTTGCAAATAAATTTGACTTTGAGTCGAATTGCATTACAAATCACTCCTGAAAACTTGAAGCTGCTAAGATAACGGGGGTTTCCCGAAGTCACTTTCTACAATCTGAGCATTTTTTGGCAAAAATTTAACTTAAATGACGTCACAAGACGTTTTTGTGACGTAACTACTTTGACTTAAACATTTTGATTCAGTATTGAAAGCAAACCCATGCACACAATTTGAATCGCCAGTGACGTCATTTTTCGAAAATATGGCCATGGCGTCACAACAATGACGTCATCAATTCAAAACCAATTTTTCTGAAAAGCTTAGGCGAACACCAACTCGCATATCTTATTTGGTAACCCCATGACTTTTGGGTCGTTGGTCAAATAGCCCGTGTAAAATAGGATTGAACATTTACCGTCTTGTTCAAGTGTTCTCCATCAAAAAAGGTTTTCAAAAAATTTTTTCAAACATCTCAAAAAAAAGGTCTTCAAAATTTTTTTTCAGGCGATTTCCACTTGAGGAAAACAAAAAAAGGTCTTCGCAAATTTTCTGCGAGGTTTCTAGCGCTTTCCATCAAAATTTCAACGGTTCAAAAATAGTACTGAACTCGAGCCGAGGACAGGGCAATTTTCGAGGACATGAGGCTTCGAGGCCAAGGCCAAGGACTTCAAAATGTGTCCTCGAGGACTCGTGATGGCAAATCACTACTGATAGCAGTGCTCTGACGCAGCTTGTTGTTTCTAACTAGCAAAACGTCAGCAATAAAGTTAGTCTTATGAGTAGCACCTGAGTGATTTCTCTAAGCTAGCCTAGAACACCAGTAAAACTTCAGAAATTTTTTTCATAGTCAAGACACCTTGTTACTTATAAAAGAATTTATTCTTCTACTTTCAGTAAACGTCATAAAATCATGCAATAAAAATACCGCGAACTCTAGCGGTGTGCCACAACAACATTTCAAAATATACGCCCAAAAATCAGTCTCTCAATGCACAACACAAATCATCCACTATGACGATTATTGCTGGAAAAGTAAAATAATTCGTAATTGCCGGTGATCCTTCTTTTGCTACCTAAAATTAGCACCGGTTAAATCACGAGTATCTCATGGCCGGTTCGCTCCCAGATTTCAATTTTGACCCGCCACTAGAATTCTTGCAGCAATCGCAAACGAAATACGCCAATGCGACCAATTTACCCCGTAAACAGGATAAACGTCTCATTTCTGACCAAAACGTACTTGATGTCTTTTTTTAGCCCACAACGTAATTTTTTACCAAAATGTGCTTGGAGAATGATACACCTTTAAGCATAACTTATTTTCGTAACAAAATTGGCTCATAAATTACGCTTGATCTTCACGGTTAGCCGTGCGCACTAGGGTGGAGTGAAAAAAAAATTTGAAAAAAGTGTAGTTCTTAAATCCTGACAAATACCCTAAAAACCCCCCAAAAAATGTTTTTGGGCTGTTGCCACTTTAGGGGGGCTAGCAACACCCCCAAATTGTTTTAGGGGGGCCAATTTACCCCAAAAGGCCATAACTTGAGAACCGCTTATCGTAGAGACTTCATCTATAGCTCAAAATTTGCGTAATTGCCATGTTTGTATCAGCTCTAAGAGAAAGTTTTAGTCTGTTTTGATCACAGAAAAAGTTATGACCAAAAATGTGTTTTTTCTGCCATTTTGTTGAAAAATCATGTTAATAAGCTTGTGTTTATGCTCTTATCTGCCCACATAGAATCTAGATTACCGCCATTATTACAAATGAGATTGAAATAGGACAGATACCAGTTAACGCTGATGTATATTTTACAACATGCTGTAGACTAAACTTAAGAGAAATGTGGAATATAAAATAGCTATTTAACCAGCAGAGAAACTCTTCACCCAAGCATTTTGTCTGCATTTCTTATGAAGCAAGATGTAATAAGTTTTACAAACAGAAGCAGTTTGGTGTACTGAAATGCATTTCAAATAACGTTTATCTAATTACAACCACTTACATTTAACAACATAAACTTTACGCAATATTCAATAATATAATGACGTTTACCCATGTAGGTATACAATATCAATTGAATCTAAAATGTAAACCCAGAGGCATAGTGATAAAGAATTTTCCCATTATAAAGCAAGATTCATTGCAATTTAAAATTTTATAATCCACACACAAGGGTTCTATTAATAAAAAAAAACACTAGTCCGAAAAGATACCACGCAAGTTTGTCTGTACTGTATACCTTCTCTAGTTTACACCATTCCATTGCCGCCCAGCCGCCCACAAACATTAAACATAAGTAAGCCCGCTTAAGTTTTCGATTATCCGCTACCTACACAAAATAAAAAATGTCAAAACTGCATTTTAGTATTGAATGTTTTTAGAAGTTTACGAGATTTAATCTTCTGCCGAATCATCCCATCTCTTCGTGCAAAGCCTTCAACTTGAGCTGATGCCTCTGTTACCAACTTTACATGGCATTCCACAGACTGATTATGACATGGATGGTCAAGCTTCAATGGCCTTGCTCGGCATTGTTCAATTTCTGTATCCGTTAAGTGTTCAATTGCAGGAGGCTGATGTTGCCAGGAAGTCAAGTCCACCATCTTGTCAAACGAAGTGGCGGTTAGATTGATTACTGGCACATTAAATGGGCGTACCGACAGAGCTGAGGATGTATCACAGGTTAATTCTGAAGAATGCTCTTCATTAACACTCATAGCAAGGAGATTCGACGAATCAGCTGATGTTAATTCTTGACGAATTGAAAGAACTTTGTTCACTCCCAGCATTCTAATTTTCTCATCATCATCTCCTAACATTCCAACCAAAATATTTTCCTGGTGAGCAAAAAATCCGTTTCGTTGCACCACTTTTAATGCAGTTTCCCTAACGATTTCATTTGGAACATTAAGAATTCTTTGGACTAAATTGAACAAATTTTTAGAACCACGAGTTAGTTGACTATTTGACTTGATTTCAAACCAACTTGGGAAGTAGACTTGAAGACAAAACTGTGCTAAGATTTCTAAGTTAGAGGAGGGATTATCCATGGAAATGTAATACCTAAGAATGCGACAACCGAGGGTAAGCCATCGCGAATGAACTATGGGACCAACTTTCAAATATTGCAAGTCGCTGTCAACAACTCCTTCGATTACAGCAGAACATATCTTATACGCATAATGCTGGTCAGCACTCAAATCTTCTATGACAGATGCAGGCAACTTTACAAAATGTGGATTTGGGATTGATTTAAAATGAGCAGCAACAGGCCAGCTTGAAACTTCTCCATTTAGCGATTTTCCAATTGGACCTGAAAACGAGTCGGGGCTCTTAGTGGTACCATCAAGCATGGTAAAAACATGCCGCAATGGAAGTTCATTGGTATGTAACAAACACACCACCCATTGCAGTGGTTTGTTGAGCAGCTCTTCCAAACTTCGAATGCAGCCATTATATTTGCCAGTCATCGATGCAGTGCCATCTGTGCCAACTATGGCAAGCTTATTATGTAATTCCGTGTCAACAATGTTGTTGAAAATCTTCTGTGCAATCGTTTTTCCTTTGCCATCCTCGGTGGAAAAGTGTGTCAGATAGTATTCGCCAGGTTCTCCAATCAGTGTATAATGATCTTCAAGTTGTACCGATTTGTAATACTTGTCATTTGGTCCCTGGATGGTGACTTGCGTGGCATCCTTTCTGCCATCAAAGTAAATGGCATTCACTAGCTTGAAATTTTCTTGCTCCTTCTCCCTGATTTCAGTCCGACATCGCTCTCGTTCTCGTCGAAGCTTGCTGCGATCAATAACGTAGGTCTTGTCGTTTTCCGTTATGAAACCCAAATCCTGCATTACACTATTGGCAATCGCAGCAGCAGCTCTGTCTGATACTTGAAATCGTTCGCTCATTCTAGCAAGGTTGCTCCACTTCATTCGATTTTGACTAAATGACTCTGCATCCGGAACGAATTCGGAAGTAGTAGAAGACTGTGAATGTTCTGTTTGCACTGAGCTGCAATCTGAGACATAACCACAAGCTGACGTGGAAGGGGCGGCAGTTTCAGTAGAAGAACACGTCGGTTCTGTTGATTGAGGGTGGCGCCTTAAAAACATCTTGTCAGAAGAAGATAAAGGAACAACAGTATCCATACATTTGCCAACTCGTTCACTTTTTTGATCTTGGTAAAACGCATAATCTGCTTCTGCCATTCGTAAGCCATGCTGTTTCTCCAGATTTTTTCTCTGTTGATCATCAACACAAAAGACATCAAACAAACTATCAATTGTCTGCATAAATTCGGATTCTCTTTGCAAAAACGTATTTCCTCGTCTTGATTTTGTCCAACGGTCAAGTGAACTAAATGAAGCGACTAAGTTCTGAACTTTTTTTGATATTGTGTACTTATGAACCGGATACACATTGCACCAAATCCATCTGTCATGAATTTCTTCAGCTATGTCATTTGCTACGGTCTCAGTCCGAAAATTTTTTAAATGAAGAATTCGCTCTATCACTTGTCGTTTTGTAGGCAACACAACTGGAGGAAAGCTGTCGCGACTTGTAAATGTATGGCCACTATGTAATGTCTTCACTGTATTTGAACTTCTTCTTCGCATTCTTTAGAATTCAAGTCAATTATATACTACATCGTGATGGCTTAACTGAAAATATTTTAGCTAAATTCTGTAAAATAAATACAGTAAAAGTAAAAGTCATGTTAGAATTTATACAATAGACGATTTTATGCTAGGGCGCAAAATGTTTCAACTGATTTCTGTTTTTCTTTTCTCACAGATTTGGTTTTGCTAAGGAAACCAGTGGCTATCAAACCAGCTTCAACCTATTTGTAATAATGCCTGTAATCTAGATTCTATATGGGCAGATAAGTGCATAAACACAAGCTTATTGACATAATTTTTCGATAAAATGGCAGAAAAAACACATTTTTGGTCATAACTTTTTCTGCAATCAAAACAGGCTAAAACTTTCTCTTAGAGCTGATATAAACATGGCAATTACGCAAATTTTGAGCTATAGATGAAGTCTCTACGATAAGCGGTTCTCAAGTTATGGCCTTTTGGGGTAAATTGGCCCCCCTAAAACAGATTTGGGGGTGTTGCTAGCCCCCCTAAAGTGGCAACAGCCCCAAACCAATTTTTTTCGGATTTTTAGAGTATTTGTCAGGATTTAAGAACTACACTTTTTTCGATTTCGAAAAAAAGTTCTTTTTCACTCCACCCTAGTGCGCACCCTCACCTTGTCTCATTTAGTAGTCTGTTGAAAAAGCGCAGACACTCCTGGATTACACATCTAAGCTACCTACTCGGATTGAAATTACCCAGGTTTAAAATGCTTCAATCATTACCATATTTCCTTTAAGTGTTTGGTAAAATTGTAATTATGGGAGTAGACCAACAGGGATCAAAAAATTAACTTTTATTTTAACCTAAAACAATTGAACAAGTTTAACGCGCTGCTACTAAGTCGTAAACCACAGAACAAATTTATTTCTTCGGCAACTGCTGGTAATTAAACGAAATTTTTGGTGCGCGAACGAAACAATGTTCGAAAACAAAATTTTGCACATTTTTACCATGAAAAACCTAAAATACTGCTTGTGAAGATCTAATTAAAGCAAAAAAAGGTCAAAATCTCAAAAATCTCATCGCCAATATTAACACTTTTTAACTTCTAAACAATTTCTTGCGGGTACGAACTGCCGTACCCTACCCACAAGCAGTGCCACATTAAAGAGGTGAACGAACCATGGGGCCTCAAGCGAAAGACCCCTTCGATAAGACAAAGTTCTGTATTCGGGCAAAGTCTGCGATCAAAATTACACCCGCGTGTATTTTTACTCCAGTGGCCTCGCTTTTGTGCCTCCGTTTACTATTTGCCTTTGCGTTAGCCCTGCGCATAGATACACAAAATTTGAGGGTTAACCCAAATTCGTTTCAAAGCTATTGAAAAACTTATTGCTGAAGGACTAAATGGTTGATTGATTTACTTTACCATTAAGTTTGTGCTGCATGTTTGGTTCGATGCGCTGTTAGTTTGTAAATTTTTGGTGTCTGTGTTTTTTTTAAATTATACTTTCGTCATTAATTTCAGAAATCGTTCATTAGTTTGTAAATTTTTGATGTCTGTGTTTTTTTTAAATTATATTTCGGTCATTAATTTCAGAAATCGTTCATTGTGGATAACTAAGGCATTTATATTAGAACTTTCACATTAAAACAAAGAAAAAAAATTACTGTGTTTTCAAGAATATCCATTTCAATGAGATAGCATGATCAAGACCATCTCGACAGCAATACTAAATTAAGTGGGAAATTTGCAATCGTTAAATTTCAACAAAACATGCACATAAAAATCTACTTGGTAGGAAAAATAAGCTAAAAAGGGCATTCAAGTCAAGTTTTTCACTCTTGACCAAAATGGAGGGATGCCTAAAATGCATTCTCACCAAATTTGAAGTTTCTATGCCTTACCGTAATCAAGATATTGCAGTTGAAAATTAGCCGTTTTCCTCTTACTTTAGTGTTGCCATTACGTCAGTATTGTGAAAGATGATTTAGCTTTTGGAAAGCTGGCTTATATTTATTGAAAAGCAGCCATTTTTACTGATCTAAACCTTTACTTTGTTTTCCAATAACTCTGCCGCAAAACATTTATTAAGAATCAAGAACATGCACTAACTTTTTTAATTTTGTTTGCAATCGGCAACCCTGGCAAAATTTCTAAAATGAAATCTAATCAGTTATACCTCAAGAACAGAAGATCGTAGAAAGCTCAAATTTGGTGAAGTTAGTCTTCCCAACGGTAGTTTGTTACAAAATTTTCAGTATGTAGAAGCAATAAAGAGAAATTAGATTTGACAAAAAAAAAGCGATAGAGACTTATCAACAAAATCAAAAGCTTTTTCAATGTTATTTGATACTCCAGACTAAGTGTATTCGAACAAAATTATCCCAACTATGATTAATTTTTAAGATTTAATCAAAGCGCCTCCGAAATCGAAACTGCTTAGGCTCTGCGTTTTTTTATTGTCAAAACTTTTCACATCTATTTTTCTGGTTTGGAATTAGCTTGTTAGCCATATTTAGGTAGTGAACTCTGTATCCTATCCAGTCATAAAAAGATTCTGTTTAAATAAGATTGATAATGACTTCAGTTTAACAAAATGTCCGTTAATATAATTCAATAAACTTTTGCGAAGTCAATATTTTGTAGAGTCCCGGAAAAGTACGTTAAATAAAACAAAAGTTATTACATTAAATACTCAACAATATAGCACCAACAACACTTTGGGGCGCCAAACACTCCTAAAACGAAATCACATAGATTAAAATCCTTGAGGCCGCTATATTCTGGCATCATGCAGTACACTAACGGCGTTAGAAATTGTATTATTTACCCTTTTTGGATATACCGTTTAAAGTTGAAAGATTAAAGGAGTAAATACACAACGTAAGTAGACAAAATATACAGTAAAAGCCAGATAAAACTCTATAGTTGAATTGACTGGTAGTATCTAGCGACTAAGCTTCAAGTTTAAGGCAGTGCTCTGCCAAACCTTGGCCAGATGACGTCACAATAAACAACACATTTTCTCCTCGTTACGGTTGTTCCGATGAGGGGCCGGCGCAGGTCGCTGCTGAGGTTGGGGGGATGGGGGAGGGGCTGCTAGTGGAGGACCCGAGCTGGGGTTAATTGAAGCGCTGGCTTGCTGATCATATTCTTGCTGGAGCCGTAGCGCCAACTTGTGGCTGTAAAATAAATAACGAACTTAATATTTGTCGTGTCAAAATTGACAATTTTATATTAAGGGAAATGGAGCCTTGCTGGAGCCGTAGCGCCAACTTGTGGCTGTAAAATAAATAACGAACTTAATATTTGTCGTGTCAAAATTGACGATTTTATATTAAGGGAAATGGTGAGCAATTTTCATTCACAGAACTTTAAACTTCATCCAGAGGGAGGTGGAACTTAACCCTTCGAAGAAAACTATCAACCATGGAGTTGGTCTTTTTCTCCTCACGATTAAATTTTCGTACGAAAGTGGGCCAGCTCGAGCTACAAAATCAATTGCATGGGCAAACTCGCCAATTAAAATAACAGGATCATTAGGCCTCTGTGGATTTCTTTACCCCCAACCCACCACAAAGAGCCAGGTACAGCAACTCAAAACTTCACTTACTCTGCGTTCTCTGCTTCTTCTTTCACTTCATCCAGATCGGGATCTTGTAAGGAGAGCGCAACTTGGTAATCCTGAAAAATCAATCCATTTTACAATAAATTTTAAGTTCAAAAACCGTATCAGCCTAGCACACTTAACTACTAAACAGTAAAACTTTAAAAACAGTGATAGCTGCTGAACCGGTAGACTCGGGTTCGACTCCCGGTCGGGTCAAACCAAAGACTATAAAAATTGCTATTTGCAGCTTTCCTACTTGACGTTCAGCAATTAAAGGGACAGAGTGAAGCCTCTACCGTGTGTGTTAGACAGGTGGAAGGGGTCCACGACAACTGACCGCCAACCAAATGACGCCAATTGGCTGAGAAGGACCATCATTAAAATATTTTACTATCCCCAGAGCCATCTTGCATAAACCCAAAAATCGCTGTGACGAAATCGTTGGTTCGCGGTCAGTTTGTCGACTCGAAGACCTAAAGCAGGGGTCGGCAGCCTTTTGAACTAGTGGGCCACATTCAGTCCTAACAAAGTTCCAGCGGGCCGCCACCATTCCAGCGGACCAAAAGAGAAAGGTCTTTCCTAGAAATTCAGGCCTTTTTTTGGACGAATCGGTGGCGAAGGCCACAAAAAAAGGTTTTCGCCAGAGGATCAGAATCATTTTGGCGGTTTATTGATGCTTAACTATCATTGAAAAAAGGTAGCGAGCCGAATGACAATAAAAGGTTGTGGGCCGAGTAAAAAGCCTTGGCAGGCTGCATCCGGCACGCGGGCCGTAGATTGTCGACCCCTGACCTAAAGATGTCTTCGCTGTCTCAAGGCCAAGGCACTTGATAAATATGTAACTACAAAAACAAACCTGATCAATTTGTTGTGCTTCAGTCAACTGCTCTTCGTTTGTTTCAAAAGGCGTGGTACGGAACGAGCTATCTGTAAAGTGCGTGTCTCCCTGGACATTCGATAAAGTCTCCCACACAATGTTGGGTTTAGAAAGAAATCCCTGGTCGGTTACGAGCGTGAAGAGTTCGTTCTGTGGAAGAAATTGCTTACGCATTAAATTAGTCTAATTACCGTACGCAAACAACAGTTAAAGCAATTAGTTGGTGTTGTAGAGCATATTTGTCCACCTGTAACCAGACAGGGTCAGACGCGAATTGTTGGACGATCCGCATCTGCCAAAGAGTTTTCAGCGACCCAATATTCCTGTGGGTTTCTTCGAGTTCTTGTCCACTTAATTGGCTGCTGGTTCGAACCACCAAACAGAAAAAATCATCGTTAAGCGTCTTATCGAAGGACCTAACAACGTGACCAGGATGCGGGTTGAATCGAGATCATGCGACAAGGATCGCTGAAAAAACGACGCCTTTACCCAATGGGCCACGTTGCCGATCAATCTTATTCAATTATTATCAGCGATAGTTAATTAGTTATTCAACATTTAAATAGAACACAAGCAAGATATCGGCAGAGAAGTAGTACAAAATGCAAAGTATTTTCTATTGCGTTTCGAACAAAGATACTGACGCTACTTGCTAGTTACCAAGCAGCTACAGGTGTGTCGAAGTATTTAAAGGCACATGATAACTACATTTCAAGCACACTGCAACATTAAAACACATTATGGATTTCTGCATGAAAACTTACATTTTTCTTGTAGAGAGTACTGAAATGGTTATTTCTGAAGAAGACTGCCAATTGTTGCTCGCCCATAGTTTCAAGCATTTTCACAACACCATGACAAGTTAATTGGGAAGCCGTTGCTTTAAGAAACTGCTCAGCAATCAACCCTGTTATGTAACAAATTATATGTAAGAGATGGTTTCCCACTTTTGTTTTGGCTTTCCACTTCATTTATGAGAAGCTGCAGAGGCGCTCTTTTGTAATTACATCTTTATTTACGAAGTAGCCCTGGCCAGGGGACAGCGAAGCCTTTTTGGTCTTTCGAGTCAACCTGCCACCTGCCCTCGTGCTTACCACACACGATGGAGGCTTCACACACTGTTCCTTTTTTATTGCTGAGCGTCAAGCAAAGAAGGTATGAATACCAATTTTGATTGTCTTTGGTTTGCCCCGAACGGGAATCAAACCCGAGTCTACCGTTTCAGTAGCAGACGTTTCATGCATTCAACCAGTTTTATTTTAACCGAATCCACAGTTTCACAAGTTCGCTGAAGAGTTTCCAAGGTTCCAACTGTACTGGTAGTCTCGATTGAACATATTGTTGATGGGTACTTGTAGAATTGCCACTTTATCTAAGAATGTAACGTTCACTGTTACCGATGCGGGTAGAGTTGAGGTGAAATCATGCGGTCATAGTCGTCACTCCTCAATGGTCTAGCGAATCGAGTGTTTGCTTGAAACAGCACAATTGGGTTCGATTCTCGGCCGAATCAAACTAAAGACTATAAAATTTGGTATTCAGAGTCGCATTGATCCTAACTTTGATCCTCGAGTTATTATCCTCTACCGCGTTCAACTTTTTAGATAAAATTAACTATATTCGCAAGTTCATATGTGCTACTCTTGAATGAAGAGAGAATGGATGAAGGGGTCCAGTAAAGGCACTACACGTAGGAGTTGATGGGACAAAAAAAAGAAAGGCAGAAAAAGAGATGGAAACAATGCTGGAATAAGACATGATTGCCAGAGGTTTGCAAAGGATGGGTGTACAAAATCGTGAAAGATGGCGACTAGGCTGCAAAAACCGGCTGATCCCTGCGTGCGGGGAACATCTGCTGGGCTCCAGAAATAAAAGGAAGCACATTCCTGGAGCAAAACGATCATGATGATGATGAGAGATGCTACTCTTGAATTATTTCATAATTAAGAGCGATTGGGTGGGCCATTTGTCTAAACTTTTGATCCTCGAATCAATGTTAACCCATGTTGGTGCATGCGACCCTTAGATTCCTTGCTTGACATTTAGTATTTGGGACAGTGTAGAACCTCAACCGTGTGTGGTAAACAAATACAGAGGTTGACGTGACTCAGAAAACCGCAAGGTCCCTTTCCTGTACCCTGACCAGAGCAAGTTGACAAATGAAGAAGTGATCACATGGCATTTTGCCGTATACTAGCAACAATTAGTGGAATATTCGTTTCAAGATCGGAAATTTATTTCCTGATTCCAAACTCTGGAGTTTTAGTTTCCATAGATTTTACTGACTTTCAAAACAGCTTAAGCTAAGCCAAAAAATGTGTAGTTATTAGTTGAAAACTTTCTCACATAAACGATACCGCATGTAACTACGTTATTAGTATCCATGAGATGCATCACAGCAACACACATGGCATTCATCAAAATACCAATGGCTGATGTAGACGGAAGGATTGACAATGTGCGGTGAGTCACATGCAATCAATTCATGACAACAGTGATTGAATGATATCACATGAAACTTGTTGTAACAATTTATAGGAGGTTAAAATCGAAAGACTTTTTTTTAAACTCCTAGTCCCTCTTCATTCGTATATCTTACATCTACAAGATGCTTAAAATTTTTTGTCAATGGGCAATTGGCCATCTAAGTACTTACATACTCGTATACTGTTAAATAATCCATCTAAGTGAGTAGTGCTACAACTCCACAAAAATCAAAGCAAATTCGTTTAAATCCAAGTCACGAGGCAAGCAGCAAAGCAGGCAACACAGATGTATATTAAAGATTTTAACAATTTCCAACGACTTAATAAACAAACCTTCTCGTATAGTTTCAGAATCCGATGAGTCTTTACTAGTTATAATTTTATCAACAATTTGGTTGTAACTTAACTTGCATAGAACAGAATAAGTTGCTTCATCCTGTAAAAAGAAAAAAATAAATGCGAATGCAAACGGAATCTAAGATTGTTTTGAGGTTTTTAACCACAAACTAGAAAACAATAGTTACTACGTAACCAACGTTGCAAGAATTGGGTGAACACCAAGAGTACTTTGCACTTGGCCAATGGCCAGAGATTATGCTTCAAGAGTTTAACTCACGAGTAACACCTAAATGCTAGCAGAAGCAAATGATTTTTAAACTGCAATATAACCTAGTTTTAACATACAAATGAAACTTTTTGAAAGTGACTCTTGCACCGAAAATTTCTAAAGCAAAAAAAAAGTTTACCAAAATGTAGAATAATCATCTGCGCATTTTTTAGTTACTTTTTCAAGGGTTAAGAGTTTGGGTTAGTTTTGCAGCAAGGATTAGAATTTGGGTTCGATTTGGGCTGAACGTAAGTAATAATTTGCGGTTAAATAGTCTCTTCTAAACTTTTTCATCTCTAGTTGATAATGGGTTTCAAAACGTGCTTAATAATGAAGGGTAAGATCGAATATCACAGTAGATTACCATCAAAAAACACTAAAATTGAAATCCTGACGGTCTGTTTCACCTGTAAATGGGATCATTAAAAGCAACATTCACCCATTACCCAATACTTCCTTGATAATCCCATTTACAGCGGAAACAACCTGTTGGGCTTTAGAGGATTTTTATTCATTGACATGTTTTAGTACTGCTGTAATCTCCTGGGGGCTAAGCTTTCTAGATTAAAATATCATTAACTCTTAGCACCGAAGCTGAATTAAAACTGAAAATTAAGACGATCGTCTTCCCACTAACTTCAAACCTCCTGCAATTTTACATTGTACGAGGGAAGCACTGTGCTCTGACGACAAAGATGACAAATATTACAATCATAACACCACTTAACTTGCTAACACATACGAGAAAAATTAATATTCTTTGAATTTGGTCAACAGCCCAGGCCCGTCGTCAGGATAGCGTGACTGGGGGAGGCATAAACAAATTTTGGGGGGGCAGAAAAACTTTAACACTTTGAATTCGAGAATGTGGACCAAAAAACAAAGGTGTTCATCGCAAATTCGATGAAACCTAGGGTAAAGACCAAAAAAAAGGTATTCATCTCAAAAAATGCACGAATTTCTCGAATTCTGGTTTTCATCTCAAAAACTGCGCAAATCTTCACGAAATCTGAGGTGAAGACCAAAAAAAAAAAACGATCTTTACCCAAAAAAATGCGCAAAATTTCAAGAATTCCGGGGTGAAACCACAAAAACAAACAGCCCTTATTGCAAAATCTACGAAAAAACAGTTCTTGCTCACAAATTCTGGAGTGATTACCAGTATTTTGGGAGTCTCAAACCTTGAACTGCACTCCAGTAGCACCGAGCCTGATAATTTCTCTGGGGCATAATCCTTGCTTGGGGGGGGGGGGGCACAATTCTCGTTTGGGGGGCAAAAGCAGTGATTTGGGGGCGGCACAGCCCCGGAATGCCCCCTTGTGGCACCAGGCCTGCAACAGCCCCATGTTATGAACTTACTTGTGGATCAGGTAGCCATCCATGATAAAGAGGAATTTGTAGAACATCAAACACAATTATTTCTGAAGTGCATTCGAAACAGGACACATCTTTAAACTGAACATTTACATCGACACCAGTTTGTAACTTTGGGAATACTGCGATTGCATCTGCCATGTTCTGTTCATAATTAAGTCGATCTTCGTCGCTTAAATCGCTAGGAATATTTTCATACATCAGCCCGCCTGTAAAATAACAAGCCAGTTGTTGCTGTTGTAGTTACATATTTATCCTCCTGTAACAGGACAATGTCAGACACTAACTATTGGACAACCCGCACACTTTTGACTGTGAGAAGTGCTTAGATGAATCCACAACTGCTTAGGAGTTTCTGGTGATGCAATTTTTCTGCAGATTTTGAATTGCTTTCCTTTGAATTTTCTGATACTTTAAGACCACTTAGCCGAGATAAGAGCATCTTATTCAAGAATGCAACAGTGTAACCGGGGAGTGGAACTGTGGATTGAACCTACATCATGTCATCAAGGTAGTCACAAAACGACACTTTACTCAGTCGACCATTCAGCCAACAATAATAATTATGCATAAATTCTGCAGCGACATGTAGTGGAATTTTATTTCCAGCCAATTCAAAAAATTTTTAATAAAGGATATTTTTAGGGACGGGCGCACAAACGTGGATTAACTTTGATCCAAGGATTAAAACAAGTTTAAACAGGTGACTGAGCAAAATGCTGTAATTATACAAACCAGGTCAACTGACTGCAACAAACTGACCGTGAACAAACTGACCGTAAACTAACGGTTTTGTCACAGTGATTTGGTCACTGATTTCGTCAGAGTGATTTTGTCACAAAGTGAGGATTTGGGCAAGATGGCTCTGAGGATAGTAAAATATGCTTATGATTGCTCTTCTCAGCTAATTGGCATCATTTGGTTCGCAGTCAGTTTGTCATGATCAGTTGTCGTGGACCCGGAACTATATAGTAATTCAAGAATAGCATCTCTCAACTTGCAAATTCAGTTTGTTTTGAATTAATAAGTACATTGGCGAAGAACATAGATAATCCACGAATCAAAGTTAATCCATGCTGGTGCATATGAGCCTTATTATATTTGAATTTGACTACTGCACTGACCCCGACAATCGAAAAAAAACAAAACTTTTATCATTCTTGTAAGGCAGAGGTCTGCAACCTTCAACCCGTAAGCTGAATGCGGCCACCAAGGCATTTCACCCGGCCTGCGACCTTTTATTGTCATCTGGCTCGTGACCTTTTCCTTTTTTCAATGATAGATATGCAGCAACAAACCGCCGAAACGATTCTCACCTTATTTTTTGAGTTTTTTTGCAAAGACCTTGTTTGTTTTTATTTTGGTCTTCGCCATGAATTCAGCGAAGGCCTGAATTTTTGACGAAAAACTTTTTTTTTGGTCTTCGCCATAAATTCGATCAAAAAAAGGCCTGAATTTTTGGCGAAGACCTTCCCTTTTTGGTCCGCTAGAATGGTGGCGGACTGCTGGAACCTTGTTAGGACCGAATGTGGCCCTCTAGTTCAAAAGGCTGCTGACCCCTGTAGTATGGAGTACTGCTTTTAATTTATAACTTTAGCCCAAGATATATTAGTGCAGTCAGTTTAATATTCTTTTCGTTTTTTATGTTTCTGATTTATTCGCTAACAAAGGAATCATACTTGAATTACTGGTTTTACAAATGTCGTTATCTTGATGACTTTTGTAAATACAAATAGCACACTGTAAACAAAAACACAAATCATTGGTTGAAGTTATTGGCTTTCGCTATATGAGCAATTAGAAAATGGGTATAAACAAAATGTTAAACTTAAACGTTGACTTATTCCTGGATTGCTATAATAAACAAACTTATGCAAAAATACCACATGAGTTTTTTCAAATTCCAAAATTGCTAAAAAGAAAAAATTCTTGTTTTAAAAAACAATCTCAAAGCTGGGGTTTAGTTTTTTGTCTAGAACTTTTCATTAAATGTTCGAATTCAAAATTAATTTCAAAGTCATTTCGAAAGCTTTTCAGTCACTTTTACAACTGCAAGCAAACTTTTAGGACTTGTATGCAAAATCTATTACTTTTTTGTGATTTTGATTGAAACAACTGAATTTTTTAAAACGCTATAGACAGTATACAGAGTCTTATAGGCACAATCAAACCTTTGATTAACAGCCTAAGACGTACTGTTTCAGAATCGACATTCGTCTTTTATTCCTCGTCAGTATAGCTAGGACTACAGGTATGAACATGAGCATAGAAAGGCAAAAAATCACAAATTAATCAGACCATTACACAATTTTATTTTCCAAAAATATAAAGTAATCAAAATATTACAAGAGATAATTCTAATAGTTCAATGCAAAATAATTTCCAATAGCATTCCTTAGACAGCTGTTTCGCCCAATCTCAGGACTCATCAGCAGTGTTCCCTATAAGCGCAAAAAAGTGCGAAAAATGCGAAATTTTTTCCGGCATTTTCGCACTGAAATTTTGCGAATTTTGGCGTTTTTTCTCCCGCCAAAAACCGGCGTTTTTGTTTCCCGCCAAAAACCGTAGACAGCCGCGGTTCACAGCGCCTCGCTCTGGTATGTCGCAGAAATTGCGGAGAAAAGTTGCAGAACTTAGACGAAGGACCTTTTTTTTTTTGTTTTTGGAGATCAACATAAAATCGGAGAAAAAAATGCCTCCATGGGCGTGAAGACCTTTTTTTTTGGAGATCACATTTAAACCGGACAAAAATAATGAGAAAATTTTCGGCATTTTCACATTGAGTTTAGAACGTTCGCACTATTTCCGGCATTTTCGCAGAAGGTGAAAACGTAGAGGGAACACTGCTCATCAGTAAGGCTAGCAAGGTCAATTTGCGATTATTCTTTGCCTTTCTACGCTCATGTTCATACCTGTAGTCCTAGCTATACTGACAAGGAATAAAAGATGAATGTCGATTCCGAAACAGTATGTTTTAGGCTGTTAATCTAAAGTTTGATTGTGCCTATAAGACTCTGTATACTGTCTATAGCTTATTAATTTTCTCAGTACATCGTTCTTAATAAATTGAATTTTTTTAGTTATTCATTAAATCACAGAAAAAGTGACCTTAGGTCCAGAACAAAACTTCTGGAACTTTAACTGAAAACCTGAAATGAAATAACTACTCTCATTCAAGTAGTTTTTAATTGACAATAATTGCACAATTTTACAAAATGTTTTGACATTTCTAGTCAGCCCCTTTTTCTAGTCGATCCATTTCTAGTCAGCCAACTTTGCTTACAATTTCAATTTAAAATACCAGACTTACTTACCAATATAATCTAAAATTTGATGGGATGATATCATCTCAAGTACTGAAGACAAAACAATCTAAAAACATAAAAAAATAATAGATTGTTAAAACAAGTCGCTGACAAGACTAAGCCAGCATCGACAATGTGTTAATCTGTGATATCAGTGCTCAAAAAATGCATAGATAACATTAGATTGAGTAAGCCCATCCGTGGAAGATAGATTAAAAAACGTTTTGTAATTGTAATTACATTTTATTCACCAAGTTGCCTAGGCCAGAAGACAGCGAAGGGACCTTTCGGTCTTCGAGTCAAGTTGCCACCTGCCCACCTGTCTATTTGATTATCATGTCTATAGCATATACTTAGAGGTATAAGCTCACACATTTGTCTGTTTTGCATACCAACCACAAACACTCCTCTTTGTAGTTCTGGTTTGCAAGTTTTTTGTCAGGCCTAATTATCATAATGGATAGACTACTTGACCCCAGGTGCAAATAAGCATAAAGTATCTTTCCTAAGAATGCTACAACTCAAGTCAGTTTGGGAATTTAATCTGAAGCAAGCAACCTTTCGATCACTAATCAAATGCTATACCAGCTTAGCTTTTGCTGTTGCTTTTCAAGTTAATGATCAAGAAAATCAAGAGCTTTATGGTGCTTCAAAATAGTGACTTTCACAGGTCGGGGAGCTCCTCTCAATGTGAAACCACAACACTTTTCGGTGACAGAATATGTGAAATCAAATGACTATGTATGGGTAAAGCAAAACTAAAGAGTTTCATAAAACTAAAACATATTATATAGTAAAAATTTTAAAATGTTATATTAAAATTGGTAAGTTCGAAATTATGCTAATCTCAGTTAAAAACACAACTGCCCTAAAATTGGTTTACATTTTATACATACATGCTTCAAACTAACTTACTTAATCACCAATAAAGTGACGGTAGTCTTAAAACAATAAAATAAATCAATTTTGCGGTAGTTTTGTTTTTACTAAAATTAGCAAATTTGTTATTTTTAATGCATTTGCTAATGCATAAAACTGCACATTTGGTTAAAGCAAAATTACGTTCTTCTACGAAAAAAATTGCCAAGCTTGCTGTTACTCACTCGTTTTGATAACAGAAGCACATTAAAAATTGCAAGTAAAGGACAGGGTCCATTCTTATTTTGAGTTATGAGTGGAATTTTTTCATCGAACCAATCAATCCATTTGATGTGATAAGTGTCTTCATCGCTGTCTTCATCGTGTGATTGTGAAGGTTGCTGATTTTCATTTGTTTTTGTCTCCTCAGTAGCCATTGTAATAAAAAACTAAATCACACTAAACTAACTGGCAGTAACCTATCTATTTCATATTTTGAACACTGATAAAATCTAAATACATAAAGACACTCATTGTTTAAAACTATTAGCTCATTACTAGAATCAACTATACACTGTATTCAGCATTTATCCAATATCACAGCATTTAATCGCATTTTGCTTCAACGACTTAAACAAAAATAGTGTAAACAAAACTCAAAAGAGGACTGCAGACAAAATCAATGGGGTTTCTAGGGTAAGGGCAATTATAGAAATTGGCTTTACTCTATTCTTCTTGATCCAGCTGTTCCAGAGATATTCTACATCAAACACAATGTAGGGTCTCCCTGAGTTGACTTTTTATTGGCAACTCTGACATTGAGAACATTGGCGACGCCATTCCAGTTCTATCCCAAAGTAATGTTGCAATTAGGCTACTGCATTGAGTCACTATGCTGAACACTAATCAGTTTGACCTTGTCAGTAGAACAGATCAGAGTTGAAAAAAAGAGCATACTGTACACTTGTACAGTAGCCAAGTAATCTCATTCAAAATCAAACCGTCAGGCATGTTCAAGAACCATTCACCTACCAGTAAGGTTATTTATCACTTGGCTACCAAATCATAACTGATAAAACTATCAGTACCCATGTAGGCTTTTGACAGTCTCTGCTAATTCTACAACCCAAACTAATTTTTTTACGCCAAGCACCAAACAATGGGCTACTAATGCTACTAGCCTTACTTTTGCTTGTTTTTAGACCTTTGTTCCACAATTTGATAGGCTCTCAATTTTTACTGAAATCACTTCGCTACTGTACACTTGTACAGTATGCTCTTTTTTCTGATTTGGATCTGTTCTAATGACTAATCGAATGATCAAACTGATGAGTGCTCTGAAACGGCTCAATGCAGTAGCTCAATTAATGGCAGCACTACCTTATGACAGAACTAAAATGGTATCCCAGTTGTTATTAACATCAGGATTGCCAATTAAAATTGTGCTTCAAATCGGAGAGCCATCTATGTTGCGTTTGAAGTAGAACATTTCTAGTATGACTGGGTCAAGAATGGAGTCAATGCTAATCTAATAAGATTGCCCCCACTTTAGAAACTCCTTGATTTTGCCTGCAGTTCTCTTTTAAGTGAAATACATGTAGATTAATGAAAGGACATTTATCACGACTCCTTATTCAAAGCAATACGCAAAACTAAACACAATCAAAACACTTTTTTTAAGCTCTTAAAATATCATTTTAGTTTTCAATACCTAGCTTTTATGAAGACATAACTGCCAATGTTGTGATGCAAAAAGCAAATGTGATTTTGAATGCACAGGTCTAAAGTTTATACTTGTGTGATTTCAAACACAACTGCATTACATAACCTAGAATATGACATTGCAAGTGATATCCGGGGACTTTACAAAAGTACGATATCTAACTAAACTGAACTAAAAACTTCACAATTGCATTTAAAAGCGTGTTTATGGTTGTTGATGGTCAGATCTGAAATACATAGCTTTCGAATTTTGTAATCTTCCATAAACTTGATCAGGTTTGTGGTTAACGGCTTTTAAAATTTAAACGTCGAGAAAAGGTATCTATACATGACATTCAAAAGTTTGCAACTCTGCTTGGTTCTCGATTCAAGTTTTAAAAAGTTAGTTGAATTTTCATTTAGCAATGCAATTGTTAAAATTGCTATTAGAAACAAAACCCTTGCTTAAAACAAATATTTCCACAGTAACCTTTTGCTAATATGATATTCGGATTTATAACTTACATTATCTTGACCAGAAATTTGGCATACTATCCTAAATATCAAATCTACACCCTCAACTAACCCACTGCAATATTTTTTTAAGAAGAATTTTATATAAGCAGGTGTATGAACAGTTCTACTGATTTTTCTCAAAATTGAGGAACTAAATCAAAACAATGCCTGCCTTAGCAATTACCATGGAAAAAGATGCGTAAACAAACAAAATTTTGAAAAAATAAATCAAATTCACATAAATATTTAAGTAATATTGCAGAGTCTAACATTACGATGATTTCACATTAAAAACTTAAATTAATTACTCAACTCTATGCTTTCCAGAAGCCTAGGTGTAATGTTTAAAGTCAAACAACTATTTACAAAAATTATCTTATGCTATTTTTAGTTCATTTTAACAGCTTTGAGGTTATTTGCTCTCAAAGTTTAAAGGTCTCAAAAAGTTATCAAAATAGGCTAATCAAGTAACGTCAATCAAAAAAGTATTAGAAGTTCCTAAAAGTTTTCACTTTATTATAAAATAACATTGAGCGACCTTTAAAATTCCAACGACTTTATTACATCAGCCAAACTTAACATAATGCTAACCATGGCAAGAAATATGTATGCATTTTAGAGCTATTCCTATTCTGAGAACGCTATTCAGCAGTGCGACCCAATGGCAAATATACCATATATATCTGCATAAAAGCCGAGTTTAGAACTGCAAAAAAAAGTTGTCAAATTAAGGAGTCGGCTTATAACTCGGATTGCACTCAAACGAAATGACATTATGTTAACTTTATTTGAACAACTAGAAGTCAAACCATGCTAAATGTAATGAAACCAGCGCATTTCGCCTTTATTCTGTTCTTTTTTTTTCACGATAAGAGCATCCACGCATGCGTGCAAAGCTGCATGTGTGCGTGGACGCTGTTACGCTATTGTTTTTTCAATCACATGATAATAACAGGCTGTGATTGGTTGGTCATACACGTAAAAATAATGGTTATCATTTTCATTTATTATTTTGTGCAACCTTTTGCTATGATTGGGTGCGTACGTCGAGTTATGATTTGTAGGGTTGGCTTATAAGCGGATTTTTCAAAAATCACCATTTCAGGGTGGTTTTTCTTGAGCTGGCTTATGAGCGTGACAGGCTTATATGCAGGGATATATGGTATTGGATATGGTACAATATATTGTATTATACCCATTATTCAGCACCAAAGCTTTTTTAATAAAATTTATCAAAAACTTTGAAGAAGCAAGAAGAAGCTTTTTTTAGAGTCACAAGTGACAGCTTAGTCAAAAACTCGGCCAACCAGCTTAAATCTAACAAAGCCATTAAGCTCAAGTACTTCAACGTCTTAAATGTTAAAGTAATCCCATAAGTTTAAATCGTCTACTTTTCTGTGATACCAATATTCATTGTGAGAATTCATTGTATAGTTTAAAGGCCCATTTAAGGGTTAATTGTCCAATATGTCATTGCCAAGTTTGGCATGTTTTATCTTTTTCATATATTATGCTACCACCACCGGTTTCTTGAAAGTTGATATGCCTAGCTGAAGTACTTTGTAATGAAAATTTTAATAGGCCCATATGGTATGGTCTCCTCAATGGGCCAAACCAAATTTTGTTATCTTTAATTTTTGATTCATATTTACCTATCCAATAGATTTAACTTGTTTAGCATTCACAGGTAACAGGGGGAAGTGTCAACATAATTGGAGGACCCCTGTAGCATGAGATCCTCAAATGTTTTTAAATTTTATTTTTACTATCTTGAAAAAGTTTATTTGTTTAGTTTGATTCATTAAAAATTTTGAAGGACCTGTTTAAGGAAGACTCCCCAATTGTGGCATCTTAAATTAGTCATATTTTGTTGACCTATTTTGATTTCATTTTTCTTTTATATTTACCTATTCCCAAAGTTTCATGTGTCTAACTTGAATAGTTGAAAAGTTTGAATTTTGAAGGACCCCTATTTTGGTGCCCCAAATTTTGTCAAATTTGATCTTTCCTTCTTATTTGCTTGTGTATCCAGAAATTGTCATGTGTCCAGCTTACACAATTAAAAAGTTTGAATTTTGGTGTCCTTGTTACTGTTTGCTAGTTAGAAAAATCATTCCTTATCTGCCAAACTTTACGAACAAAAACAAAAGGTACTACATGCTCGCATGAAGTTCCAATATAGAATATAGCAAACCTAGGTTCATTTTTCATTCATTTGATGGTTGTTGAGTGTTGACCCAACAAAAATCTTGATGAATAGCTCCCGCTCCCCTACAAAACAACTTAACAATGAGCCATTTTGATCAAAATCACATTGAAAGTAGAATTAATGCATTCAATCGTAAAAATGGCCACAAAACTATTTGATATGACCAAAAAATCTATTTCCCAAAATCCAAATCAGACATTTGACTTCAAACCTAACCAAAAAAAATAGGGATTGAAACCACATGAAATTGAAGCATGCATGTGAGAAACACCTCAGAATAATTTCATTACTGTTTTCAATATTCAAATTGCTTTTAGCTGGTAAAGGGTCCATATTTTTAGAAAATTTACAAAATGTGTAATATGCCTCGAAACTGGAGCTTCTTTTAGAATGCAAGTGGTTCATTTCACTTCCACAAGCCAAACAGAGTTGACTGAGAAAGAATATCCACTACATCATTTTTTTTAATTTTTTGCTATGGGGCTTTATTTTGATTTCGATTTAATTTCAATTTGAGTGCACTCTTAAAGTATTACTAATTAGTGCAATGCAGAATTTGCAACAACTAAAAAGAATAAATGAATGCCACTGGATACATAAAGATCACAGACAAACAGAACAACATTAATCAGACCCATCATAATGTAGCACTGAACACTAATTATAGTAAAGTGTAGGTGTCTGCCATAGTGATTTCATTAGTTATTAAAATGAGATATTATTAAAGTTATTAAAATGAGATAAAATTCAACAACAAAGAATTTAAGTAATATGCATTAATATGGCAATGATGAAAAAAAAAACAATATAACCTACCAGTATATCACAAAACTTTAAATTCAAAATAAAACAAAATGTAGACTGTGAGCCAGTATACTGCAAAGCAGTAACACACTTGAAAAATTTCACTGTTTTTGATGCATTTAAGTTGCCACATTACAATACTGGTTACACTTTTTGTTAAGATCCAGAAATTTGAATGAGGATGGCTGTTCTTAAATTTCCACGAATTTTAAGTCTCACTTGTTACTAACTTTGTTCGAGAATAAAATGACACAAATTGACTTTTGTTGTAAATCATGATTACTGCGAGACAAATAAACAACGGTAATAAATAAAGGCCAAGCAAACACTGTTGATTGAGTACATGCATTGTACTAGCCTACGTTTTTAGTTACTTTTTTCATGCTGATGCTGTCATTGTTCTAGATTTGTTTTGAAACTTTGGGCAAAACTGAGCCTCAAGTTCTTTTAAAGAGTAGTACTAGTATTATTCATTCGTTGGAATAAAACTAGCTTTCTGCATCTGATTAATCACAAACTTTGCAGCTATGCTAGTGGTTTTGTCAAGTTGGCCCACTGCAATAGGTGACTGATTGACCTAGAGGAAAAAGATTGATCAACGGTCTAAAGGCAAAATAAACAAAAATCACTACAAAATTATAGATTATTGAATTAATAATAAAATATTATACGCTTTTAAAACTCAGTAATCCAAGCTACAGACTGGGCCCCTTTTTTCACTGAACTACACGTGATATAAACACAAAATGATTAAGCAGTGATCAGCATATGAATTACATAATAGCTGTGAGACGGATTTGTATATTTTTTAAACACTGTAGTAGTGTTGTAAATACCTAAGTATAAAATGTTTTATTAAGCATGGCAGCTCAATTACTCGATGTTTACTTTGTCTAGCACTATTTTCACTAGACTATGTGCTGGAAACAAGGGTACAGTACACGACTACATGTCAAATGACCAGAAAAAAACTAACTCAAATGACGGTGTGGTTGCCACCAAGGTCAGAAAGAATGACTGCTTCTCACTGTCCATGCTACTTTAGAGTTAGCAATTGGTGATTTCTTTAACTACCAACAACACCAGAAAATACAGGAATTTTAAGTTACCACAGAGTAGTTGATCTACGTTGCTGAAATAAAACATGTTTGTACTTTAGTTCAACAGCTTTCATAAATATGCTTGAAGAGCAACAACATTACAGCACCATGACAGTATGTTTTCTTAAAAGAATTTTGACAAGTGAAATCCTTTAAACTGTTATTAATAAAAATTAAATTTGAAAGAACACTCAAGTTGGAAGTTTTCCTGCTTGTTTTGCCAGCGAATCAGCAATTTGTAAGATAAAGGGCAAATAATTTTTGGCAATATGATAAACATAGGTTTAAAAAAATATTTCAATTAGAGATTGGCCTAAAATTTTAAGCACATAAACATATTTTGACAGCTTTGGACTTTATTTTTCAAAGAAAATTAGGGCACCAGATGGTTAGCCAAAAAGTTAGACAAAACATTTTACGACAGTTTAAATTTTCCCCTTAGCTTTCCCCCTTTGCCAATATTGCCAATCAAAAACAATAAAAAAAAGCATATTTCTAGCTTCCAATGAGTGCTTTGTGACAGAATTGTCAAACAAAGCAAGGAGTCAGCATCATTGTAAACCAGCAGTTTTTTAAGTAAAAGTATGCCGAAATTTTTGAAATTTAATATTCCATTATAATAGTGACAAAATGGTGACAATAAACTGGTAAAAGAAAAAACAACTAATAACTTTAAAGCGAAATACAATGCCCTGAAAATGGCAGTTGCAGAACCCTAGAATTTGATAATGACACATTTTAGACTTTTTCAACATTTTCTTCAATAACAAAAAAACTTGACTTGAATGCCCTTTAAAATTTCCAATTGTTTCTTTTATTATTAAAGCTAAGAATGTTCATCAACTTTTGACTCTGGGGACACCAAATGAACTTTGCACCATTAACACTTGTCAAGTTCTTCCAAGAATTTCATTTTGTGTCAGGTCAGTAGACAACATAAAAGTCTACTCAAGTTACTTTTTCCTCTTGTAAATTTTATTGAGAAGATTTAGAAAAATCGATTTAGGAATGCCATCATCATCATAGTTGTTAATATCACTGCAAATATTTTCATATTGTTCAACTTCAAATTTTTCAAACACTGATTGCAAATTTAATTCATTAAAAATTTTCTTTACTTCCTCCGTTTTTTCTGACACCTTCTTTCCATAATTTTGCTCAAGCTTTTCTTTTTGTTGAGGACTTGCCAATTCAATTGCTTTCACTATAAGCCATGTGCATTTGTTATCTTCAATGTCTGTACCAATTTTGCCTGTTATCTTGGGGTCACCATAACAATCCAAGAAATCATCTTGAATCTGAAAAAGGGTGCCAATACGTAGCAATAAATCACAAGCCTTTGTATGCCTTGTCTTGTCAGAAATTCCAGCCAAATACATTGCTATAGCCACAGGCAAGTAAAATGAATAAAAAGCAGTTTTGTATTTAATGATATCACCATATCTTTGTGTTGTAAAAAGCGAAAAATCAACTACTGGGAGTTCAGATGTCATCATGTCTAAGCTCTGGCCCATTTCTGTGTTAAAAAGAACCTTGTGAAAAAGATCTAGTAAATGCACATAACAAGGCAAGTGGCAACAGTTTTTTTGAATAACTGAAAATACGCAAGATTCTAGAACCATGCTATCATTTACAGCCTGATAGCCAACCCCTTCTTTTTTATACCAACAAGTTTGCCCTCGACGAGTTGCTGATTGGTCCATCAAATCATCTGCTACAAGAAAAGAAGCCTGTAGAATTTCTACTGCCCAACCAAGTGACAATGATATTTTCTTTTCTTCTTCAGTCATATTATTTTTCTTGAGATCGTGAAAAGCAGAAACAACAGTAAGACCTCGTGTTCTTTTTCCATGTGGAACATTGTACTCCAGAATTTCTTTAATTCGTTTATAACTCCATGTTATACCACTATTTTCTCCATTTGAGTCGCTAAGCTCCCCAACAATCACTCGAAAATGGGCATTAAAATCATTTGCAATATCACTTGACAAAGCCATTACTACTACAAGTTGTTTTTTTCACAAATGCTTACAACATCAATATCTGACATGAGTAAAACTATATAATAGGCCTATCAGTTCCGTAAAAAAAGCAAAATTTTGCAATAAACTCCATCATCAAAGTTTGGGTCCATGACTTTTCGGCGCGAACATTTTAGAGCCAATTCAATGCCCTTTGACTAACCCTAACCCTAAATAACTAAATTGTTAAAGAGCACTGAATTGGTACCAAAAAGGACCGGGGAAAAAGTAGGTGGTGCCAGAAAGGTTCGCGACGATATGGTCGTGTCAAAAAGATGTGATCCCTCAAAGGTTGGATCCACCAATATGGATTACTAACAATGAGAGGTGGGCAAAGAACAATTCATAAGCACAAAGCAAAACTTCCGCAACCTCCAGAATTGCAAAAGTTGTGTAGTGCTTATTTGAAAGTTGTGTTGTGGACTAATGCTTTTTAAAATTTGTTGCTAATTAAATGCACTGCGCTTTTAAATCTTTTTTGGTTATTAGTACAATTTTACGCTTAGGAACTAAATTTTGTTTTCTTTCAATCGTATTGCGTCAAATACCTATCTTCTTGAGCAAATTTCTTGCTCTTTTACCATCCAAAATCGCAAAAAAATGTGGAATTTGCATTTTGTTTTGTAAATTTGATTGCCAAAGTTAGGTTGCACTTTGATCTGGTACAAAAATCCTGTTCTGCAATTGTGGAGTTGCATAGTGCTTTAACTGAATTAAAAAGTTTGTTGTGAAAGTTGCAATGTGCTTCAGAAAACAAAAAACTTAAATTGTGCATCTTGTGCTTTCAGTGGTTGAAAAAGTCATCGCGCTGTGTTGCACTGCACGTTTGGTAAAATGCTATTGGCGCCCACCTCTGCTAACAACATTCATTTTTGCAGTGCAAATCAATGCATCTTTGAAGAAAATAATAGGACAAACATTCTAAACAAATCTGCAAATGGTCAGGGAAAGTGTCACAAAGGAAAAGTACTATGTGGTTGCCGGAGTAAGAGAAGTGGGATGCATATGGACTGAAAAAGAGAACACTAAAATACTGTACAGCAAGTTTTGGTTATCAAAAATAAGTTTTATGGCTGCTTATCTTGAATAATTGCAAAAACCTGAATACTTTATTTGTATTTGTAGTTTTTTTTTTTTAATTTGATGAAAAGTTTTTCAAACTTTTCTATTCCACTGCATATTTTGAGTTTTGGCTATGTCTTACGGTTTTCTTAAAGGCCAATGGTTAGGCGGGTCCACGACAACTGACTGCAACAAACTGACCGTGAACCAACTGACCGTGAACAAACTGACCACGAACAATGCCGATTGGCTGAAAAGGGCAATCCTAAATAAATTTTTACTATCCCCAAAGCCATCTTGCCCAAACCCTCATTTTGTGATGAAATGACTGCGACGAAATCAGTGACGAAATCATGTAACAAAATCGTTGATTCACGGTCAGTTGACTTGGCTTGTGGTTAGGCAATTTTGGGGTTTATATTAATTTTTCAGAGTAAATATTGTCAAAGTTCTTTGCTCTGTGAGCATAGATATGCCTAATAGATTTATTTTTAAGCTTCTATTTGCTGTTAGTTTGTGATGTATACACTATACAGCATACACAAATGTGCTGAATACTGTATGCCTTTTTTGCATTGTAACTATGGGTAGCCTATCTGGGTAAAACCTTAATTTTGTATCTTATCTCAAGGCTTAATATTCACTGTGCATATGCTGCATTATCTAGTTAAACCTGTAACTATTGCCATTTGGCATTGTTTCATTTGAACATTTTTAATGGCTGAAATTCCACATATAAACTACACTTGCTATAATAATGGGCTATTGTTTGGTATTTCTCAATTGATTTCAAATTAAACTAGATGCAGACCAAATTGCAATGTTAGTGGTGGTAGGCCTAGTCTGTATATTTTGGTAATAGATAGATTTCACCTGTGGTAATCAGTGTGGCAGAGTTGGAGTCAAGGGAGTCAAATGTTTTAAGGGGAATCAGAATTGACAAAAGGATTTTGTCGGAATAGAAAAATATATGCTCGACTTCTGACTACCACCGTTAAACAAAAATCTGATTAAAATGTAAGCTACGTCTTAAGTGTTAACGTAACTCTATAGTCAAGTTTAATGTAGCAGTAGCATGCAGTAGTCTGGCTACAACAGTATTGCTTATATTTATATCTTCACATTTTTGAATAGGTTTGTAATCTTTGTATTTAGTGTGCTGTTGTGCTATGCAAATCTGCCTGAAAATCGGGTGCGATAATGCCATTTAACAGAGTTGTTATTAAGGCAAAAAAAGTAGCAAGGGTAGTGACAGCGTTGTCAAGATCCAAAATGCCGTAGCCTAATACTTGTGTCAGAAATGTTTACATGTATCTATGGTGCCAAAACTTGTCTTTTTCAAAGAAGAAAGTTAGCAAGTCAGTAGGGTATCACCTATGACACAATGAGGATAAGGCACTGGTGTAGCCAGGAATTTTGATTGGGGGTAGGGCCAAACAGAGATGGTGGAACTGTGTCTAACGTGTGGTCAAGGAGAAGTACAGAAGTTTTTGATTAAGGCTTGGGACAAAAATGCACTGCAGGTAAATTTTAAAACAAAATATATACTTACAGGGTTACTTGCCAATGAGGGCTTTGATAAGCCAAGATTCCAACTAAACACATTGCCAAAACAAAAGTGAAGTACGTGAAAACGTTTTCAAATCCAGCTAGGGGGTCTGGAGGAGCACTGTAAGCTCCCCCAGCAGGTTCCAGACCGGAGCCCCAGAAGGTTTAGCCTTTTCGATGTTTTTCTATGGTAAAATGCAGCAGTTGTAACGTATTTTTGAATCGACAAAAATTGTTTTACGTTTTATTTCTAGAAAGAGCTCTTTTACTTCATAAAACACTAAACTTTAATCATTAGAATGTATCTTTTAGCTCCAGTAATCTTTGGCATTTTGTCAGTTCAGTCAGGTATCAAGGTCCCTCTTGCCTCCCCCAGGTAAAAGTTCAGGGGCCAGTTGCCCTCGTTCTGGCATCACTGATTCTGAGCACTGCCTCTGGCGGCTTTGCATATTTCTTACTCTAAACTTAGCAACTTTATAATGTGCATAATTTCGTGACTTCTACTTCGTAAATGTTCATCTAAAAAAATTATCAATGCAATCAATAATATTGTGCTTATTACGTTTACATTTTATCGGTTTGTCGTTACTTAGGTTCAAGTTGTGCATGAGCTAACATGTTTGTGTTTTAGTGTGGCTATTTTATACTTTATTCATGTTAAAATGCAGCTATTTTACGTGAAGTCACAGTTGTACATGCAGTATCTAATTTAAGTTTTAATTTGGCTATTTGCCTATTTCATACTTTATACAACGTGTAAACGCATCTATCTTACGCATAGTTTCGGAAATTGCCACAAACATGTCGTTCTGCTGGAATGATTAGTCGGTTTAATGAGATTTAAAAGAATCTGGAGCAGTTCAGAAAGAAACAAAGGGGCAAATATAGAGTGCATCACGCCTGAAACTAGGTTGCGAGCACAAGCGCTCACCCGCGTTGCAGAGTTTCCCCAGAAAAAGCAGACGGCTTATTCTGGATGACACCCGACTTTTTTTGTTTTTGTTTTACTGCATTGGAATGGTAAAATGCTTCAAGGTAACAATAAGAGTCAATTATCCTTTATTCCAATAATACCTCAATCACATATATACACAACAAGCTGACTTCGTTTTCATCACAAAGCAAGTACTAAAACCCTTATTGATATTACATTAATTGCAAGCTGTTTATCAAGCTTATATACTTTAAAGATTTTCAGATATATTCCAATGTATAAGGTTGGTCATAAGTTGTGCAGTGTGCACAAATAATTGTGTGACAAGTGATGTGAAACACTGCGAAATTAACAGGGTAAGATATCTTTTCCTTTTCTTGGGCATAGGATACATGTCAGATGTTCTTTTATAGAGTAACCAAACATTGTTTGCATTTATCAGTTCAATTACGGTAACTTATCAGGATTGCTTTAGATGCTTTGGTGCAGGACTTAGGGCCCACCCTGCATTTGTCTGCAGTAATCTCAAGTTCTGATTTACTTATGCTTCTGAAAAACAATCCAGTGCATGGTATGCACCAAGTGATGCCAAAATTTTTTGATTAAACCCCGATACAGAATAAGTCAAAATCATAGTTTAAACATCATCCCTTTACTTTAAAAGCAGTCTTTTCAACAGCAACTGTTGCTTTTGATTAGTGTTTTTATTTCGGCAGTGGCTATTTTGCCTCTGGAGGCAAAATAGCGCCATGTTATTTTGCCATTTGGAGGCAAAATAGTCCTAACGGCTATTTTGCCGCAAGTGCCAAAATAGCCTAAAGCCTAACCCTAACCCAAACCCCAACCCTAACCCAAATTCTAACCCTAATCCTAACCCTAATCCCAACCCTAACCCTAACTCTAACCCAAACCCTAACCCAGAGGAGAGGAAAAACACTATTTCAGATTTTGCCTCTAGAGGCAAAATAGTTACTTCCTTTTATTTCTCATTGAAGTTTAGCATGCTACCAGTAACTTCTTAAAATTCATGAGCAGTTGAGCACATGTTTAACTCCATAGAAATTTGCACCGAGAAATGCAGTTCTGTCAAAGTCATTTTCTTATGTGGGCAGAGAGTAGCCAATTTTTTTTTGACATTTCAATATTTTTCAAGTTTCAACGTAATACGAAAATCATTAAGGACAATCTTTTGAAAGTTAACTGCAAATGAAAATATAGCAAACCCAAGTACAATCTTTTGAAAGCTACCGGTACTGCAAAACAAAAATACAATTCTGATGAAACTAAAATGCCTACTTGGGCAGCTTTGGAAACCTAAACAAGTAGGTGGAAATTATCCTGTCATTTTGCTCGAGTAACTCAAACTTGACGAGTGGCAACATTTGACAGTGGAACGATATTATAGTAATGATACCGGTACCATATTTTTGTCACACTTTTTCATACCAACTGTTACATCCACAATTAGGCTACAGTACATCCACATTTTGATCAATGCTGCTAGCTTCACTTTCCGAGGAATATTCCTTCTGTTCCATGGCTTTTATTACTGGCAAGGCAGGACAAGTGTTCTGAATTGGAATATCCTTTTCTTCATATCACTAATGTCGCTACAGAATTAGGCTACTGATTACACAAAGCCATGGCAGATTACCTATATACTTATTGTAATTAAACACGATTTTAAAGGTAGTGTACCAACAATAAATGATGTATACTGTAGTTGTACTGCACAATAAAATTAAAACTTTGTCTAACATAACGTTTGCTTATCCTACAATTGATTGCTACAAATCGGTTACCAGAATGAGCATAGGTGGGCAAGTTAATGCAAAACGTTAGCTTTGTTAACCACTGGTCCGTTAACAAACTTCACACCTCCGTAACGTTAATCTGTTATTTTCAGCTTTAATTAACGGAAGTTAATGAAATCCTTAAAATTTCATTCAATGATTGTCAACCTAAAACTATAGGTTTTCATATTTCGACCAGTAACTTAGGCCATCTTCACGGCTAGCATTTAGAAGCATAAGTTATTCATCTATACAATTTATTATTGTAACATACAGTGCGATTGAGCTATCACTAGGGTTGTACAAAGTAGAATAATGCAGTATTCTAGAATAATTCTAGAATAGACAATTCGAATCTAGAATTTCGAATACTATTCTAGAATAACTCATGGCAAACTGTGACAATACATTGTGACAACACAGTTTTATTGCAAAAATTAAAAAAACACAATCCTGACTCCTGACTTAAGTTAAGACAACTGTCACTTCTTGAGTGCGTGTCCGCTTGTTTGAGTGCAATGCACTGTCAATGAAATGCGACTACACAGTTAGGTTGCTTCAAATTGCATAATACGTACGGTACCTCTCTTTGCGCTTTGGCAGCCCTTTCAAAGATTTTTTTCGAATCCAATTACCCGATAAAAAATGCGTTTTGAGATTCGTTTCTCCGGCGATTCGAATCTCAAGGATTCGAAATTCTACTTTGTACAACCCTAGCTATCATGACGCGTTTCGACCTTGCTCAAGGGTCTCATCAGGCGAAAAAAACAACAACACATATTTAAACATCCAATGTTATAAAACTGCAATTAAAATTAGTAGCAATTTTACAATCATTGAAATTCTAAACATGCACTCATATAAATCTGCAATTACCAAATTTGGAAATAAAAATTGCATTTGCTGCTAATTTTTAGTTAAGTGTTCATTCACTAAGCAATGTGTCGCACATGCATTTAGCTCGTGCTCTCCCTGTGATGTTTGTATGAACATGTCACAATTTGTTTGACGTCATTATAAAATTTGCATAGACAAAGCAGATGTGTTTATCGATGCAATTTTTATTTCCAAATTTGGTAATTGCAGATTTATATGAGTGCATGTTTAGAATTTCAATGATTTTAAAATTGCTGCTAATTTTTGTTTCCAAATTTCAATTGCAGTTTTATATCATTGGATGTTTAAATATGTCTTTTTTTTTCGCCTGATGAGACCCTTGAGCAAAGGCGAAACGCGTCGCGATAGCTCAATCGTACTGTATGTTACAATAATAAATTGTATAGATGAATAACTTATGCTTCTAAATGCTAGCCGTGAAGATGGCCTAAGTTACAGGTCGAAACACGAAAACCTATATAGGCTAGTTTTAGGTTGACAATCATTGAATGAAATTTTAATGATTCTAATTTGCTGCTAATTATTAGTTAATGAAATCCGTTAATTTGTTAACATTTTGAGTGTAATTTACATTTCTTTTTATTCACTTGCTTCTAGAACACACATTGACATTGTTGAGCTGATTGTAAGGAAATATTTATTGCTATGGTGGTCTCTTTGTGTTTTGGAAGGGGTACGGTATATTTTACAGTCTAATCTGATTTCAAGATAAAAACAAGTTTGAATGCACTAACGAAGCTGAGATCGGAAAATCCTTGGAAATTGGGAACAGCAATATTCAATAGACCTATGAATGAGGCTGCAGGTTATTATAAAAAAGAGCTCCTTTCTTCGCTTTCTTCTATAAAACTCATGCTAATGCGCAACAAGTCTTACTAGTGCAAACTGGTCTGTACCGGTACGGTAAATGAGTGGTGCAAGATATTAACGATGAAACCTTAACGAAAGTAAACACAACTTAACGGATGTTAATTTAGTCCGTTAACATGAAAAAACTTTTTAACAGATTAATGAGTTAATGAAAAAGTTAGCTTCGTTATCAACGGATTAATGGACTTGCGCCCAGCTATGGCTGTATGGTTAAGAGTGATCTCATCACAGTGATTTTGCCACAAAGTGAGTGTTTGGGCAAGACAGCTCTGGGGTCTAGCAGATTAGGCCTAGGCTAGTTTAATGACTGCTGTTCTCCGCTGATGTCTTAATTTTAATGCAATAGGCCTACACAGTAGCCTACGATTAACATATATAGGCCTACTGTATAGGCTAGGCTTATTCTGTCTTTTCTGTGTTAAAAATGGTGTCTGTCACGTAATCACTTTGCGACAAAATCACTGGCAACCTACAAATCAGCCTTTATTATTTGCTTCCTTCGAAAATATTTAGCTCATCATTTGAGAAATACGCTAGCCCATCTTTGTTGATGGTGGTAAAACGGGTCCACGACAACACTGACCGCAAAAAACTGTCAGCAAATGAACTGACTGCAAACCAAATGATGCCAATTGGTTAAGAAGGGCGATCAGATTGGCAGTATCCCTGTAGAGCCATTTTGCCCAAATCCTCACTTTGTGACGAAATCACTGTGACAAAACCATTGGTTCTCATTCAGTTTGTTGCGGTCAGTTGACTTGGCTCGTGGTAAAACTACTGGGAGGCTATTGTTCATACAAGATTGATTCACTTTATAGCCTAGTATTTTGAGCTTTTTTTTAAATCAAAACAACTTTTTAGAAACTACCGGTAGCCTAAGAAACAAGTTGAAATATTGTTGCTGAAGAACTTTTTTTAATGTAGCCATTAAAATCAAAATAGCAAATTCTGAATTTACCTTGGTACTTTATCTTTAAGCAACATTAACTAAACATAAAACAGATTTTATCTCTGGCAGTTATTAACACCAGAGCTGCAAACTTGGTCGATTTTTGTTATCCAATTAGCCTATATCGAGTTCAAACTTTGAGTTTACAGTAGCTGGTTTTACAAGTTTTAGTTTGTTATTATTTTCTTTTGAGGTGAGTTCGAATTACGAGAAATTTTATCAAGTTCTTTTGAGTTTAAAATATAGAGCAATTAACCTAAGCACATTTCAGGTTTGTTCTAAAACTAAGCATTATATAGATGATAGATCTGAATACTGTAGATCATTTTTAGCAGTGCAAATGTTTTTATTAAAACTTAAAATTTTAGTAGAGGAGCTAAGTCGAAAATCGTTCACTTCCGGAATAAAGTGTGAAATTTGGCACAAACCTTCCCCAGAGTAAGTATAACGTTTTCCGAAGGGGAGCCAAAAAATCGGGCTTGGGCTACTCCTACAAACGGCCCCTGAAGTTATGCTACAACTCCACCTAGTGATTAAACAAAGTTTTGGTGTTGTAAAGGAGCTTACAGAACCAACTGATAATTTTTTTATTTGAATTTATTGTTTTTGCAATCTAAAATATTTTGTCTAGCCATGACGTTACAGGTGACGTAGATATGACGTCATTTTTCCAAAGAAATGTATGATGGCAAGCAAATTATTGCTTAGATTGGTGGATTCCCTCAGTGATATCAAATTCTGTTAATTGTTTCAATTATTGGACAAAAATCTTGCGTAGCTTAATTTACGTCACTTTATTACGTAATTATGACGTCATGTTTTCCAAAAATTCCAACAAAGCGATAGCAATAAATTGCTAATTAAAAGTATCAGTTTAATCACGACATTTTGCAATGAGCTTATTACTTCAAGACACCATAGCTGCTTGTAGCAGATGACGTCATTCTATGACGTTTTTATGACGTCATCTTTGCCAAAAAATGCTACAAAACAACAGCCATGAATTGTTTGTTAAAAGTATTAGTTTAATGACTACATTTAGTGCATTAATTCTGCGTATTAATTTAAGATACAGCACAATAGATGCTTATGGTAGATGATGTCATTTGATGATGTCATTATGTCTGGTGATGTCATATTGCAATGTTTTGTCCTTTGCTACAAAGTTGATAGAAATAGAAGATTGCTTTGTCTAGGAACAATGAGAGGACGCAAGCATAATACACTGTTAAATAGAAATCAGGCAAAAATTTTCAAAGCCTTGACTTGTTATTTATGCTCCAAGGTGCCTACAGAGTTGTTATGAAGCTTGCGTCGTAGCAATAGTGGTTTCGAGACAATGGTTTCAGATTGAAATTATAGACCCAAGAGTTGAAAAATGATGTTATTGTCAAATCTGACGTCGAAAATAATTGCCATTTTATTATTTTATTTATTTATTTCACGTCAAAGACGTAAGGAAGGCGCAAAAAACACATTAAGCGTTATAGCATGATACACGAAAACAGTAAAATTCAAACGATATACCAAAACTACATAAGTAACACGACTACATGCATGCACCACCTTGCAAATAAAAGTAAAATTAATGTGACATAACGAAAAAGTTTTCAAAAAATGCCGACCAGTAGGCCTACAGTACCATTTTCAATTCAAAATACGCAATTTATGTTTTTAAAATTGTCATGAAATTTTGGTCATAAATAATCACGGTTTCTGGAAAATGAGAAAAACTTACGGTACTAGCTCGAGTATTTACAGTATTAACATCAATTTATACAATTAAAAAGACATTATATACATTAAGTACACAATTGCTTAACATGAAGCAACGAGTTATGTTACACTTACGATTACCTTATCATAAAAATTCAGCTATTGATATACGAGTAGGATCATAGGTGTAGCCAGGGGGGGCCCAGGGGGCCTCCCCCCAATCAAAATACCACTAATGACAAAAAGTTATGACAACATAGCCTTGCGATGTTTAGTTGCAGTTTTTTTCAGTAATGACGCACATAACAGTAATTAACAATATTAATGACAATGTAGCGTCAGCTCCAACGTAGCCACAAATGAGAGATAAATCGGAGCAATTGGTTATTTAGTCAACCCGGAGCTCGATAGGTTGTTCAACCGAGCCGGTCGACCGCATTGGGGCGCGTCCTTTTGACACGTACGTTACAATAGCAATAAATATTTCCTTACAATCAGCTTAATAGTGTTAATACGTGTTCTAGAAACGAGTGAATAAAACGAAAAGTAAGTTGCACGCAAAATGTTAACGGATTAATGGACTTTATTAACTTCCGTTAAATTGGTAATATTTCAATTGGGGGGTTTGCATTACCGCCTGTGCTATAGCATTAAGTTCACAATAACATCAAACGAGGGCCTGGGGTGGCAACTTTTAGGTCAAAACTATTAGATTTCTCATAGGTTTTGCATATAAATTGTTAAAAAATTGAATTAAGGGGCGCCTGGCCCGGGAACCTTGGTCGTCAGTCAAGGACCCTGGGGCCCCCTGGTTGCCAGTTAGAGGCCCCGGAGCCCATTGGTTGTCAGTTAGGAGCCTGAGGCCCCCTGGCTGTTAGTTAGGGACTCCAGGGCCTCCTGGTTGTTGGCATAAGGGGCCCTGAGGCCCCTGGTCGTCAGTTAGGGGGGCCTCGGGGCCCCTGGTTGTCGGTAAGGGGCCCCAGGGCCCTCTCATTGTCGGTTAAGGGGCCCTGAGGCCCCCTAGTTGTTGGTTAGGGGCCACCTGGTTTTTGATTAGGGGCTCCCTGGTTGTTAGTTAGGGGCCCTGGGGCTTCCTGGTTGTGAGTTAGGGGCTCCAGGCCCCCCTGGTCATCAGTTAGGGACTCTGGGGCCCCCTGGTTGTTGGTTAGTGGCCCCGGGGCCCCCTGGTTGTTGTTTAGGGGCCCTGGGCCCCCTCATTGTTGGTTAGGGGCTCCGGGGCCCCCTGGTTGTTAGTTAGGGGCCCTGGTAATCAGTTAATGGCCCCAAGGCCCTCTGTTTGTCAATTAGGGCCCCTCTGGTTGTCAGTTAGGGGCCTGGGGCCCCCTGGTTGTCAGTTAGGGGGCCCCCTGGTTGTTGGTTAGGGGCCCCCTGGTTGTTAGTTAGGGGCCCTGGGGCCCCCTGGTGGTCAGTTATGGGCCCCCTGGTTTTCAGTTAGGGGTCCCGGGCCCCTCTGGTTGTTGGTTAAGGATCCCAGGGCCCCCTTTTAGTTGTTAGTAAGGGCCCCCTGGTTGTTAGTTAGGGTCCCAGAAATCCCTTATTGTTGTAATGTACATGTCAACGTGTCAAAAGGACGCATCCCAATGCGGTCGACCGGCTCGGTTGAACAACCTATCGAGCTACTCTCCAGGTTGACGTATTAATAGAGGTGGGCACTCGGTACTTTTAAAGTACCGACGATAACGGTACAAATACTTTTCCGAAAAAGTACCGACGGTACGATATTAGGTACTTTTCAAAAAAAGTACCGACGATAACGGTACTCGGTACCGTCATTCGGTACTTTTCGAATGATAGATTTAGCCCATTTTTAATATAATTTCGCTATTTTGCTTACTCTGTCTAGAAAGTTAAGCTCCGCCCTATCTTGCCTTTGCTGCAACGGCACAGCCTCTTAATTCTCCGCATATCTTAAGAGAACTGCCACTGGCAGGGGTTCGATTTCGAGTCGGGTCAAACCAAAGACTTAAAAATAGGTATTCACAGCTTTCCTGCTTGACGTTCAGCATTAAAGGGATAGTGTGAAGAACAAGCTGGCAACTGCAATTCACTTGTGCCGTTGGGAAAGGCACTTAGCGGGACTCCCCCTCTTCATGTGGTAGACAGTAAGAGAGATGGCCGGCAACTCATGAGTGAGCTCGTATAGCCTATCTACTCCGTTGCAAGGATAAAACTGCAACCAAATAAAATAAATAAAGTGATAGGAATCTCACTGAGCCGGAATGGCTATGCCCTGCCTGCAGGGAAAGGGTGACGTAGTAAAACGAACTTGCTTGCTTTTACTGAGTTAATCAGCGAAGTTTTTCGATACAAAGAAGCCAACTTTATTCAACAGTAAACTGTAATCGCCCATGTTACATTGGGTTAGGAAAAAAGCAATACCAGTAGTCTAAATTTACCGAACCAGACTAACTTAAAGTAATACAACACTGTTACTTACTGCTTCAGTTTCAGTTAACAGCAAAAAATGAAGAAGACATAATTATCAACTCAACACTTGTTATGTACAAGAGGCTGTGAAAAAATCAAGTCACAACCCCTACACAAAAAGAGTTTTGCATTTATTTATTTATTTAAATTTCCTTTCAAAAACACCATTATCTCGAAATGCTCGTCGCTAAGACTAGCTCTTTTGGGCCCAAGAACATCCTTTCCCAACGAAAAAAGGCGTTCTACCGCCGCACTCGACAGTAGAGGAGTGTTCAACTTTACGAACACGTTTTTTTTTTTTTTTGTTCAACTTTATGAACAAGTTCTTGCAAACAGAAAAGGCTGCTAAAATGTCTTTGTTTGGAGGATCTCTCAAATATGACTCCACCATCTTCGCAACACTCGTCTTTCGGCGTTTTTGGCTCTCAAAAAGAGAGCCAAAAAAATCATCATTCGGGTCTTCCACCAATACCTCTTCGCCGCTGCGCTCATGGCTCCTGGATTGTCTTTCAACAACATTAATAAGTCTCATTTCGAGTTGTACCAACGGGGGGCGATGTATGTTTAGACCGTCTTTAAAAAGCACCAACTGAAAGCAAGAGAAAATTTGGGTTGTAATGTTTACTTATGATGGCAGCAGTGATGGTATTGTCCTGTGCGTGTTTGAAAACTGTTTTTTTAAACACTCGCGTTGGTATACTGTACTTTTGGGCCTTGGCTTTATCTTTCAATTTGCTCTTCAGTCTATTCCATTCAGAATTTCCAACCAAAAATAATTCTTTACAATCACCCCAACTTGTTAGGCCTATCTATCCACACAAACAACGTCTTTTCTTACTAGCATTGTTCCTTTCATGCTTTTTAAAAACGCGGTAAAATTTACGCATCTATTTTGACGGAGTTTTTATTTAAACTCCATTCCACAAATTGTACCGAGTAGCGACGATAAAAGTGCGAAAAAAGTATCGACGGTACCGAAAACGGTACAATTTTTAAAAAGTAACGACGGTACCGATAACGGTACTAAAAAAGTACCGCGGTACAAAAGTACCGCGGTACTGCCCACCTCTGCTTATTAATTCATATATCCAGTTTATCTTCTACTTGTGGATACGTTGGAGCTGACGCTACATCATCCCCCTCTCTTTACGCTGGCGACGGCACTCCATCGTCTCCAACCAGCGCAAGGGAGAGCGTCCACCACTCCAACGTCCTATCGTGCTCGCCATTGTAACGTACGTGTCAAAAGGACGCGTCCCAATGCGGTCGACCGGCTGGGTTGAACAACCTATTCAGCTACTCTCCGGGTTGACTTATTAATCCATATATCCAGTTTAACTTCTACTTGTGGCTACGTTGGAGCTGACGCTGCACTATGGTGGTCTTTTTGTGTTTTGAAAGTTACATTTTACAGTCTAATCTAATTTCAAGATAAAAACAAGTTTAAATGCACAACGAAGCTGCATGATATTAACGATAAAAACCTTAACGGAAGTTAACAGAACTTAACGGAAGTTACTTTAGTCCGTTAACAGCACTTAACGGAAGTTAATTTAGTCCGTTAACATGAAAAAACTTTTTAACAGATTAACGAGTTAATGAAAAAGTTAGCTTCGTTATTAACGGATTAACGATTAACGGACTTGGCCCACCTATGGTGAAAACTCAAAAAATTCTTGCCATGTAAGCGCAGGGGGCCCCTAGCAATGTGCCATACGGTAAATCCGGTCGTGGTTATTGCATTACGTTTATAAAAAGGTTAGATGAGGACCTTAGGTAGCAACTATTCGGACCAAAACCCTTAATTTCCCCGGGCTATACATTTATTTAAAGTGGTTAGAAAAATTGAATTGAGGGGGTGCGGGCCCCCTGGTGGTCAATATTATTGTTCATTGCTGTTGTACGCGTGTACTCTTGTACACGAAGTTGTACACAAAGATGCTAAAGAAAACTGAAACGGAAAAAGCAATAAGGTTTTTTGTCACATTTTGTCTTTGGTGATATTTCAGTTCAAGAGGGAGCAGGCCCCCTGGGCCCCATTGGTGTTTACCCTGTTTCACACAATGGGGGGTTGACCATGCTCGGTTTTTGCGTCATAAATCTCTTCAAAACCAAGATTTTTCTTTACAACTAACTTGATTTTGAGTCAAATTTTATCACAAATGACTCCTGAAACTTTCAAGTTTCTATGACAACGGGAAGTCTCTCAATTTTGAGGTTTCTCGAAGTCACTATCCGAAATTTGAGCATTTTTTTGCCAAAATTTAGCTTAAATGACGTCATGCAGCGTTTTTGTGACATAACCAACTTGACTTAGGCATTTTATGATAGGGTATCGAAAAACAAACATATAACTGTATGCAAAATTTAAACCGCTGTGATGATATCGCAAAAAAGAAATAATAACGTTCAGCCATATTTTTGAAAAAAGGCGTCTTTTTTCAAAAATATGGCTGAACGTCATTATGGTGACGTCAAAACTAGTTTTTAAAAAAATTTTTTTTGGACACCAACCTGCATGCCATATTTGGTGTTCCCATAACTTTTGGTTCAGGAGTTAAATTTGATGTTATTTTAGCTCCCCCTCCCCACTCCCCCCGTCTAAAATAGGGTTAAAATTTATAAATGTGATGCGGCCTTATTATCAAGTATTGCTGAAAGCGTTTTGATAATTAATAAGCAAACTAAAAATATAATTTCAGTTGGAGTTGGTCGATGGGGTTTGGGGTAAAAGTCCCTGGTGTGTTGATACTTTTACATTTTTTCCATAAAAATAAACTATTTTTAAGTTAAAAATGTTTTATTGGGGAACAAACGTTGCAGCGCTTAGCTGAACAAAACAATTTTTGTGGCCCACTGAAAACATCGTCGTAGCCACCACTTGAAAGCGATTGCTCCACTCTTAAGTTCTTGAATAGGTAATCAAAATTGTTTTGGTAAGTATATGATCTAGTCGCCGTTTTGGTGACTATAATCACACTGCCTCGCAGGTAGTTTTTACTCCTTAACAGCCAGGAAGCGAAAAGGAATAAGCTAATGGAGTAATTGCTGAAGGTAATTACAAAGGTGGAGTTGAGGACTCAATGTTCGAGGCCAAGGACTCGAAAAAAATCCTTGGCCAAGGACCGACTTTTCGAGAACAGACCCTCTCGAGGCCAAGGACAGAAATGGTCGAGGCCAAGGACCAAGGACACAATTTTTCTAAATTATGGTCGGCAAATGTTCCATTGTTTTACGCGAAAGTGTTTGAGATTTTGCATTTTATTAATTTTTGATGATAATTTGAAAATAGTAATTTCTAAAAATAACGAAAGTCATTTTGAAGTTTTACACGTAACGGTATCTTGGTAATAAAACAATTTAGGCCGTAACTCGTGAATGGGAAATGAAAATAACTAATTACTTATAAATTCTTAACGTTGAAATGGTCAATTTTAAGGTCTTAATTTTATCAGTTAAGGCCGGGTGCAATCGTTCACTGATTGTGGATCCTCACTTTTTCAGTAGTTTCTCAAACACAAATCTTATTGTTTGGTTAAACGTTTTCGTCGAACAGAAATTTTTAAGCATTATCATAGTTTTTAAATTTTGCATATCGACTATGATATTATTATCTAAAAGTATTGCAAAATATGGCAAATTATATTTTTAAAATGAAATGAAGTACCTTACTTGCTAGCTCAAGTCCGTGAAAAAAAACTGGGTTCTGGGGGCGAGGGCAAAGTTCCCATGCATCCGTTTAACAATTTTAGTAATTTTTTTTTTCAAAAAAATAGCAATTTTCGTAAGATTGCACAGTTAGATTTTCAAAACAATTTGAAAAAAGAAAATACCGCAAAAGTAAAGTTAAGTTGCAAAAACTTTAGTTTTCCTACAATTTTTCAATCCTGATTTTAAGCGAACCTTTTCTTTACGTTTCAGTGCATGTGAAACGTAAAGAAAAGTCTCCGTAGTCTTGCATCTAATGCCTATCATTGAATGAGAGCATACGTTTCCGTCAGTACTACTTAAACTGTAAAATTTTGCATGGAGGGACGCTTACGCAGCCTTGACCAAACGCATTCGGAATCCGGATGAAATTTAGTGAAAGTTATGATTCAAGTTCGAATTCTGCCCTTGGATTCGGTTGAAGACCCAAAAAAAAGGTCTTCACCGCAATTTGGTCTTATATTCGGCCGCGATTTGGGATTTATTTGTGCTGACAGGCACTTTTTCGTCTGATCCTTCCCCAGCGTCCCATTACAATTTAAGTACTGGTTTCGGGTGGCAAAAGATACTTTGTAAAATTTAACTGCAAAAAGTAACCTGAGAATTCCAGCAGAGCCGTATTAAGGAGGAAAGCATTGGAGATATTTTCCCCGGGGCCTCTTTCAAAAGGCCCACAAATTGTAGAAACGTAAAAATTAGAGTTGTTCTTTCTTATCTCAAAACAAATTCTTCGCAATATTCCCTCGCACATTTTCAGAACAATAGCTGTCGTTCTCAAGTAACGTTTTGTTAGATGTATCAGACTATACCACATGTAACATATGCAGAGGTGGGCAAAGCGCATTTAGAAACGCGAAGCGCAACTTACGCAACCTCCGCAATTGCGAAAGTTGCGTTGCACTTTAATTTTTTATTTTGAAACATTGCGGAAGTTGCGTTGCGGAATAAAGTCTTTAAAATTTGTTGCGCTTTAATTGCGTTGCGCTTTCAAAATTTTTTTTCGGTTAAAAGTGCAATTCTATGCATTGAACTTAATTTTGCTCTATTTCCATTGTAATATTAATAAATTTCGGGCTTGTTTAGCGAATTATTTACTCTTTTTCAGTCTAAAATTGTAAAAAACAGAGTATTTGCATTGTGTATCGAAATTTTGATTGCGGAAGTTAGGTTGCGCTTTAACTTGGTACGAAAATGCCGTTCCATAATTGCGGAATTGCGCTGCGCTTCAACTGAATCAAAAAGTTCATTGCGTTAATTGCGCTGCGCTTCAGAAAGCAAAAAAATTAAATTGCCCATTTTGCGCTGCGCTTTTACTGGTTGAAAAGATCGTTGAGCTTTGTTGCGTTGCTCTTTTGATATAATGACATTTGTGCCCACCTCTGAACATATGTAATAATCAAGTCAAGTCAAGTTTATTTCACCACAAGCTTAAAAGTAAGCAGGCAGGAAGCAGCGATAAGACTATGCGGTCATCTAGGTCAACTGCACCTACTAGCAATACTAAACAGTTACAGGCATTAACTTATGCTTGTCATTGAACATAAAAAAACTCAAAATATCATTAACAATGTAACAGGTACCAATAACTGTGTTGCCAGCTTTGCACGAAATGTTTAGAAAAAAAAAACAAAGAAACACACTCACGCAAAAAAAAACAAAACTGACTTTTGCTTGATTAAAAAATTGAATTATTTAGACATTGAACATTGCTAAAAGCTTAACTTGTTTTGTATTAAAGAAGGCAAGTCAGTCATAATTCAGTTTAAAATCATATTCTTATACAGCAATAACATTAAATAAAAAAGACTGAATCAAATTCTTGTATTTTGGATTGACAGAAATAAAACTAAGTAATAATCTGAAGAAACAATTTTGGCAACACTGTATGTAGTAAAAAAACAAAATTTTTTACACTATTTACCCAAATAACAATTGGATAATCAAGACAATGACTGCAGTTACACGCAAACAATCCAAAAGCCATAACAATGCATTTTTCAGTTCGTCTAAATTCAATCGTGTTTAAGAAAACCAATCGATATAACAAAAAAAAATCTAAGCACACATTGACTCAGCTTCCAAATCGATTGCATACTAACGCAGTAGATGACTGTTCATATTAAATCAAGCAAATCTGAATGCCATCAACCTTTAAAAATTTTTTTTCAGTCATAACCCAAAATTAGGACCACCAACTTTTCTAGATTTCCGGAATTTCGATATTTTACGCATTAAATAGACCCTTAGCTTAAGTGGACCAAACACGAACACTGAAGTTACGCTAAAAGAAAAAAAGAAAGAATTTCAGACAATTATAGCTAAGGTATGGAATAAAATAAATATCTTGGCCGTACCATAGTCAAATTATGCATTGCAACCTTTAGAAACAAGAATATGAGGATCTACAGCACAAGCACTCTACGATTTTGAATATAAATTTCTGGAATTTCAAACACACTTTACAGTATAAACCCGAGTATGCAATATCCACACCACGTGTTTTTTTTTGTTTTTTCGAAAATAATTAAAAATGTAAAAAATGCAATCAATGTTTTTAAAATATTACGTTTTTAACCAGTTTGATAGTCCTACGTATATCACTTTATGGCAGTTAAAGCAGTGAAGAAAAAACAATAGCAGAAGGTTACTGTATAAGGTATGATTGTAATAATTACAACAGCAATCATATTTTTGCTCGAAACTATACGTGCAAATTATCAAACGCTGCTTCAGTAATTCAATAGAAAACAGTCAGTTAAAATAGAGGTACTGTATGAATAGTGACACAAACAAAGAAAGTACAGCAGACACAAAAGAAAATACAAAAATAACGATAAAAACTTAACAATATCACTTAAAAAGTGAACAATATCACAAGAGTGACGGCCTGATATTTCTCGTAGTTAAGCACACTAATTGTAACTGTTTAATAGCTTATTTTTACAAATTTTTTAAAATTTTGTAAAAGAACATTGACGATATTCTTGCGGAATACTTTTCCATTCATTCAAACCGAGATAATGCAACGTTTTTTTTCCCTGTTTCAGTGCCGAAAGAAGTTTGAAAGTACTCATTTCTACTTTTTTGTCTAGTATTGTAGTTAGGTATGTCTTCGAGCTTGATGAAATAGTTGTTGAAAGAATTTGGTAACATGTTATTGCTGTGCTTAAAAGTAAATTTAGCGAGTTCCATTTTGATCATGTCAACAAGCTTCAAAACTCTAAACCTAGAATATAATAAATTTGTTTCATAACGACGGGGACAAAAAAGACAGGCTCTTAAAATTTTGTTTTGCAGAATTGAAAGTTTGTGAAAATGGCTTTTGGCAGCTCTCCCTCAATTTAATAAAGAGTATTGAATAGGTGAGTGAAACATGTTATAATAAACTATTCGAAGAGTTGATAAGGGAACGCAGTGACGTAATTTATAGATCATTCCGCAAACTTTAGAAAGCTTTTTAGCGAGATAGTCAATGTGATTTTTTCACGATAATTTCCTATCTAAGTGAATTCACTAATAAGTGAATTTTGAATAATCACGAAGTGAATTCCCTAATATATCACAGGTTATCTCTTGTAACTGTATTTCATTTATTATCATCACGCACATGCTTTCGTCTGATTCCACATTCACGTAGACACGGTCATGTTTTAGTTTTAGCAACTCAAAAATGTGATTGTTCGGACATTCGGATCCCTCGCTATGGCCCTGAATGGTTTTGGTATTTTTGCTGTTTGTACCACCCGCACCTGAAGTGTTAGCAGAAATAAAAAGAACTGTCTAGACTGCGTTTTTCCCTTCATTCTCCGATTGTTGCTTTCATTAAATGCCATTAAAAATAAGGTTTTCAATAACTTGGCTGCCACATTATATTATTTTTCTAATAAGGAAAGGAAACGATTTGACAGGCCAAAAGTCATAAGCGTAACCAAGGAGGGGGGGGCAGGCATAGGTGGGCATGTTAATGCAAAACGTTAGCTTCGTTAACCACTGGTCCGTTAACTAACTCCACACCTCCGTTAACGCTAATCCGTTATTTTCAGCTTTAATTAACGGAAGTTAATGAAGTCCGTTAATTCGTTAACATTTTGAGTGTAATTTACATTTCTTTTTTATGCACTCGTTTCTAGAACACGCATTAGCGTTGTAGAGCTGATTGTAAGGAAATATTTATTGGTATGGTGTGGACTTCTTGTGTTTTGAAAGTTACATTTTACATTCTAAGCTGATTTCAAGATAAAAATAAGTTTAAATGCACTAAAGAAGCTGCAATCGGAAAATCCTTGGAAATTGCGAACAGCGATAATTAATAGACCTATGAGGCTGCAGCTTATCATTTGCCACAAAAAAGAGCTCCTTTCTTCGCTCTCTTCTATAAAACTTGTGCTAATACGCAACAAGTGTTTGCAGTGCAAACTGGTTTGTACCAGTACGATTAATGAGTGGTGCAAAATATTAACGATGAAAACTTTGACGGAAGTTATCAGAGCTTAACGGAAGTTAATTTAGTCCGTTAACATGAAAAAACTTTTTAACAGATCAACGAGTTAATGAAAAAGTTAGCTTCGTTATTAACGAAAAGTTAGTTAGCACCTATGGGGGCAGGGGACCCCCAATTGAAATGCCACAAATGATAAAAAGGATGACAACAAAGCCTATTGCTTATTCAATTTCAGTTTCTTTTAGGATTTTCGCGTACAACAGTAATTAACAATAGCATTAACAAAATGACTCTCATGATTTCCGTTTTGTACATTGTACAGTTAGTTATCAAGGCTGTGTTGTTCTTTATTGTCTTCAGTTTTTTGTTCTAAACAGATTGTTGTGTTTATCACAATATGCATAGTAGTCAATGGTATGGAAAAATAATATTGCTACTGATACTGGGCCAATCAATCTGTCAATTTAATACCATTGTTTGCTGTATTTTTCTAAAATTTTGACCAGTCTTTTTTTCCCTTTTTTTATGCTTTTGTTTTTGTCTTGCGCGGAATGCTTGTAAATTAAGATTATTCTTCTGCAAGCCTGTATCACCTTACTCCTTAATATATTATTAACATGACTAATGTCAGATGTGACTCTGGTCTGTGGAAGTACTCTGAATTGCACATAAACACTAACTTTTTTGCGTCTTTTTTATAGGTCTTTCTGTTTGCTTAATTTATATTCGTGTCTCAATCAATGCGTATGCATAAATTGCATATGGTGAAGCAGCCATCCTGTATGTCTTAACGTATATCGAGTTGCTGCTTCTACCTTTTCTTGATCCCTGTTTTTACATGTGATGCTTTTAATGGATGTGAGGTCATCATGACATAAAACAACTGAACTGAAACTGAACTGATGGCCAGGGGACCCAGTTCCCATCAATTCAAATTTTTGTCAATCAATTTAAATGTATCACCGGGAAGAATTTCAAGGTTTTTGTCCTAAAACTTGCAACCTCTGGCTTTCATCTAACCTTTTTGCAAACTTATTGCAATAACATGATAGGTACTGTAACTATCTATTACACCAGCTTCAAATAACAATCCACCTACACCTTGCCAGTTTTTACGAGACAAAACACTAAAAAAAAATGGAGAGAGGAAATGTTTATTGAACAAATTATTGAATTTGAATAGAAGGGCCCCCTGGTCGTACATGTAATCCAAAAAACTGGTTATTTTCATATCAAAACAAAGATCTCGTAGGCAAATCTTTGAGTGAATTGCTATTGCTAAATATATTGCAGAAGGCAATGTACGTTGCTTCCCTCCACCTGGACCAAGTCAATTACAAAATTTATCCAAAAAATACTAAGTTTTGAACATAATAGGTTTTAATGTAAACAAAAGAAAGACTGAACAATTTTATTTTTTCAATTGGTTTTCAAATCTTAAACATTTAGTTCTTTCAAATGATTCTAAAAAAGTGCAAAATGTGATCCAAATGGTACTAAAATAGCTATTTTTTCCAAAAAGTTACAAAAATTTTCAAGCAATCACCTAATGCTTCCTGCGGCTGGGGGCTCCGCCGCCAAACCCCCGTCTGTGATACGTTTGAGTTACATTATACTTTCTTCATCGCGCCTTCACAATTTAACGCATGTTTGGAAAACATTAACTTTTGGGTCACGTCCCCCCTCCCTTTAGCAACATTCTGTTTGCGCACCAATCTAGGCCCCAGGCTTCTGATCTTCCATTCTAAAGTATTTTTATCCCATAAAAAGTCCCTTCTTTTGAAAACTTATGGTGACGTCATATTGCATGTGATTTGCGGATTAAAACTACCTTCCCTAACCAAAATCCTGGCTACACTTATGCCAGAATTCAAGAAATTTTTATGTTTGGTTATTTTCCTTCCAAAAAATCAAAAAAACAATGCTGTCCTCGAGCCGAGGACAGGACATTTTTCAGGACTTGCAGCTTCGAAGCCAAGGCCAAGGATTTGAGCTTCAAGGCCAAGGCCAAGGACTTCAAAATGTGTCCTCGAGGACTCCACCACTGGTAAATTACGCAATACGGCTATTTGTTACTCGAAACGACTTTGTGCTCATTGTCTTGCACAAAAGAAACATTGCTGTAAGCAGTTAAAGCATCATGCCTAACTTTAAAAAAATTGACAGAAATATTAATACTGAAGTGTATTGTAAAAGCGCTTGCATGTAGATTTACAAAATATATGGCACGTAAATTGCAAATACTGTAAAACCACTAAAAATCTCCAAGCGAGTTTTAGGTTATCCTATGAGTGAACGGGAATGAATTTTCGTCGGAGTCATACGGATCCACTTTTGACAAGTCGTAGCCAACCTTCTTAATCGTATCGATATCACCACGAAATGTCGGTGATGTCATCAAATGTGCGTGACGCATGACATCAACATGCGTGGCTTGTATTTGACCAGAACGTTTTCAAAGGAAGTGACATCACATGGGCAGGATTAGTAAGTCTTCGTTTCCGGGCATTCGGGCGCTCGAATTCCGGGGCCAAACAGCGAGAAACTTCAAAACTAAAAACAGGCAATGATTTTTTGAAAAATATTTGAGACACAATACAAAACGGTGTTTTGATTTTCTGCGGAGCACATATTTTCAATTATAGACATTAGAAACGGTTGGTTTTCAAGTTTTGGAAACAAAATTTTATGTTCAGCTAAAAATATCTAATTGCATTGTAACGGAATTAGCATTTCAGCGCTATAAACGCTACAATGGCTCTCTATCAACATTTTAAACACTTTCCGTTTTTTTAATAAACGTATAGGCTATATCTCTTATCAGCTGGGATAAGTGCTGTTAGGCTTTTATAGCTAGGAGCTGTAAAGGCTGTAGGCCGGGTGTGTCCAAGTTCTATCGCTGGAGTGCCAAATTCGACCCAGCAAGGTTGCTTGCGGGTCAATCAAGTTCACGAAAACTGAAATCAGAAAAGAATTTTGATTGGTTAAAAAAGGTGAAAACCGAAAATTAAAAAAAAAAAAGGTTTTCAACTGCTCTTCGTTGGGAGTATGCTGTGAAAGCTAAGGTTTGCCGCTTCAGTACCTTTCGTTTACGATTGCTGGCGCAAATTTCGGTGAAGGGCCAGAATTGCATTCTGACGCGTGCAGGATTAAATTTCATACCGGGCCGGAAATGGCCCTCGAGCAGGAATTTATACACTCCTGCTATAAGCTATCGAAAAACGCCATGTCGGGCAAAAATCACTGAGTGATGAAACTGATGATGAATTGTAACTTAATCATGCAGTAGCTTACAATGACGTAACGTAGTAAGTTTACTCAAAAATCGGTCGTCATCAAAAAGTATTGAAATGGATGTAAAAAAAGAATGTACCGGTAAAAAGTTTGATAACAAGCGAAACAATCCTTGTGCTGCTGGTCAAGTAGATAAAACGTCTGCTGCTCAAACGCTTCACTCGGTTTCGATTCCCGATCGGGTCAAACCTGAGACTGCAAAAATTGGTATTCACAGCTTCCCAGCTGTTCAGCAATAAAAAGGAACAGAGTAAAGCCTCCATCGTGCGGGATAGACAGGTAGGCAGGCGGCAGCTTGACTTGAAAAACAAAAGGTCCATTCGCTGTCTTCTGGCCAAGGCAACTTGGGAAATAAAGATGTAATTACAATTACAAAATCATCTTAATGCCTAGAATTTTTTACCTCTTTATATTCGTATGGATTAGCGTGTGGTCGAGGCTAACGGTGAAGGTTCCTTGCACCGGTCGAGTTACTTCCAGCTTTGCTTCACTAGCGGTGAGCCGCGTGAACGTTTGTTCCATTTCTTGTGGCGTAACCTGTTAAAATGACCATTGACAGTGAGAATATTAAATTGAATCTTCACCGTAACTCGCTGCATTACGGTTAGTGAGCTGGAGGTGCCCATCTTTCACACATTGCTCCAAGCTTTATTGGAAGAAGTTGCAGCTACGACGATGTGTTTGCAACAGAACATATAGGCCTACTGCGTTATGTCAAACTTGACAGTCCCGGGAATTGAATCTCAGACTTCCCAATCCTGAGAAGAGGGTGATGAAAACAGCACTGACTGGCGGGAATTTCTCACTCCTATGGTAAAAAATAATTTACCTCGATCAAATGTAAAGAGAAAAATTTCGAAATTGCTTTCTAGGCATTTTAAAAGGAAGCATATTGTTGTATGATATTGGCAGGCACATGAGCCATGATTTGCCTAAGTCACCATAAGTAATACTTACTCTAAATTGTATTATTTTCTCTGGTTTACATTAGGACTTAAAGTAATATATTTTAAAAAAGTGCTAGTGACGACAACAGCAACTACAAAATACAACAGAAAAATACAAATAACTACTTACACAACAACAGCAAATCACCAACACCTAGAGCACCATCACAAACAACAACAAAACTATTAGTATTAAAGGCGGTGAATCATCCAGCCAATTCCAGTGGTTTACAATAGCTAAAATTGAACTATAATTTTTGATATTTTTTGTTTTAGTTTTGGGACTGCGGTTGCAAAGATATTCAAGAAATACAAAAAGTCTCCCGAAAAAAGTTTTGGGAAACTCTGAGTTTTGTTCTTCCCGCCAAAACCACAGTAGGCATAATGGTTTAGAGAACTGTGGTAGGCCTAATAGTTTAGAGATAGTTTATTTCTAAAATAGTTTAGGCCTAAGTAAGCCTAACTATCTCTAAACTATTAGGCCTAATAGTTTAGAGATAGTTAGGCCAAATAGTTTAATAAGATTACAGTAGACCTAATAGTTTAGAAAACTGTGGTTTTGGCAGGAAGATCAAAACTCAGAGTTTCCAAAAACTTTTTCGGGGAGACTTCTTTTTGTATTTCTTGAATACCTTTGCAAACGCAGCCCCAAAATCAAAACAAAAAATATCAAAAAGTATAGTACAATTTTAGCTATTGTAAACCACCGGAATTGGCTGGATCATTCACCGCCTTTAACATATACATCAAAGCAACACCATTAACAACTATTCACCTTAACCCCACGCTTTAGAAGTTTCATTCTTTTGTCGTTATCTTGCAAAATAATACGAAGCCCATCAGCTCCAGGAAAACGGGCTTGGTCTGAAAACACTGTTTTTAAGAAAAGTACCACCAGTACCAAAATATCCTGTTTTCTTTTCGTTGATATTGATTATCGAAACACTCAATACTCTTGCTCTGAAAAATTGTATTGGGGAAATATGTTTCTAGGTAGCATAAAAAAAAAATCATGTGTGTTTAGATTAACTCTACTTTATTTTTAAAGTTAAATATGATTCTTAATTTATCGTTTTTGTAGCAAAGAGATTGGAAAATTTGTTTCAAGATCTACCAAGGTAGAATTATGGACCGATCAAAATTTTACCGTAAAATTTCCCGAAAGATACAAGCCAAAATACTGGTGGCCCCAACATGGTCACCACTCCAGAGAGATTATGGTAACGGTGGCCTCTATGCCATGTCTCCTGCTGTAATTATTGTGAATAGCATAAAAATGATTTCATATTTCGTGCCGCATTTTAGATTCTATCGAAAACGAAAAGCAGAGACATTTCTCACCTTCTAAGCTTCCGGACAGTGCGATTGGAATGAATGCGGCTCGAAAATAAAAAGTTTCATCAATTGTACGGGATAGGAGAAAAGATCCATTGATTCCATACTAAAAAAAACATTCTCAAGTCTACAGTAGCAGGCGCGCAACTAGAATTTCGCTAGGGGGGGGGGGGGGGGGGCTTGAATTAAAAGCTAAGATTACTTCCTTTATTAAAATTAAAATTCACTTATGAAATCCCTTCATCTCGAGTGGTCAAGAGGTAGGGGCACTTAGTAGAGGCTTATTTTATTGCATTTGTTAATTATGCATCTTTATTTATTTTACCAGGTTTTTTGGTTGAAAGAAAATAATAAACGGAACTACTGGCCATCGAGCCAAGTTGCTTTCTACCGACCGCCTCCACTCATTATGAAGCTCTACGTTGTCCCTCTTTAATGAACGTCAGGCAGAAAAACTTTCAAAAACTACAAAATTTTCCACAGTCCATATGCCAATAATGTTTTTGATTAACTGTTTCCCTAGTGACATTATGCCCTTCAGTCCTTCACAAATAAATAAGCGAATACCTTTCGATACTTGAAGGAAGTATATGCAGCAGGAGGTCCACTGTCATCAGACAGATCCACCAGCTTTCCCATTTTACCAAATCGTCCTAAATCAGTTTAATTGCTAAACATGATGCGAGTAAAAAGTAACGAGCACATGTTTAAGTAAATCATGTTACGAAATCTTAACGTACAGTATCTCGACAGATGTATAACTTGTCATGAAGCAAGATAAATGCTTAAGCTACTTGACAAAATTGAAAACTGTTGAAATCACAAAATCAAAATTCGATTTCATAGGATTCTATCGCATGCAACAAAGACCTCATTTAACCGATCAGTGGTAGGTTGGATAGAGCGTCTACTACTGAAACGGAGACTCGGGTTCCATTCCCAGTCAGGTCATTCCAAAGACTACAAAAATTGATATCCACAGCTTCCTGCTTGACGTTTACCATTGAAAGGGACCGTGTGAAGTCTCCGCCGAGTGTTGTAGACATATGGGCAGGTGGCAGCTTGACTCGAATACCGCAAGGTCTTTTCGCTGTCTACTGGCTATGGCGACTTGGAGAATAGAATGTAATTACAATATTTTACACAGGCTATTTAACCAACGCATTTTAACAGGAGGAAGGCAAAAATGCCCGCTTATATAACTCCTAAATTGAAAGCCATGGGAGTACCAAATTTCGCATGTAGGTTGGTGTTCATAAAGAGTTTTTAGAAAAACCAGATTTGAGTTGATGAGGTCATCATAGTGACGTCATGGCATAGTGACCATATTTTGACAAAATGACGTTATAGGCGGCTCAAATTTTCACATCGAGATATTTTTTGAAACTGAATTACAGAATGCCTAAGTCAAAGTAGTTACGTCGCAAAATCGACCTATGACGTCATTTACGTTAAGTATGGACCAAAAATGTTCAGATTTCTGAAAGTGGTTTTGACTAACATCAAAGTTGAAAACTTTCCATTACCCTAGCAACGTCAAATTTTCAATAGTTATTTGTTAATAAATTCGACTCAAAGTCAAGTAAGCTAGAAGCAAAATGCTCCCTTCTAAAGAATTTATCATAAAAAAAAAAGATCAAAAGAAGGAGCAATTTTGCTCCCCTCACGTGTAAATAGGATTAAGACAATACTCTTATGCATGATTTTTGGTAGACATGTATAATTTAATCCATAGCCTTTACAAACTTAATGTGCTTAACATAGGCGTAGCCAGCATTTTTGGTCAAAAGTTCAAAAAGAATTCAATTAGATGAGAATCAGGAATTTTGCTTGGTATTGGCCTCGAAATCGGGCAATATTTTGGTGTCGTACATCATTATCAAGCAGGAAGTACAGCATGCTGATATAGAATATTTTTTTACACTTCTACCAAAATATTTTTTCACACTTTTTCACACCAAAACAACACAACTTAGTACGCACCTGCAGCAATAGCTTGCTGGTAAGCGACATTTCCTACCTCTGCCCGGCAGCAGAAGACCTCAGTGATAACCTCATCCGTGCTTGTACGCATGGTGGCCTGTGCGGGAGACAAAGATCTCATAAAATTACCAAACAAGAAAAGTATAAAGAAATACTAGCCCAAACACTGGAGATGCAGGATAAAATTTCAAAAGTATTAAAAACTGAAAATGAATCTCTCGATTCTTTGTAATTGTTAGACCCAATACTTCATTTCTCTCAGTCGTTTTTTTCATCCACTTATTACCAGCATGTAGCATTCCACTAAATGGAAACAAGGCGCAACTTTATGGACAGAACAGGAGACTAGAGGGGTGAGGGTCTTTTTTTCACTCTATTATTTGGTGACCGAAAAAAGATTGCTTGGCGACCACAGCCATTTGATGATAAATTTTTTCAAAGACAAAATTATTTCCGACCCCCGTGACATTAACAATAAAAATAACCCAGTACTGTTATAAATACCAATAAAAAATCATATAACAAAATTACAAACATAATAAAAATAATCATAAGCTTTCCCAGTGCTCAAAAATTTCCAAAAGAAGTTTCAATCAAAATCATTACATCAGAATAAATCTGCTCGCACTGCTTACAAGATTTACACATATCGCAACTATATAGGCCTATAGCGGTTTTCCAATAAGTATTCAAATAACGATGATATAGCAAATATTGGTCGAGCGGTAAAGCGTTCTTCACTGAAGCGGGAGGCCTGGGATTCAAATCTTGTGCCTCTCAGATCAAGCATAGTGTTGCCAATGGCTCGCCACTGCTGCGACATTTCTTCGAAAGGAGCTGTATTGCCCAAGCGCGATGACACGGAGATGGGTCCCGCTTACTCTTTACACACTTCGGTGTAATACAACAAGTACAATGAAAGATTTGATTTGTGCATATACTCTCACAACATTTTGTCCCCAATGGGATCGTTTAATAATACTTTATCGTGAAAAAAAAGAATATATACCACTATGTCACAAAAAACTACCCATAAAGTACTTACTTTGTATATAGGAACATATGAAGTTTTGATGGCGAATCGGAAATAGCTAAGTATGGTGCTGGCCAACATCTGCACGAAAAAGGCAAAGCTGCATTTATTATGCGCATGCGACATGCGACCACGACAAAATCAAAATTTACGTTTGTTTAAAACAATAATTTATGAGTATTAACATGCAACCGCGACAAACTTTTCTGTAATGTGAATTTCCATTTAGAAAAATTATCGCGTGCATATAAATGCAGCTGAATAGAGCCTAAATTTTGAAACCTTGCTTTGTCTACTTACCAATAATCTAAAATCTTATTAGACCCAACATTTTGCTCAAGTTCAGTCTGGAATTAATGGGTCTCTCAATTTAAAATATAACAACACTAAAGAAATCATTACACACAGCACAGAAAACAACTATAACAACAAACTTTAAAACCCCAAAACCAAACTTAATAAGCTTTAAAAAAATACTTCACGACAAGTTAGAGAGAAATACTACGCCTAGCTACTGCATATATTACAATTTGTCAAGCTTCAGAAGTCTGTTTCAACTGTTTATAGGCTCTTAAGGGGGCCATTGTTTAATTAATACAATCATACTCAAACTGTTTCACATCTATAAATATTCAACTGGAATGAGATTTGATTTGATTATAGCCCCCTGAAAATCCTATAAAATTAAGACCGACTCTTGGGACAAATTGAGGTCCAGTTTACAATCACTTAGAGCTTAATAATTAAAAAAATATTACATTCGTTCATCAACAAAAATTAAACTACTGCAAAAATGCCGCTACTTTGCGAACAATCGTTGTGAACGGTTACCTTATCAACAGTGGGAAGGGTATTTGGTTCTTCGTGGGTGTTTTTTACATTCTCTTCGAATTCCTCTCGGCATATCTAAATGCAAAGTTAAAAATTATAGTACGAAACCTTTCTTTCGACTGGTTAAATTCCACAATGCTTAAACATACTCTTTATGACCTGTTTCCAAACCTATTTACTGAGGTGTTGGAGGTTGGTTCGACAAAAAAACCTTTGTTAAACCTATATCAGCAAGTTGTTTAAAAAACGAAACGAGAAGCCAAAACCTGTCGATAATTAATTCAAAGTTTTGACATTTCAGCTACTTTAAGTTTGAAAATAGAAATCACCACAGGTTCAATGCAGACTCCGGAAAAAAAAACTTCATTACACTAAATTCAACAACTTTCAAATATCATAGACCTAACACAATGAATTTCAAGATGTATAACCTTTTGTTTTGTGAGACAAACTCTTGAAAAGGTTAAAATTAATACTGAGCCCAGCTGATTGAGGAGAGGTGATATTCTTCGGAACAACAGCCATTGTTTTGTGGATGGGCTATAATGACAGATATATGAAGTGTAACCCATGGGGAGTTTCATTTATTTTTTGTCATCATCATATGCGATAAGTTTGCACAATGAAACGTAAGAAGACGCTACACGGAATAGCATAGCATAGCATACCGTTGGTCTAATTCTGAGGAGGTTGTTGGTAGCGTATGTGACGACAGATCGGTACCAAGGATCACAGGAACCTAACATTTCTGCGATTTCAAGATCAAAGGAGGAGTTTGCATCTAAAAGCAAAAAGTAATGCAAATTCTTTACAATAAGTATTGTTTGGCAATAAATGATTTCTCAAATAGAATTGAAATTACATAACCCACTCAATACAAAAAGTACTTTCAAACGGTCGTGATTTGTTAAGTAGTAAACAACTTAACTTCATGGCTCTACAGCAACTGTTAATTAAAAGTGAACACGAGTAAGTGATGCATAAATACTGACACAGTTGCCTATCGTTGTAGAACATACCCCAAGTTTTTCGATTTTGAGTCAGGTTTGTAATAACACTAACTCTCAATATTGTATTTACTTGGTAAAAATGGTGTTTCATCAGAAAAGGAATTTTCTCCGATCGGAATGTAATAAAGTCGCAGATCGATTTGATGAAGCAGAGGAGCTCGAGTCAACTGGCGACGTCTGAAATTAATTTTTTTTTTAGAACTCGTTTTTCTTCTTCCCTCGTATTCTTGTCAAATTACAGGGAATCAGTTACAGTAGTAATTACATTTAATTCACCAAGTTGCCTTCCCCAGGAGATAGCGAAAGGACCTGTCAGTCTTCAAGTCAAGCTGCCACCTGCCCAACCGTCTTCCACACCCGGTGGAGGCTTCACACTGTCTTTTTCATTAGCTCAATGTCAAGCAGGAAAGCAGTGAAAACCATTTTTTATAGTCTTTTGTTAGACCCGACCGAAAATCAAACCCGATTCTAACGTTTCAGTAGCGGATGCTCTATTCACTTGACCACTGATCGGTGTATTTGTCGCTTGATCATACAGTATAGGTAAACGGATCCAAAAACAGTAGTCTTTGAATCCCATGGTGTGGTTTGTACTGAGAGCGGATTTGCATGGTATGACTAGTAGTTTAAGTCTCTCCGTATTCGCATTTGCAGTTGTTACTGTAGACACCATCGGAACATTTTAGAGGCAAAACGAGCAACTTCGGTCAGTAAATAACTCAGTCTGCATGAGGTCAGCCTGGAGAGGATTAAAGCTCATCAAATCTAACTAGGAGATGGGATTATATGCTGTAGTGAAAATGCACTTAGAATTCCTGTTGATGGACATTACCAACTATACGGTATCTAAGATATAGTTACTTAAAAACTGTTACAGTAGAATACACAGCCATCTTTTGCTTGTCAAGAGTTAACAAGATATGGAACAAGGTATTCCAAAATGAAATCAATCGCTTGCTGCTAACAATTCATTATCGCTGCAACTTTTACCTTCAGAAAAAACCTTGCTTCGTCGCACAAGAAAGGCTTCTTGAAATCGTTTCAAGCCAGCTTGTAACGAAATACCATAAATATCATAATCATTTGAACACGTTTTTTTGATAAGTTTTAGATGCTGAAATCAGCTAGCGTTAAATATTGTGAAACATAATTTAAATTTGCGAAAGCATTCCATAACGTCAACCATTTGTAGAAGAATTAAAGAGTTTTTTTGGGAACAGAAGTAATGTGTACCTGAGTTCATGATACGCGCGTGCCACATCCCCCACGGTACGATCGTTACCAATAAAAGCCAATTTTAACACTTTTCGCTTCGACAGTTTTCCTTGTGAATGTTGATTGAATGAACTGCGACTTTTTCTGTTACGTCTGCAACAAGAACAGGTTTGAAGCTACAGTAATAACTAAAAAATAATCTCTTTAAAGGCCACCTAATGTCTGCAAACCAATGCACTTAAAATGCAATAAAAAAGTATTACTAATCGAATGCTGAAAACCTGGTTTAGATGCACGTTCTCAGTTTCAAGCTTTCGCGTTTTTAAAAAGTGACATGACGTCATTAGACCCAGGAGTTTGGTGCATTCGACTTTACTTTGAGCTAATTACGCCTTTTTTTGCGCAACACTTTTTGACTTGCAAGCTGTTATCACGTGCCTTTCCAAAATCGCCTATCCTCTGCAAAGATAAATTAGTCGAAGGCACCAAACTCCTGGGTCTAATGACGTCATGTCACTTTTTAAAAACGCGAAAGCTTGAAACTGAGAACGTGCATCTAAACCAGGTTTTCAGCATTCGATTAGTAATACTTTTTTATTGCATTTTAAGTGCATTGGTTTGCAGACATTAGGTGGCCTTTAACTTAAAATCATCAGCAGCTTCAGCACCGGTCCTTCAAATTCACGACTGTATAGCTGCTGAGTAGGTTTTTGCAGCCTTTCCACTCGCTTGACAACGAATAAATAGATAGATAAACTTATAAAACAATTTTTTTTTCTTTTTTGCATCTGTTTTTCCTTTTTGGTTGAAATTAACTCAAGCATGGTTTTCGGGTATGTAGTAATAGCTTATAGTTTCAAAAAAAAAAAGATTGAATGCTACTAGCAGTACGATAGATCTAACTACTCACTGCACATTGCCTTAGAATTCTTTTGAAGCATTACAACATTTTAAATTTCGTATGAATTTTCACACAAATATTCGAAATCAAAACAGATACGAAAAAAAAAATGTCGAGTATTTATTTCCAAGAAAAAGAAAAAAAAGTCTATCACACTACTTCTGCTCAGAAAAATCAATCATACTATTATTGCTACTGCTGATACTGTACTTGCTGGAGCGTTTGTTCTTGAAGAGTTTTAATATCAGCCACAAGTAGGGACAGCCATTTCAGAATAATTAGGTATTCTAGAATAATTCCGAATCTTTTTTTCGAATCCCTAATCGAATCCTAAATTTCAGAATAACACTCCGTATCATTTTGGTATTAAATTAGCCCTCAACTCAGTAAAACCACAGTTTGTGTCAATTTAACAGTTTAATGTATTTTTAGCCAGGTTAACGAATAAAGCACCATAGCCCATAGCCTAAACCAAATGATTCAAGTCATTATTGAATACCCTGCAATGCTTCAAGCCTTTTCAATCAAACAGCTACTTGCACTCAAATTACTGTAGCATACAATCTACCAGTCGTTAATAGTGTGTACATGGAAACAGAAGCTTTACAAAGTATCCAATAATGCCTCATTGCAGTGAAAAAGATGGCGTCGCACACGCACGTAGATTTGCGTTTCGCCAGCTTAAAAAAAGTTTGCGAAGATTTAGCATGCGCAGTTTTGTTCTAAGATCAAACCGAATCCTAAAAATGGAACCGGTTCCAAATTGGAACCGGTTCTTAGGATTCGGCATTCTGAAATGGCCATCCCTAGCCACAAGTAATGCACTTTAGGAGCAAAATTTCAAAGGTGGTTCAATAACCAACCTACCTCAAGACGTGTTTTCTGGTGAATTTTATACCCGCTACTCCTGTGTCCTCCCACGCTCCAGCCCTGGTGTGACCAGGTGACACTAAACTTCCGTCATCACTGCTCCGGTCCGCCAGTATTCCAGAGTCCATTCTAAAAACCAAGATCATCATGTTAACGCAATTCTATTTTCGAATAACGTAAATTTAGCTGATGACCTTAATTTTGCAACTTAAAAATGATTTTGATCTCCCCTGCGCTATTGCATTAAAGCTCTTATAATTCTTTAAACATATCTCCACTTTTGCTTGGCAATTTAAAAAGTGACGGGGCTGAAAAGACTTGTATTGTAAACTTCAAAGCGAGGTTATGTATTTACTAAGAAGATAACTGGTTTTATCAACTAAATCAGTAGATTCATAAGATGATACTTGTACTCATCAACTGGATTCATCAAGTAGAAAAAAGTGAATTTATAAAGTAAATACTTGTACTCATCATACGGAAAAATGAATTCATCAAGTGAATGCTTGTACTAATAAAGTAGATAACTGCATTCATTAAGATACTCAACCTGTAAATAAGTAAATTCATCAAAATAAATACGTGTATTCATCAAGTAAATAATTGAATTCATCAACTAAATGCTTGTATTCATTAAGTGGACAAGTGGATTCATCAAATATATTCTTGTACTCATAATCTGGATTCATTAAAATTGATACTTGTATTCACCGAGTGGATTAGAGGATTCATCAAGCGATTTATCAAACGTTTAACTCACTAAGCAAAGGCCTACTAGATAATATAGTAACAAAGTCAATAAAGCGTCTTACAAAGACGAAGACGCAGGAAATACTGTAAGTACATAACATACACAAAGCAACAGAATACGTACCTAGTTCTGACTTCATCATCGGGAAAAACTTGATTTCTGCCAAAATCTAAAGAATAGATGTAGAGACGTAAATCAATGTCAAAGTCCGTCCGTTTTAATTCAACATATAATTATGTTGAGCGTGATAATTCAGCTCAGTTTATGATTCACCACAACATATATTTATGAACACATTGGAAGTTAATACTTCATTTTCATATTGGAAAATTGGAAACACATTGAAAACATTGGAAAATTGCTACGGAGCAGTATCACCACGCTTGATTTTCTCACGCCAATGCATGCTACCTGCTGCCAAAAAGAATGTGCAACCTGCCAATCGAAGAAGTATAGTTATTTATGATTACGTCTGCGACTGTAGGTGGGTAGGTCGCACAACCCAAAGGCTTCAGGAACGCATTAAGCAACGTGTTTCAAAATCAATAAGGCAAAAAGCCACTTCTCTTCAGGAGCAGGGAACCCACTGATCCCAACCAACCAGAACTCAGCCAAACACAAAATGCAAAGCAAAAAGGTAAAACTCACTTCATTTTCCAAAAAAAGCACTACATAATGGGAAATATGGTTTTGCTTCATTTTGTTAATTAGAAAAAAAAACATTTGAGACACGTTCACAATCGAGTATTATCGGTTGCACTTTAATGAGAAAATGTATTTGCGACTTTGGCAACTACAGCATTAATAGTGAGGCACAGCTTAGGTTTTTACATCAAACAAAGTAGTAGCTAAGCAGACAAGTTGCTGAAATGCTTGCATTATAAATTTATTATCTTATCTCTTAAAATTAGGGTGTTGCAAACAAAAACACTCGATACTACGTGTTCAACACAAGTAAAGATTCTTTTGTGACAAAAAGACCGAAAAGGCAGAAAACCAAAGCACTTTATAAACATACCATTCTATTCAATTCCAAGATTCTAAATATATCCGAATATACTTTGTTTGTTTTAAGTATTTGCAACTTGCGCTCAATGTGCAGTTTTACCAGCGTACACGCTAAACTTTTTTTACATCGACTCAAAAACATTATAGTAAAGGTTTACGAGTTTTCATCTAGCATAGATCAGGCATAAAATATTTGAAAAATTATATAAAATGACTTTTTACCTGCCGATATTTTTCTAGCTCCTGCGACGCTTTCAGTTTTCTTGCTTGATTCTTCTTCGACATTTCTATCACTTTCCAAAGCATCATAGCTGAGTGCCCTTGACATCGATTTTGATGAGACTGACTTTGTAGGGGAAGCAGAATGGCGACGAGAAGCACTCGATTTTTCTGGGTTCTCTTCCAGTTTAGCTTGCGCTTCAGGGGATCTAATATCAGTCATGCTCATGAAGAAATCTTTGATTGGAGTCCGTTTGCCTTTTTCTTTCTTTTTTCCTCGCAATGAATTTTTCATCGGAAGTGATGTGGTGCGCCATCTAGGTTCTGCTTTCACGTCAAAAAATCCGCTTGTTGTTGGCGGTAAGGACCCAACGGAACCTGCAACCAAGAATTCGAACTTGTTTTACAACTTTATGGTAATTATTAGTTATTATTGTTAGGGAAAATGGGGTGTAATTAAACTAACCAAGCTTCATTTCACCAGAAAAATCTATACCTGGAGTAATTTTAACTTTAGACTAATTACAAATAAAGTCAAACAAACAAACAAACAAAAACAAAAAAAGAAATGCCTCGCGTTTATGAGTCCGACATTAAGCGGACTGCACTATGTTTTAAACACACTAAATGTTTACTAAAATACTATACCTGTTATAACCGCAGGGGAGTCAGGTGTAGCCGGGGAATCCCCTGTTGTGTACGCTTCTGTCTGATCAAGGTGTTGTAAAGAAGCAAGATCGAGGTCAAGTTCGGATCCCCGAAACGAAGAATTGCGACGCATGCCGCGCATTATTTTGATTCCCTTCTTCCCCAAGGTTTTAAAGCGCTGTTTTGCTTTCTTTGATTTGGATGTCGATAATTTTCCTTGTTCTTCCGTTTTGCTTTCAACCGGAGGCTTTGTGCTCAGTGATTTTGCGTAATCTGACACGCTTGACTTACTCCGCCTAACTCCTTTTTCTGGAGTTTCCAGCAGGTTATTATTAGCACTGGATGTAGATGGAGCATCATTGTTCTGATTATCCTGATCATCAGAGATAAGATCGGAGTATCGGAAGTTGTTCATCAGCTTATCTAGGTCTTCACTGTCGTGTGATTTGCGCTCATTGAAGCCTTTTTCGCTGAACTTCCTCCAGAATTCACCAGAATGAGCGTTTTCAGTTTTATCTTGGGGAGTTGGAGGCTCCACCACAGGGGAAGACTAAAAATTGTTGTGTGAATGCTAAACAATAGAATCAAAATCTAGAACTGTTAAGAAAATTAGAAAGCTAGATAAGGCAACCTCGATTCCAGAAAAGTGGTTCATCTTTGTCTTATACCGGTACGAAAATCACATCTAGGTTTTTAATCGGCATCGTGGCTGTGAGGGTAATGAGTCGTTTATACGACGACCTTGACCACTTGATCTGGTTCAACCTACACTTTGTTCAAGTTTTGGCGACCTTGGATAAGACGCTTTACGATGATGGTCTCTGCTTAGTGCTTTCAAACAAGCAGTATTCAGTGGAAAAGAATTCGAAAAATTCACTGCAGAAACATTGGATCACTCGATATTCTTAAAGCAGGTGCGGATTCCTCCAAACACAAAGTTCTTATTGCAATGAAAAGTGAGTGGATGAATTAATGGTTAGCGTCTGACGCTGTTCGGTGACAGGAGGATAAATATGAAACTACAACAACAACAAAATTGGTGTTTAAGCGTTTAGAATTTAAATGATACAAAAATCACGCGTTACAAAATTTAAACAAATAGTTGATCAACATGATAAATTTTGTTCGAAAGTACAGCCATGTTAGTTGAATCGTTTAAACATTTAATGACCACAAAATTTAAACACCAGTTATAGTGGTCGAGTGAATAGAGTGTTTACAACTGAAACGGTAGACTCGGCTTCGATTCCCAGTCGAGTCACTATTACAGTTGGTATTTACAGCTTCCTTGCTTGACCTTCAACATTAAAAAGAACAGTGTGAAGCCTCAATCGCGTGTGGTAGACAGATTCAAGCTTGACTCGAAGACCAAAAGGTCTTTTTGCAGTCTCCTGGCCAAGGCAACTTGATAAATGAAGACGCAGTTACAATAACTGTACTCCTAAAAGAGAAGGTTGAGAATGTAGATTGGAAATCGACTAAACTTCAACAGCTCAAAGAAATTTCGATATTCAAAAACAATTTATATTTTTCATTCTGGTTTCTTTTCAGAACGGTTTCAAATTTCGTTACAATTTTACAGCGTTTTTTGAGAAGTTATAAAAAATTGCGATTGCGCTTGAAAGGCTAAAACTTACCAATTTCTCTTTGCTCGTTTCTGCGTCATTAAAATCCTCCACTAATCCACTGTCTCTTTCTTCTATCAAACCACTGTCTCTCTCCTCAGCAGCTAATTGACTGGAGCGCTTCTTGTCCAGATCTAATAAATAAAAACAATTAGTACGTGAGCTGAGAAACCTACCGAGATTTTGAATGATTTCTCAGTCGGCCGTGGTTTGTGTGCAGCTTGTACAGACCAGCAATATACGTTCTTTCCGTTTTTTTACTCTGAACTTCATTTCTGAAAAACAATCATGCAGTAAATGCATGTTTTGAGCCATGCAATTAAATGAACTAGCTCAGCCTGTATTGAAAGTCTATGCTTTGTGAAATTACATTGCAATGTATTACCTACAGAGATTATGGGAAAAAAGGTCTCGTTTTAAAGTTCCTTTATTTATTTAGCAGGATCTGTGATGTCCTCTATCGGAATACAATGACTTTCTTTTTTTTTACGTTATTGTTGCAGTTTAATACCGTTGTTTGTACGTTTGATTATGATCACTACGTAAAGTAGGCGCAATTTTACCTAGATATTTTTTACTGAAACTTATTATTACTATTTTGAGCATTACTTTATTTTATTTGTCGTAGGCTTTGATGCACCGAGTTTCAAACTAACAATAGAAGGGAGTGACAGTTTCACACAAAATTTTAAGCCAAGAGAGTTATAAGAATAGTTAAAAAAATATTTATCTTCACATTTTTTATTAAGTTAAGATTAGGGTTTTAGTTAAAGGCTTGGGTTAGGGTTAGTTTTATAGTAAAAATTTAAGTTTGAGGTTAAATGTGGATCAAAAATAGTCTAAAATAGTCCAATTTTTTCGGTAAAATAAAGCTTGCCAAAATGGAATTGAAAGACAAAAATACTTCGAATTACTTTGTTCCCCCTAATGGCTTAATCCGCTCCCGGGTAGGGTCTTTGCCTTTTCCAAAATTTGAAATTGATTTTTGCGGCAAAATTGCACTACGATCATTGATGAAATCAACAAAATATTTACATCTTTTTTGAGCTGTGCTGTAGCATCCACTACTTTTTCTACGCTCCGCCACAAATTCTTTTGCTGTTGACCGGACCAGCTCGAAGATAGCGTCAGAGAGTTGATCCTTGTCGAAAGTTCGCATCACAATCTAAAGGGTAATATAATTTAGGCAAAGAGGTTGATTTGCAGAACCATATCAAAGCAATAAGCTGCAACTTTGTTGGATTTAACATTTTTTTATTAAAAGCAAAACATATCGAACGTTTTCGGCTTAAAACAATTAAGCCCTCTTCAGGATATTATAAACAATAATACATAAACATCTGTTAAGAAAATAGAAGCATTACGGCAACATAAATTACGTATACTTCACTAATAACGTACATTATATGAGGAAATACTTAAAATTATTATCTAACAAAATAAAAATGCCTTTCCAGTATTAGAGCAAAGCAATCAGATTAAAATTACAGTCAAACAAGCAACAGCATAAAGTTTTTAGCGTGAAATAAACCAATTCAGTTAGAATAATTATTAATGTGATAGTAAAGGTGAATTGAATTAAAGAGAAAATCAAGTCAAATCAAGGTAAGAACTAACTTATGATATTATGACGTAACAGAAAATTTGGGAAATTAGAAAATACTTAGCAAGAAAGAGGCACCTTTAGCATAAAGTTGCTTATTATATACTGCATAAAATTATATTTATACTGCTATACTATAATTATAAAATTATATACTGCATTATTATACTAATTATATACTTTATACTGCATTATTATACCGGTATTAAATTATATACTTTATACTGTAATTATAAAATTATATACTGCATTATTATTATATTATATTGCTTATTATAAACCTTTAGCATAAAGTTGTTTATTTTATACCGCAAAAGAGCGCTATAAAAGAACACATACGCGCATGTGCCATTTGCCGTGAGGAAAAGTACACCGTAAACTCTTTCCAGATTTTAAAAAGTTGCCATACTGAGTATGAAATTAAAATCCATGAAGCTCTTTTGATCAAAAAACTAAATCCTAAATTAAATAAGCAACTTTATGCTAAAGGTGCCTCTTTCTTGCTAAGTATTTTCTAATTTCCCAAATTTTCTGTTACGTCATAATATCATAAGTTAGTTCTTACCTTGATTTGACTTGATTTTCTCTTTAATTCAATTCACCTTTACTATCACATTAATAATTATTCTAACTGAATTGGTTTATTTCACGCTAAAAACTTTATGCTGTTGCTTGTTTGACTGTAATTTTAATCTGATTGCTTTGCTCTAATACTGGAAAGGCATTTTTATTTTGTTAGATAATAATTTTAAGTATTTCCTCATATAATGTACGTTATTAGTCAAGTACACGTATTTTTGTTGCCGTAATGCTTCTATTTTCTTAACAGATGTTTATGTATTATTGTTTATAATATCCTGAGGAGGGCTTAATTGTTTTAAGCCGAAAACGTTCGATATGTTTTGCTTTTAATAAAAAATGTTAAATCCAACAAAGTTGCAGCTTATTGCTTTGATATAACAATCTAAAGGGATCAAATAACAGTATTAACGGACGATTCCAAATGCAAAACTACCTAAATTATTTCACTTGCTAAAAACTGGTTAACATAAGGATAGTAGCTGCAGGCAAAATCAATGCTATTTTTGAATTATTTTGTCGTTGTTAGTGGAGCGAAATTCTTCACTAATCGCTATGAAAAATGTGCTGATCCTCCAATAAATCAACGTCTGACGCTATCCCGCGACGGGAGAGTAAACCTGCAACTACAACAATAACGACAGCATACTACTGCCGATACTCATACTTTTATTTATCGGTTCCTTTATAATAAGAACGAACGCTGTTTGTCTTTTCTAGCTTGAACCTACCTCCTGCCACAGCAGTACTTACTTGCGCATAATCCATGCGGTCTGTTGCTGGTAGTTTAGAATCTTGGGCGTGAAAAACCGCTACATTCTCCCCTCGCGCTTCAATCAGGCAAGCATCGGACGAAAGTGCCCTGCTCAAGTACGATTTGTTTCTCGGAGGCGCGATCATTGTGGCAAGAGAAGGAAGAGACTGTAGACTGGGTGACGTCACAAGGGGCTCTACTTGCTTTGCTTTGATTACACGTTTTGAAGATTCATCGCTTGTTGCTACACCTTTAAAGTAATGACCTCGTGTAAGTGTTAGCAATTTACTTTAAAACTTACAGCTGTTTGATGATACGTACCCCTTCATTACTTCTCATCAAAGTACCTCACAATGCATGTTGAATTTTAAGTTATTAACGCTTTCATTCAACAGTCAACACCATCTTATTTTGCAGGTACCCTTCTGACAAGTCAAAAGAAACAGGCTGTAGAGGATTTTAATTTATTGTTTTTAGATTTGAATTTTATGGTCTGTAAATGATTGATTTTGTTAATCTTGAAGTGAATTATTAGTTTCTTTTTTCTGTTGCCCCCGATAACATGTTGAAGAAGAATTTACTCTTGCTAGCATCATAAACCGCATCAGCTCAGTGCCCAATAAATCCAAACGCTTGAAAATAAGAAAGGTAAGTCTTTTTTTATGGGCTGCTGTGATGATACATCATGATGACAATATTTCTAGACCATGAGAGAACTAATCTGCACAAAAGCAAAATACCATTTTAAAAGAAAAAATTTAAATTATGTGCTAAGGAGGCTATTTTCCGAGACGGATTAACCGATGGACAAGCTGGACAACACGAGTATACGGGACCCGAGATTTGAATCCTTGCACTGACTGGTAGCCTTCTTTTTGATCTTTTTCTAGTGTCAGGCTGCAAAAAATTTCTTGCCCCGCTGCTATTTTGGGGTCTTAGCTATCAACATATGTTTATTACAACGTTCTTTCAAAATCACAAAATCAACTCCCTCTCAAGTCAGGGTAATGCATAGAAACAATACAGAACTGCATTAGTCATAGCTTTATTCGGAAAATTTTTGGCAGAAAATTTTGCTTCAAGGTTTGTTACTAATTGCTTATACAGCTTTAGTGAGGCTAACGTCTTGCCGCAGCGCCACCTCAAGTCCAAATTACAAAAAACATTTTTGTTTACTTTTAGTCGCCTCAGAATCATCTGCTTCTTCGGCTTCTCCAAATAACTTGTTTGATAGAGCTTCGAGTTGCTGTCGAACTGACTCTTGTGCATGTTGAGGATTGTCGATCGCTACAGATTGTTCCATCACAGAAAGTGATTCCGCGTAAACAAAAGCGATTCGGGAGTCGGGCGCCACCTGATTGAGAGTAAAAGTTTTATTTAAATCAACTCAAAACTGCTGTTTTTCTGATGCTACAGCTGCTCTGACATATCTAAAATGACTTTAGTCTGCGTCTGACAAATCTATCAAAAAAAAGTGGTTGATGTTATCATATAGATTAGCATTATGAGAAGAAAGTCAAGCAAATTCGGTAAATCAGCAACCTTTTGACCTTAAAAGAATAAAATAAACTTGGTCAATTAAAGAAAGACAATTTCAAAATTAGTGGCGTGTTGTTAGATTATTTGCATGAACTCCTCTCTTCAAGGTTATCTGTTACAAAGATATTCTTCTTGAAACACAGCATTGCTGGCATTCACAATTTAGCACAGCATTGACGATTCCAGCATACAACGTTGATTTTGATTACTGCTTATGCCATTGTAAAGCATCGCTGATTTCTGTTACATATTACAGCATATACTGTACAACTGAGGCAGTAATCAGCAATGTGTGACGATGAAGCCATAATAATTAACGTCGGTGTTTCCTCTAAAATCGTAAATATTGCGCTACAGTTAAAAAAGGACTGAGGACAAAATCAAAAAGGGTGTCTACAGTAAAAGCAATCCAATTAGCTTAGATTGGCGTTGACACGTCCCTTTTAACTCAACCGTTCCAGACATGTTCTATTTCAAACACGACGTAGGCCTATAGGGGGCTCTCTAATAATGATTTTTATTGTCAATCCTGACATTGATAACATCGGCGACGCCATCGCAGTTCTATCCTAAGTCAACGCCGCGATTAGGTTAAGTCATGGAGGCTTTTTAACCTACTGTATATACAAGTTAATATAGATCTATGTCGGCTAGTCTACTGCATTGAAACGTCAGGATTGCCAAATAAAATTGTATCAAATTAGGGAAGCCCCTAGATCGTGTTTGAACTTGAAGTAGAATATCTCTGGAAGCGCTGGATCACGAAGGATGCTTTAGATATACCCATTGATTTCGCCTCCAGGTCCAGTTAATCCTAGTTTTGCACGGGTTTTTTACAACGCATTGTTCACGGGAGGAAGGGGCAAAATGACCAAAAGTCAAGGATAAAAATGACTTAAATAACTATGACCAAATAACTATGACCAAAATAACAAAATAAAAAGGACCAAAACACCTCGAAACCAAAAGTCAAGGGAACATAACTTTGGCATGCGGGTTAAGGTTTACCAAAATTTAAAAAGTTTTGAATTGATGACGTAAGAACCATATTTTCGAAAAAATGACGTCATTTTTTAATAACATTATAGGCGATTCAAGTTTTGTACATAGGTTTGTTTTTTGATACTGAATCATAAAATGTCTTAATTAGGATAGTTACGTCATAAAAACATCTTATTACGTCATTTTAGTTAAACATTGGCCAAAACATGCTCACATTTCGGAAAGTGACTTCGGCAAACCTCAACATTGGGAAACTTCTCCTAGCTTTAGCAACTTCAAATTTTCAGGAATTATTTATAAATAAATTTAACTCAAAGTCTAGTTAGGTTGATAAAAAATCTTTTTTCTGAAGAGATTTATTTCGAAAAACCGAGAAGGGGGCATTTTCCTCCCCCTTTCCCCTAGTGTAAAAAGTCAGGCGCGCAACCAGGATTTTGCTAAGAAGTGGGATGGGGGCTAAAATTAATTTCTCCACAAAATGTTTTACTCAGGCGGTGTGCTGAGCAAACTGGTACATCTCAAACGTATCACAGAAAACCGTCCATGAGGGTAGAACCCGACTTTTGAAATTTTTCGAAAAAAATGCTATTTTAACGCCATTTTAATTATAATTTGCTCTTTTTAGAGCCATTTGAAAGAACTAAACTGCTAAGATTTGGAAGCTATTTGAAAGTAATAAAATGCCTAGCCGCTTATTCAGCCTCTCCTATACTTACGTACAAGTCAAGTCAAAATACGTTTGAAAGCTTGTATTTTAGAGTTAAATTTTCAAAGGGATTTAGCTAACAAGTGCTGCGGTTGCGCCACTGATTAATGTACACGATGGTAGGTTTAAAGTAGAATTCAAAAGAGATGGAGATAACGCAAATGTAATGTTATGATGTTGCACTAATTGCATTATTTTAGACATTTTAAACAGCAATAATTAGTTTGATGACGATCTTGGTTCAATCAGCACTTTGAAAACATTGTTCCGTTTTCGGCTTTGTTTGGTGGTTGGGACAAAGCAGCAAATTTGTAAGAGTATAAGTTATAAAATGAAGAGCACTGTAAATTTGGAACATGATCATTGATTATCTCTATCGGTTAAAGAATGAAGAAGTACAAAAAGTAGCGCCCCTATGCTTTTTAAACAATAAGTGAGCGACTTGAGTTGTGTTAAATGTCATTCAACCAAGAAAAAATAAAAAAAATAATACTTTGGTTCGCATTTTCAAGTGTAACAAGCAGTATTAAATTGTAAAATTTTGCGTTGAGGGACGCTTTTGCAGCCTTGACCAAACGCATTTGGCCTGCAAAAGTGGTTCAGTGAAATTAATGTAATTCCGTCGCCGAAATTGAATGAAGACCAAAAAAAAAGATCTTCGCCGAAAATTTAAATGTTTTTCCCCTCGAAATCAGGTGAAGACCAAATAAAAGAAGGTCTTGACCGCAATTTGGGACTATATTCGGCCGGAATTTGGGATTTATTCGTGCTGGCTGACTCTGTTTTGTCTGATGATCCACCGCTCAAATCTCGATTGGGGGACGCTAAATCTCGATGGGGGGACACTAACACAATTTAAGTACTGGTAACAAGTATTCGAGAGTAAACATACATTCAGAATATATGCGCTCATAACCTTTTTAATTGCGGTTTTAAAAAGGAAAAATAGATGGTATCATATTAAACAAAATGCGAAACTAATCCGCAGGGAAACCAAAAGTTGGTTGTTTTCCAAAATATGATAAACATATTTGAATACAATGCAAAATTCGCAATCTAAAGTTTTAACAATCAGCTCAGTTTTGTTAAACTTGAGTTTCAGCTATACTTTTCTCAGCCAAAAATAAACTTATTTACAATATTCAAATTTGTTGAAGAAAAGCCGCTGTATAATTTCGGTAAACAAACAACACGTGAAGACGACGTTATTACGTAGGAATGATTATAAATGAGGATAGTCAAGGATATAATTTAGATTGTGCTAATCTAGCCAAAACCTCGCGCAATTAGCAACTCTGAGATAAGGCGAATTTACACAGTATCCGTTTTTCGTTCGCTTTTACCAGTTTTTTACGATTTTGCTTTCCATATGAAAAAGTACGCGCTGCTTCGTCAGCATTTTCATAAGTTCATATCCGCACGAAGTAAACTGCTACATATTGGTAAAAACTTTGTTTAAAAATTTCGTGCAAGAACGTTGGGAACAATATTTCAAATTAGAACTGTAGCCCTTAACTAATATAAAGTTGTTCGGAAAACTTTTGTCTACTATATGACAGTATGGTTAGTGCAAATATGGGCATACAAAAACGCGGACAAAAAAACACACTCTTTCAAGAAGAAACGGGCTAAAGTGGACACAAAACAAATACTATGTAAATCCGCCCGTAGTCCATACGTAAGGTACACCATCTCTACTCTCTGAACATCAGTAAATAACTTATATGCAATACTGTAATTGGATTAGTAAGCGTATCAAAAACATTAAAGATCGCATACACCAATGTGGATTAATTTTGATCAGCGGATTAGCAAAGTTCATGAGGAAATTCGGACAAATAGCTGGGCAAAATGCAATAGCATAATTATTATGCAATTAAAGAATAAATTCTCTGAAATTGAGAATAATTCAGCTTATTTTAATCCAATGAATTTGGACTATCAGGCCAACTATTTGGAAGAATGAAAGTTCTTAATCCGCGGATTAAAGTTGATTTACGTTGGTACATACGACCTAAGAATTTTCTAATGAACTCGACAGAGAAACAATCCGCAAACATTTAGCACGTAGGCCTACTCACCTTCAGAGCAGCACGGAGAGTGGGAAGATCGCAACTCTCTTCTCCAAACACGGCATGGAAAATGTGTTCGATAACAAGCCTTTGGTGGCCCGGTTCCCCCAACTTGTGGGTCATGAAGTTGCATCGCTGGGTTAGGTCGGTTATGGCACTGTCCATATTGTCCCAGTTCGATTTTCCTTGGTCGACGAACACATTGGTTGGACTCGCCCTGAATAAAGCACAACTACAGATAATCAATAACTGAAGCATTTTAAACCTAATAAGTTCGTATAGTTCTCAAAAAATGCATTGTAGGTTTATATGGACAATAAATGCTCTACAAGGTACAGGTCACAATATCAAAATTAAACATTTGAATACGCTAAGAAAGTAACCCTTGCACTTTTGAATATTGAGCACTTTTGAATGGTTTAAATCAAACTCGACTCGTTATGGTTTAAATCACACTCTTTTCGGTCTTCTTTGCCGATCACTTTGCCTGGGTTTGTTTAAATATATTTTTCTTTTGCTTTTTTTGTTTGTTTGTTTTTCGTTATGGCAATAGTGAACTGGTGAAATAAACTTCTTTCTGTTAAAAACTGTAATAGTATTACGGAACCTTACTAAGTGAATCCGGAAAAACTATTGTTGGTCTTATGCTTTTCGACTTTGAAAAAGCATTTAATTGCGAAGATTACTTGAACGTTTGGTTCTGAGTGAAGATCTACAGCAGTAAAGAGTACTGCAATCTGAAAAAGCTCAGCATTTTCCTCCAATATTGATTGATTCTTGTATTTTTTTCGTAATTTCTTTGCAAGAACTTTAGCCAATTTTTACTGGTAGCCTTACAATTCTTAAAATCTGATCAGTACAATATCTTTTTATTATCATTTTTGGCAACATGACAATATTTCATATATCTAAATCCCAACACTAATTTATTACTTTCGTTTTGTAAAAATGGACTAAAATTGTTGTCAGCTATAGCCCATCTAAATCCAGAGGGTATACTAAATATCTGTAATCTCTGCGGAAGAATGATTCGACCTATCAGCGATACGTTCATGCAAATTTTTTGACAAGCGATCCAATCGCAGCTTCTCATTTTGCGTTATACAACTTGGTGCTTAGATGAATTTTGTGACTTGCATCAAAAGCAAACTCATTGTGGTGATACGTAATATCACTATCATCCAATCGTAGCTAAACTAACTCAAATCGACTTTGCAACAGTTTTTTTTAATGATCTCTAACTCTATTTTGAGCATTTAAAAGAATTGTTTCAGTTAATAATCAACAGTACCATTTGTTAATGCACACCTTTTGCTTCAAACTTCGAACGAGGAAATCATAAACCTTTAGGAAAGAGGAAGAGGTCTTAAATTGGCGTTCAAAACACGATGTATAAAAGGCCCTTTCACGAATTTATCGCATGGAAGTATTTTAGGATATTTTATGGGTCTGTTGGTTTTTCTGGATTAGAGAATAATTGAACATTAAAGATCAAGTGCCAAGATAAATTTGTTTTAGTTTTGATTACTACGCCAAAAAAATATTCAGCAGCAACATTTAGAAATTTATTGCAATTAAAAAATTGTTTTGCCTTACCAAACCTCATAATAGCGATTTAAATCTATAGCAGTGTGATCGACGTCACTTTCGAACAATTATTTGGAATGCGCTGTAAAATACCGATTGGAAGACTGAGGTGAACAATTATTTAGTACTTTCTTAAAGTAACTAGCTTACTCTTTTAGTTACGTGACAAAATTAGTAACTCAGTTACAGCTACGTTGTGAAAAAACTAAAATTGTTCTGTGAAAATTTGTGGCTTGCAAAAATTAGCCATAAGCACAAAAAACAATGCTATGCAGACTGCCATAAAACAGAAATTGGCATGAAGGAATTGTTTGAATCATAACGTAGGTCACACAAGTGCATGATGCGTTCATGCATAATCCGGTAAAACTTTCCGCTTTTTAGCAATTTTGTTTACTATAAAACTTAATAAACAAAATTAAAAGTAACGAGTTACTTTTAAAAATCTGTTTAGTAACTAGCACCCATTTTGATACTTTTTTCAAAAAATTATGCAACGAATATCTATACCGTAATTGTAGTTACATTTTATTCACCGAGTTGCCTTGGCCAGGAGACAGCGAAAGGACTTTTCGGTTTTCGAGTCAAATTGGCACATACCCAGTGCCCACCTGTTTAGCAGTTTTATTGCTGAACGCCAAGCAGGAAAGTTTGATTGTGAATACCAGTTTTATATTTATTGGTTTAACCCGGCTGGGAATTGAACCTAAGTCCACCGCTTCAGTAGCACCCTATCTCTCCAGTGAATCACTGATCGGTTAAAACTAAAGTATCTAGTAATAGTAACTAAGTACAAAAGCAAATGCTTGAAGTTTTGGCAATTAGTTATTGTCCATCTCAGCTAATATAATTTCAAAATCCGAACAAATTAGTGCGAGCAAAACCGACTCAACAAACTCGCATCAGCAGAAATGACATACCATTAGAAACTTGCGCATTTTCTTCAGTTCGGATTTCAACACTCTCAAGAGATAATGCGAAAGTTTTTAATATTATGCAATTTCTGCTGGAGCAAATTTGTTTAGTTTTTTTCTGCTAGTTTTAATGTAGGCCTACTCGCATAGTACAATAATAATATAGTGTTAATATACAGGACATCAGTCATTTAAAACAGGATTGCATTGTTGTGGTGATCAATACCAATGCATTTGTGGACATTTGATCCACTTGATTGGAAATCTTTCATTGAACGACCCAACAATAGATCCAAGACATGATTTTTTACAAACTATTGTGATACAGTGGTTGTAAATGAAAACGTATCTTACGTTGATAACAGAGCTGGGTTCTGGCTCGAAAGCTGAGAGTCCTTTTCTTGGAAATAGATTGTTCTTCGAAAATAACCTGGAATTGAAACATGTTATATAATGCAAAGTCTTGATAAAATAGAATAGATCATATATACTATCAAAACATTTAGGACCAACAGATGCATTGCAGTATTTCAAGAATCAAGAATAGTTTATTTTGTGCCAACAACAACAATCAAAAACGTTACGATTACAAGTTGAATGACACTAGGGCAGCAAAAAAGCAATATAGAACTCAACTAGTTTCTGTACGACGCCAAAAAGTTGTAAATAAATGTTATAAGCTGTGGCATACATTGAAACGAAAGATTCGTTTTTAAGATCCAGAATTTATGGGAAATTTGACATTTGCATGATTAACTTAGTATCATATTAAGATAAAGCTAGTTCAACTGCTAATGTTTCTATGTTGTATAACGATACGAGTTAGATGAGTTCATATTGCGACAGTTCTACTACCATCACGTAATACAAAGCACAAAGGGCTGTGGCTTGAATGTACAATCAATTTCCCGTCTTTGTTGCCCTTAACTACAACAGTCCCGGAAAGTTGACACAAGAAAATCACCTTCTCTGTATGATATTGTTGATTGCAATGGACGCTCGCTTAGGTACTTTTCAACTTTCTACTTTAGATTGATATGAGAAATTACTACGGTACTAATGCGAGTACCGGGCATATAGATCGGTTCCAAATATTCTACGTGAGTCACGTTTCTGTAACCTCATATTGCCAAACAAGCTCAATTGCCAAATACCAAGCAACCAAAAGCTTTTGGAAACAAACTCCTACACGCAAGCAAAGTTGTAACGCATGAACTGCTATCTAGTAGCTTGTTAAAAGAGCATTCAAGAAGGAAACTTGTTTGCTAGTTTTTTTCTTTTTTTTTCTGAAAAAAGTTTTGACAGATCCCCAGACTAACTTCATCAAATTTAAGTTTTCTACGACGTTTCGTTCCCGAAATATGACAGTTTAGATTTACCCTTGGAAAAAGGCTTTTTTCCTTTAGAAATTTTGCCAAGGTTGCGAACTACAAACAAAATTTCAACAAGTTGCTGCATGTTCTTAACTTTCGATAAGTGTTTTGCGGCAGTGTTGGTGTCAAAACAAAGTAAAGTGTCGAAATGTAAATCAGCTGCTTTTTAAAGTAAATTTAGGCCTACTTTCCTAAAGTCAATCTGCTGGCACAATACTGACAAAATGGCAACATTGAAGAAAGAGGAAAATTGTTAATTTTGAACTGCAATATCTTGAAAACTGCAAGACGTAGAAAGTCCAAATTTGTTAAGGATGCATTATAAACTTTTTTCAACATTCTAGTCAACAGTGAAAAACTTGCCTTAAATGCCCCTTTCATTGTAAAGCTCAATATGAAATCTTGCATACTCTGTGTTATTATCAGCAAGAAAATGTCGTGGAGGTTCTCGACTAGTAAAGCCCTACTAGATAAATAAGTCGAATAATGGATGCTGTCAAAACGGTTCCAGATATGGCAATATGGTGTTGTGGCCTCGTGCAAGACATTTAGCTCGTATTTTACTTATTTCTGATGCTAGGTAATTTTTTGTCGGGATGGTTAAATTTATCTTTCACTTGAAATAACCTCTGAAAGGGAAGGCTTGTTTATAAGTTGGACAGACCGAAGGTTGAAACAAAAATTGATATAACTGCAGAAAATAAAATGCAATCTACTTTACAATGCTTTTTTTTTATTACGATTTTCCACAGCCTTTTTCATTCCGCTTGGTCCAGCTTGGATCAAGGGTTTTCTATAAATCATTATATATCCCATAATATGGTGGAAAAGTTTAATTCCTCAATGAGATGAGCTGACTGGAGAATTCTTCTGGCATGGATTCCAATGCCTGAGATACCTGCTGCAGTTTTTACAATGACCCTGATCGCATGATCTGGGTTCAACACCTGCACTGGTCACATCATTGCGTTCTTAAATGAGAGGCGTTACTACGATTGTCTCTGCTTGACGGCTTCAAACAAGCAGCAAATTCAGTGGACAAGATTCGAAGAAATCAGAAAGAACATTGGATCACTGGAAACTGCTTGGCTGGTGCGGTTGCTGTAGTGCATCTTTATCCTCCTGTTGCCATAGAGCTTCAGTCTTTAACTATTAGGCAATCTGCGCACTTTTTATTGCAATGACTACCTCGTGCTTAGAGGAATCCGCATCTGCTTAGGAGTTTCCAGCGATTGAATGTTCCAGTGGATTTCTTTGGACTTTTGTCCACTGAATTTGCTGCTTGTTGGAAGCCACCAAACAAAGATAATCATCGTAAAGCGTTTTTTCCAAGGACGCAACAAAGTGCCCAAGTTGAGTGTTGAACCCAAATCATGTGATCACGTTCGTCATAAAAATGACGCCTTGATCCCCTTGGTTACGCAGCCGACTAATCGCAAGAAAAAGTGTGCGGATCATCCAGAAAGTTAGCGTTTGACGTAGTCCGGTGATAGCAGGATGAAATATGCCCAACAACAACTAGTAAATAGCCAACAAAGCGTAGTTCAAACCCAACATGACGGGAAATTATTCCATCGGCCGGTTTTAAAAATTTCGTTCGAATAAGTCAGATTAGGTGTACTGTTACGTTTAGTATTTCTTTTATGACGTTTTTAAAAAGTGCTTCAAAACTTTCAAAAATAAAGTAATTCACCTGGGGACTTCATTTCGACTTGAATCAAATCTAAAACTTCTTTGACTGTTGCTGACACAGGAAGAGGCAGCAGAAAAAGCTGCTGGATTGTTGAGTAGGCTTTTTGAAGGAACAATAAAGGTATATGAGGAGCCTGAAAAATTGTTATTATTGATAGAAAATAAAAAACATAGCTTCACGAAATCATTTCATCTCGGGTTACTAGAAAGAGGAAGAGAGTATTCCATCGGAAATTGTTATTTACTTTTTGCTAATTCTGACTCAAACCTAACCCAAACTCAAATCCTTACTCTAAAACTAACCCCAAAGCCAATCCTAATGCAAACCCTAACTCAAACTCAAACATTAACCCTTAAAAAAACAGTTCAAAAATACGAGATTAAATGTTCGTGATTTTTGCTTTATTTTTTTTTAACTACAAAATTTTCGGTAAAATAGTCACTAATACCTTAGAAAACATGACAGCGAATTTTGAGCCGCGCTAACCAATAGACGTATTGAACATTGCGGTATCGGTTTGCGGTAGTCCTTCAACCCAAAACAGCTGTTGACAGAGGCTACAAACCATGCCATTGAAACACCACTCTGTTTCGTGATCAAGTTAAAGTAATCAATAGCTTGGCTTGTTGATAAAGTGTAATGTACTTAACAGAGAAAGAAGTGACAGGATACTGGAAAGCAAGAGTTATAAATCAACTTAATTACATCACTAATAGTAATCCTCGTATTTCGTACTGTAAGTAATTCAAAAGGACAAAAAGAGATACTGGTATTCAAATTTTAGTTACATTCAGACAAATGATGCAAAAGCATGTAAAGATTTTTGCAAGCATTAAAGCGCTAATCGCGTTTTCATTTTGTTTGCTACCAAATATCAACCGAAAAAAACAACGCGGCAACTCTGAAGCTTGCTAGATCAGAGTTGTAAACGGGCCGTCTAGTTCAGGCCCAAACGCGGTCCGAATCTGAAAATATCAGCCCGAACCTGGCCTAAACCCGAAAACTAATTTGAAGCCCAAATCATGCCCGAAAAAAACCCGAAAGGTATAAGTTAGGTTTGAAACAATTTAGCAATGTTGCCAAGTTATTTTGATTATATTTTTGTGCACCTAAGACAAAAAACACTTCTCAGGCCCGAATTAAGATGAAGCTTTACACTTAACAGCAATATGAGCTGATGATAACAATCGCGATTGAGACATCAAGGATCCTCCATAAACTTTATAGTGAAACAAGTGTTATTCAAGTTCAAGTGAATCGTTTAAGTGTTATTTGAGTTTAAAAATAACACCTGTTGGTGACGTAGGCCTATTATTGTAAAATAATGAAAGCGTTGGTTAATCGATTATCATGTTACATGATAAATTATACTCAATAATCTAAGATGGATTGCTTGACTTTGTTTTTTTTCGCATTGAATGATGAGCTATAGCCACAAGGTTTCACTTTGTGGGCATACAAATACCGTTCAGCACGAATTGCTTACATGGATCTAGGATTTGCTATTCGCTGATGATTTGGTTCTGGTTTCTTCTACACAATCTGGCCTCCAGCTCGCATTACATAGCTTTGAAGATGCATGTGACACCGCCGGAATGAAAATAAGTACGGCTAAAGCAGAGGTACTTTAGCTTTCAAGAAACCCTGATTAGTGATCCTTGCAAGTAATTGGAGCGACACTGAAGCGAGAAGTTTAAGTATCTTGGGGCTACATTCACGAGTGACGGAAGGCAAGACCAAGAACTGGATAATTGAATTGGCGAGGCTAGTGTAGTAACGCGAGCTTTGCACTACTCGGTGTCATGAAACGAGAATTGTCAAAAAAGGCCCAGCTCTCAATGTTCAAAGCAGTTTTTGCCCCCATGCTCACCTATGGTCATGATTTTGGGTAATGACCGAAAGAGTACGATCACAAGTGCAAGCGTCCGAAATGAGGTTTTTACAAAGAATCTAAGGAGTTAAACTATTTAGCAAGGTGCGTAGCTCTGAGGTTCGAAAATCTCTTAACATCGAGCCGTTACTTCTCCGAATTGAAAGATCTCAGTTTAGATGATTTGGCCATGTAAGCAGAATGCCTCAGAAAGAAGACTCAGCAAACAAGCTTTACTTGTCAAAGCAAATGGGAGACGAACAGTTGGACGATCTAAAACTAGATTGGACCAATTACATTAAGAATCTTAAATGGAATCGCTTGAGACTTCACTCAAGCGAAATGATCGATGTGATAGAAAGCCGTGAAGTGCGGCAGCTTAATCTCGGGCTTCTGCCTCCACAAGCCTCATGGAAAAGCGGGCAATGAAGAAAGAAAAAGAAGGATGTAGGATTTTTGAGGCCAAAGCAAACTACCAAATAGAGACTCAGCCAACATCAAGACCCTACTTCGTAGGGTCAAAATAAAGTGAAGGCCAAAAAGTAAAAATGCTCCTATTCTTTCTTGTGGATCTACAATTTGGAAAACTTCAAAGCAAGCGTCTCGTTTACATTGAGCTATTTAGATACTGCGTTATGCGAAAAAAAAAAGAGCAAAGAACAGAATATCCTAGACTACATTAGGCTAAACAATATTTTATTTCAAAAAGATGTTTTGGTGAATGACTTGACCATTTTCAATCTTATTCCAAATATTTCTCCCTTTAGCATTGCAGTTGTGATGATACCTTATAACCAGAGGTGCTATTTAGCAGGTTAGCACCGGTTCGTATAGAACCAGTTTCTAAATTCTAATTTCTAATTTCCAGTTTCTAATTTCTAAATTCACAAACTTAAGGCCCGATCCGTACCTGGGTGCCTTTTACGCTTGCTTCACTTCTGGTATACTAACCAAACTATGATGATAAAATGGGGTAATTGTATGTCCGACTCTTTCAATGTCAGTAACGGTGTTCGTCAGGGTAGTGTTTTGAGTCCATATCTTTTTGCTGTTTATATGGATGATCTGTCTAGTGAACTGAATAAGGTAAATGCTGGTTGCATTGTGGGAAATCTCAAGCTTAATCATATTATGTATGCTGACGATTTATGTTGTTTTTGTCCTTCTCTAACAGGGCTCAATGAACTGCTAGCTGTTTGCTCGAAATATGCTGTTGCGCATACTATTGTCTTCAATGCTTGTAAATCATATGGCATGATGTTTCGCGTAAAATACTGCAAGGATTTTAAGCCTAAACTATCTCTGGATGGCAAAATCATTAAATTTGTTGATTCTGTAAAATATTTGGGTGTATTTCTAACTGATACATTATCTGATGATTGTGATATCACTCGCCAAATCAAGTATTTGTATGCTGTAGGTAACTCACTTCGCAGTAAATTTCATAAGTGTTCTATTCATATCAAAAATATGTTATTTCGGACTCATTGTTGTGCATTGTATGCTAGTCAGCTGTGGTGTTGTTATACCCATGAGAGCTATAGACGTCTTCGAGTGTCTTACAATGATTCTTACCGCAGTATTCATGGTATTCCTCGTTATTGCAGTGTCCGTCAATATCAAGTGGAGGCTAATGTTGATACTTTTGATGCCCTTGTTCGCAAACTTTTATTCCGTTTTATGAATCGTTGCCACAGGTCTACCAATGTGTTTGTTCACTCATTACTTCACTCTTGAAGATTTCGTTCTTCGAAATATGTTGCTCGCTTTATAAATTTGCTTAGTGTAAATGGTTTGGGAGAAGCTTACTGTTCTTCTCTGGCGCTTTAGAATTATTAATGCATGACTGTAAACCTTTTTTTTTTTTTTTTTTTTTTGTGTGTGTGTGAGCGTTTCTTTTTTTCGTTTTCTATGAGCGCTTTTGCGCTTGACACAAATAAATAAATAAATAAATAAATAAATAAATAAATAAATTGAGCGAACCGGTTCTTAAAATTTGCTTGTCTAGATATCCTTCCCTTTTGGATCGAAGGAACCGGCTGCTATATTTAGGGAATTGATTACAGATAAGATTTCTGCAAAGTTTCATAAGTTTGAGTAGCACCAATCAGACGCGTAGCCAGGAATTTGAATTATTTGCATTTGCATTGGGGGGCTGTTTTGAAGGCTGGGAACAACATCAAACAATCTTGACCCAGCTTTTGATTGGTCTTCACTCAGATTGGGTCGTTTACTTTGTCCAAACGTTGGTGAGCTCAAAAAAAAAGTCTTCACTGAAATTGAGACGGTTTTTCCGTCTAAATTTAGGTCTTCATCCAGGCTGAAACCCAGTTTTTCTGCTCAAATCACATTAGATTCTTGACCAACTCTCATTGCCAATACCGTTGGGGGAGGGGGGCTATATTCGTTTTTCGGCCTCAAAAGTGCTAAAAACTGGGTATTTTGCATACTCTACAGGCCAATGAGGGGGGCTCGAGCCTCCCCGCTCCCCCTGGCTACGCAACTGGCACCACTGCTAATATTGTAATATAAATCAAAATTTTGAGAAAGGCTAAGGCAAGGATCACAGTCAAGAGATTCCTAAACCGAGAGTGCTCAAACCACTAATTTGGTTAGCGTAAATCAAATTCAGATTCAGTTTAGGGGATTCAGAACAAGAGCACTTGGAACATTGTTTCACAAAATGAATAATAATTTAGGGATAATAAATGGATTTGAGACGTCGCGACGCGTTTAGTCCTTGCTCAAGGGACTCATCAGGCGACAAAGGCCAATTTTTTTAGCCAAAAAAAAATGTGATTGGAATTCGCCCCCCTTACTGTTTCTACCCGTCTCCCCGTGCAATATTGCGACTTCAAAACTTTTTTGCCTACAACTACCGAGTACCGACCACAGCCATCCAGCACTCACGTTCGACAAAAAGCCTTCAAAATTTACAATTGGTATAAAATTGCTGCAGAAATCTACCACTAGTATAAAACTACTGCTGAAATTGGTATAAAGCTACTGATGAAAATCTTAGATTTATATACGCAATACCAGTAAAAGGTATTAGGATGCCACAACCTTGTGGCTATAGTTATCGGTGAAAGGACACTGAGAATCAATATGTGGCTATAGCTCACCATTGATTGCGAACAAAAAAACAGAGGCAAGCAATCCATCTTAGATAATTGAGTACAATTTATCATTTAACTTGATAATCGATTAACCAATGCTATCATTATTTTACAATAATAGGCCTACGTAATGGAAATTACGCAGTGTTGAAAACTTTGATCCTCAGAACCAAATCAGAATTAGTTTGGCTGTGATTGATGGATGAAAGTTTATGTGGTAGTACATGGTAGTCGTAAAGATTATTAGGTAATTATTTAATTGGTGAAGATGTGTGTTTTGGAGGTTTTTGCCACTCATTGCGGCCTGGCTAGCCTAACTGACTAGACTCGAATTTAGGTGAAACAGCTGTCTTAGACATGTTATTGGAAATTATGTTGTATTGGTACTTCTCTAGTGATACTTGATGAATATTTTCCATTATTGAAAGATTTTAATATTTCCGTTATGATTTGATTAATTTGCATTACTTTGTTTTTATACGGTCATGTTCATATCTGTAGTACGACCTAAACAGATGAGGAATAGAAAACGAAAGTTGACTCCAAAACATTAGGCTGTTAATCATAATTTTGATGGTGCTTCTAAGACTCTGAATACCGTCTGTAGCTTATTAAGAAAATCAAATGTAAAACAAATTACTATACAGTATGTTAAAATGTACTATCTACACTTGTTTCACAGATTTGTATTTTTAATTTGATTATTTTACTTACCATAATCACAGTTTCACAAAATAAATGCAGGAGAGATAGAATTTTTCTTTCTTCAAGGCGAGAAAAAGTCTGTAAATGCCAACGGCGTGTGAAAAATGTACCATTAATTTTTCCTAGAATTGTTACATTCGAAGAACTAGTTATATAATGCTCGCGTTTAAGAAACGAGATACATAACATGTAATTGAAAGCTCGACGTCACAAACAGCATATAGCAGGCACTAAAGAATAGAGCAGGGCTACTCAACAGGCGGTCCGCGGTCCGCATCCGGACTTCCAGAAAGCTAAATTCGGACCGCGGAATTTGCGGCGAAGATCTTTTTTGGTCTCTAACTGAATCCGGGGACTAAACCCGTCCCAAATTGCGGAGAAGACCTTTTTTTTTTGGTCTGCAAATTGCGGTGAAGACTTTTCTGGCTCCAACAACTTTTCATCTTCTTTATCTGAACCATGGCTGTAACTAGTTGAGTACCCCTGGAATATAGTACCATCGATCGAAGTATTATTCATCCATGCTTGGGTTTTGGGAATTAGGCATTTCGTCAAATCATTTCAACGCAAAGCACATGTCTGAGTTTGTTTTGCATGGCTTTTGTCACTTGTAAGGCAAGGCTGGAAAATCACGACCGGTAAATTGCTGAGCCCAATGAGAACATCGTTACAAGTGACTACACGATGTGTAGCGAGGTCGCGAATCATGAAACCGGTAGCCAGCTTCTTTTCGATCAATAGCCTCTCTCTTTACCGATTTGTGCAGTGTGCGTCGCCGCTAATGATTCACAATACAACAAACGTGGAAAACCTTGTAAAATTTATCAGCTTGCTTCTCAAGGTTTTTCAACTGTTCTTGGCTAATTTGAGAAGCTGATTTCAAAAATGTTATTAGTTTTTTTTTTCTGTGACGTCTAGTTTTTTAGTTATTTGTATTACAATTTTATCGTGATTGTAGCGATTTTTGCACTTGTAATAGAAGCGATTTTTGCACTTGCATTTTGCCTAAATGAGCTCAAAAACATTTGCTTTGATCGTCTTTTCGTTTCTCGTGATCAATCAAGGCTCTAAAACTTAGTTGCGATACCTTATTGATTTATAACGAGTTAATAGTTACAAATCTTTGTGATATTATACTGGTATGTGTTTGGTTTTTTCTCTTTAATAGAAAATTTTGATGTTGTTCCTTTTAAACTGGCTATGTAAATGGAGAAAGCAATAGCAGCTCTTTAACCGAGAAAGTGGTTTCAGCTCCAGAGAATCAAATGATTTTTCTTGAACGTCAAAAAGTTTTACCACAAGCTTTGTGGCTATGCTAGAGGAAAAACCACATTCATAATTCCACACCTGTTGAACAAAATGACCCAAACAATTTAGTTAGAGATTCGGGACTAACCTAACAAAATCAGAGCTCCCTGCTTCTACATTGAAACAGTAAAATATGCTGCAGCAAGGCCGATAAATGTACATACATTTTCATTCGCGGCATACCAAGCTTCAGAAAAAAAGTGCTTCTCGGTACAAAGTGTATGCGATTGCAGTAATATCAATGACCTATTGCATGGCCTTAGATCTGAACTCAATCCTGACGAGTGGAGACAGTTCATTGATTCATACAAAGCAAGTTTGAGGCTGTTCTGCTTTATAAGGGAAATCATTTGTCTTTAGCTCCTGCATAGCACATGCCTCTGGATTAAAAGAACCTTATTAAACAATGGAGTTGGTTTTACATTTGATCAAGTATTCAATCTATAATTGGAATATTTGTAGAGATCTGTCGTTGGTACAGCCGAGATGATAAACAGCACTATATTTGAAAAGATTGGCACTCGCCATAGGTTTTTTTTTAGCAAGATTTATAATGTTTCTTTGGTTGATCCCACCAAAGTGTTTACGCTAATACAGATTAAGCTGAAACTCTTGAAAAACTGATTGAAGCAACGGATCGAAATGGTAATGGATTCATAGGCAGGGCCTCAGAGGGAAAATTTTCCAGGGGGTACGAAGGTCGATACCGGGCCCCCAAATCTTATTGGGCCCCCAAGCCTTATCGGGGTCCATGCCGTTAAATCATTTTTTGTTCGATGGGTGTAGATTTTCATTTAAAAGTGAGGGTATAACGATATTCGCATGCAGTTAGGACCTATGAAAAACACTACTAGACGTAAAATTGGTTTAAATCCAGCTAGGGGATCTGGGGGAGCGCTGTGAGCTCCCCCAGCGGGGTCCGGGGCAGAGCCCCGGAAGCTTTAGCACTTTTTATGTTTCTCGAGAATGAAATACAGCGTTTGATCAACATCCCAGCACCAAACTTGCTTAAATTGACAAGTAGAAAACATGATATACTTGAAAGAAAGTATATGAAGTAGGGAATGATGACATTGACACAATATCATACAATATAATGACTTTAATACTGCAAATCCAAACATTTTACGAACAAAAGTTTTAAGAAGTCATCTGCTATCATAGACTTCACAAACCCAAATACCTATTAAATTCATACAGATAGAGTGAGTTGCTTAATGATAGTAGTATAGTATGTCAACTTTGACTCCGCTCTCTGAGGGTGAAATGCTTTTGGATCTCTGGAAATGTGGGCCCTCGTACATTGTTATACCGTAGAATTAGGGCTCTCAAGTCAGAAAATGTAACAAAACGTTTCGGTGCAAGTGTATGGCTTTTGATACATTTTCCTCTTTTTTTAATCAAATCGTCCACTATTGGATGCCCTAAAGGCTGTGTAGCAAAAATAGCGACCAATTACCAGTAGTGAATAGGCTGACTGATATTTTTGCTGTAGGCAAGTTAATTACGGTGTTATGGTGCGATACCAAAACTTAACGCGGAAACCTGAACTCTTCCGGGCCCCCCTAGGCCCGGGTACGATGTACCCCCTGAACCCCCCTCTCGCTGGCCCTGTTCATAGGTACCTGCATCAGCAATTTTCCGCCAAATCGGACGCCAAAATTTATATTTGGAAGATTCATAGAAACAAAAATTTGGAAGCTAATGAATGAAGAAAGATTTGGTAAAAGACTATGCTCATCAGAAAACGAAGCATGGTATCAATTTTGCTAAGTGGTCGAAATTTGTTTAGGCAGCATATCTTCTTTATAAGTCAGCATTGCTAACGATTTTCTATACAGCTACAAAGTTCGCTGTGCAAGAATATCACCGAAAGTTCATTTTTTGCATTTCCACCTCGGATTTCTTCCCTTCTAACATTGGGAACGATTTCATCAAAAAATTAAACAGGTGGAAGATCGCTATCCGGGGAGAATAACTAGGACTATGGTGGCAGATTACGTACTGCTGGTTTCTTTAGAGAGAAAGTGGTGCTAAGCATATTGTGAGAATTCAGCAAAAGCGCAAAGTATTTTTAACTGGTAACTGCAACAATCGGTTGATATTTCGGGGGGGGGGGGGGGGGTTAAACTCAATAAACTTTCAAAGTACTATAGCCGAAGTTGCTGTGACGCCTGTTTGTAAAGAAATACATTAAAGAAGTTTCTTATATATTGCAGTGGTAAATTTACAATGATTATTATGCCAAATATAATGCATTATTTCATTATGTTTTCTCAAATAACTAAAAAACCTGACGTGCTAGCACACAAATAAAGGCAGATTTGAAATCAGCGCCGAAGATAATATACTCTAAAGCACTTTTTCACTTCAAAGTGACAAAAATTTTGTTTCCTAGTGTTATTGATGATCCCAATAATATCATTAATAATTTTAATGACTTTTTTGCTAACATCCGTAATAAACTCGTTTAAACTCATAGCGAAACCAACCCCAGCATCATCTCAAAATTTCTTTCTAAACTCGTTGGTTCATCTATTTATCTTAATCCTCTCTCTCCAACCGAAATTTTTAATGTAATCAATGTTTTTGGGTCTAAAAAAGCTGTTGGTGGTGATGACATACCATTAGAATTTATCAACTTCCCACCGATGTTATTGCTCAGTATTTGCATTATTATTTCAACTTTACGTTGAGTTTTGGTATATTTCCTGATTGTTGCAAAATTACCAAAGTTGTTCCTATACATAAATCCGAAGCAAATAATAAGAAATGGGCAATTATCGACCAATTTCAATCTTAACATGTTTTTCAACAATATTAGAAAAACTAATTCATCAACGAATGTCAATATTTTTGGAAAAAGACTAAGCACTGCTGCTGACTCAATATGGATTTCAAAAAAATACATCCACTGTACTCACGCTTTGCTTGATGTAGTTTGCAACTCATACGACCAATTAAACATCAAAAACTATGTATGGAAGTTACATCTTGATTTTAAAATTTAAAGAGTTCTAAACACTAAAATCATGACATAAATTGTGTGTTTTGCAAAGGCGTAGCCAGAGGGGGCAATTGAAATGCCACCAATGATAAAAATGATGACAATAAAAATGGTTTCTTCAAATCCAGTTTCTTTTACGTTTATGCCTACAGCGGTACCTTAATTAGCAATAATTTATTAATCACTGCCAGGAGGTACTGGTTTAAATTTTTACCCTCGTAAAATTTATACCAAATGAGAAATTGAGAGTTTTTTTGTCTTAAAAATTTTGAGAAATTGTGATTTATTGAGAGTTTTTGTCTAAAAAGTTACAATCTCAGACCCTCGTTAAACCTTGTTTTAGTGTATTTAATGCAATAGCAGGAGTAGTCGCCATCGATTATACCAAAGGCTGGGAAATTTAGCTTTTAAATGATTTCCAATCTTAGCAATTTAGTTCTTTCAAATGGCTTATAAACGTGCGAAATGTTATTCAAACAGCATTTAAAACAAATACTTTTTTGCAAAAAAAAATAAAAAAAATTGCCATGCGGCTGGGGGCTCTCCTCCCAGACCTCCATAGTCTCCGGCTGCTGGGGGCAGGGCCCCAGACCCCGGTTTGTGATATGTTTGAGTTGCATTAGTTCGCTCATCACATTTCGCGATGTAGACATTTTCTGAAACACATATATTTTAATTTTTGTTTCAAGTCTCTCCCCTTAGCAATGGTTGCGCGCCTACCCAGGCCCCAATTTATGATCTACCCAGGCCTCAATTTGTGATCTCTACATTATCTTTGTCCCATAAAAGTCCTTCGAAAATTTCTACTCAATGTCATTACATATAATTTGCGCTTTGGGCTAGCCCCCAAATCAAACATTCTGGCTACGCTTATGCTGTTTTAGTACTTTTTCCTTATTGATTCAGTTTGCACTTTTCTAGCAAGAGTTTCAAAGTTTGTACTGAAGTAAGCCCACTCTGCAGTTGTTTAGGTGTCTACGGCTCAGTGTTGCAGTAAAATGCAGACAAACTTTAAATATTTTAAAATTCAAAATAAGATTCAGTCGAAATTAGTTAATATAGTATTATGACTTCCTGACAGGGGTACCGAAACCCGGGGGGATGGGGGGATATATCCCCCCAATAATTTGGCTGTATCCCCACCAATAGTTTGAGTGTGGTCTACATCCGCATTCTCCCCAAACTCTGGTGTGCATCTGAGCGTAGGTGTCCACTTGAATTCGGGGAAAAATATTGTTCCACTTTTGGTGAAGACCTTTTTTTTTTTTTGGTCTTCACTTGAATTTGGGCAAACAAGTGTTCCATTTTTGGTGAAGACCTTTTTTGTTTTGGTCTTCACTTAATTTGCTCACCTGAAGAAAATCGTTATCGAGGTTGATCCCCCCAATGTTGAAAATAGGGCAAAATTGGGTAAAATTGCAAATTATCCCCCCCAATGCTGAACAAAGATCGGCATCCCTGCTTCCTGATATCAAATGCAATCACAATCTTACCTTGTTAATGACAGAAATAACTGCTTCTAATACGTTATAAATAGATAACTGATTTTGTAAGAGTTTGAACCGCATTGTCACGTGTTTGATGCTCTTACCAACTGAAACAACATTAAAAATAATGTTCAAGGAGGTGAATCATCCAGCTAGGATTATGTGTAAAAGATAAAGAAATATCTAACACCTATCTTTACCAAATTTTAGCTTTGTACATCGTATCGTTTTTGAGATATTTCATTTCATAGTTTAAGAGATTTCCCCAAAAGTAATGCCACTTAAAATCCTAATTTAGAAGGAATTGGGATATATTATAGTACTATCTAACTTGTAAAGTTATTTCTGTTGCAAAACTACTTCATGCTGAAATCTTGCTTTCATCAGGTACTTTCAAGCCAGTTATGAAAGATATCATAAGCATTATTTTAGAAAAGATGAAATTTTAATTGGCAACACTGTCAGGGATGTCTCCGAAACTTTCAAATGAATTATATCAGAAACAGTAAGTCGCTAGAATGATGAACTTTGGTTAACATATGTTTTAGATTATTCCTTATTTTTTGCACATGACCACAGACAGTAGTTATAACCGCAGGTGGATGTTTCACCCCATTTAAAGTACGAATACTTTGAACATCAGCTTGATACAACCCATCACCCAAGATTCATTAAAGAAAGTGACAACTTGCAGAACATTGGATACTGTAATTAGTTTTCATTTAGAATGGTAAAAAAATACTATGGGCAGCTAACAACAAAAAGGATTTTTTATTAGGATGCTTGTAAAGTACACTGTAAAACTCACAACAGACATTGTAATGTGAAAATTTATTCCATGACAATCTTAGAGCTTCTGTGGTCATCCTAAATTATCCAGGTTTTATCTGAAAACGAGGAACTAAAATGTGCTGAACTACGACCTGTTACATGATGTGCTTTAATTGTAAGAATTTCCAAGTCTCACATTGTAATAGGATAATCGAACCTACTGGCCACTATCGTAGGCCTAGTGAGTGGTGACTATTGAAATAAGACATTCCACAAGGCAACTGTCAAAATATAGCTGTAGCTGGGAGCAGCGAAGGACATCAGAATTGTAAGTCGGGCCGGGCTTTTCGGGTCTGGATCAATGAAGATCTACAAAATTTAGGGCTTAATTCGAATTCGATACGTGCCTTGTGTTTTAGGAGGCAATATAAACATAATCAAAATATTTGACAAAAAAAAAAGACAGAGCCAAAATAAGATGAAACATTTTATTTCGATACGTTTCAACTTAAACTAAACTTGTTTTCAATCTTATTCAATTAATTTTATTTGAATAATATTAAAAATGACTTAAGTTTAAGTCGAAACGTCTCGCAAATAGAATGTTTCTTTTTTTTTTTTTTGTCAAAGCTTTTTACATCGTTCCATTTTTCTCCTCCGAAATAATCAAAATAACTTTGCGACACTGAATTTATTGAATTCTAAGCATTCAAGTATCAATTCGATTATTATTTCACATTCACTATTATTGCATCCAACTTACCGTAAGTACTTTTGTTTAGTCACCACAGCATACTAAATTTATTTAAAGGAAAGAAGCAATTAACCCTCGTACGGTACTTTTTTTAGACGAAATTTAGCTTTAGGGCTTTTTCGGGCTGATTTGGCTTTCAAATCATTTTTCGGGTTCAGGCTTATGTTTTGGAGCCCGAGCCTGACACAATTGTAATGATACATTTCAGCAAAAAATTTTAACCCCGTGAATCTTATTCAACAATAGAGTGTTTTTTTTTATTTAAATAGGATTGAAAGTAGCTGAAGTTTACGATTGAAACGTCTTATCTCAGTACAACATATCATTAAAGCTATATTTTGACCATTCCTTTTTCAATAACATTAAAATAAGCTTACAATCGTTTAATAGCGCGATATTTGTTAAAACCGTTTTTGAGTTAAAAAGAGTGTGTTTTTTTGCTTAGGAAATATGCATGCCTTTGGTAAGCAGCAAACGGCAGTCAAAATGTAACATTTCAAATCACACAAACAAAGTTTGCCTCCAGCACCTACGCTTTATTAGCAGCTCGTGAAAATGGGCCAATAGTCTGGCTTGACTTCAGGATATTATGTAGTTTGTTTGTTTGAAGTTGCCTTGTTAGTGATATAATACGCTACAGACGTAGCTAATAATAGCAAAACGTGATTTGAAAACAACATTACTTTTAAGGCCGATTTAGATTGCAATGGTTCTTTCACATCACGACCTAAATGCTTTGCAATATGGACGCCTAAATTGTGTCATACAACCCGGTTGTGAGTGCGTACGTAAAAATAGACAATATCTCATAATTAGTATTGCTTCCTTGATACTAGACAATTACAATTATACCCTATGCACAACTAAAGATTTAAGTTGTAGTATGCTTTTGAACTGTTGCGAACGTATATGGCTGTGCGTTTGATAGTAAACTAAAAACTGGATAGGCAACACATTCAGACTTTAATTTGACTTTAAATAAGCAAACATTTCAATTGTTGAATGCATTAGGGAGGTAAACAACCAAACAAAGCAGTCTATTTGTTTCAGCAACAGGGTGCTCTGAAAAATTCTAAGTATGCGAAAAAAGGTGGCGGAACTTTTGAATATTGCTGACTCTTAATTTGCGTTTCTTCGAAAGCATCGAACTGCATGACAAAGCAATATTACATCAGCATTAAGTAATTTACTTTGAAATTGACAACTAAAAAGAAACATTAATACAGTGGGTGTGGCCGCAACGTAATAAGCAAACCGCGCAGACGTTTCCGCTCTACCCCTAATGTCCCATTGGGAAAAAGTCTTAACATTGCATTACCCGTCAAAATAATGGAGCTGATGCGGTACTACAACGAGGCTGAACTCAATGGTTGTGCCAACAACTCTTCAACAACATAACTGTTCAAGAAATTTAAAAGAGTGAATAAGCTAAAACAAACCATCTCTTGAGGTATACGAATATGGTCAAACGTCTCCACCCAAAAATAACTGCCAAGGGCGGTCTAATATGCAAACCATCTTGAATGTGTCGTAACTCAGGAGTGATCTGATCTTTTTTGCATTTTTATTATTACATTGTTTTTCCTCAAGTTGTCTTGGCTGGAAGACAATCGAATTAAAAAACTTTTCAGTCTTCTAGTCAAGCGGTCACTTATCTAAACCACACGGTGGAGGCTTTATACTGTGCCTGTCAGCAGGGCCGCCGGGGCCAAACGTGGGCCCGGGGCCAGCTCAAATACGACGGATTTCCGGTCTAGTGAAGTCCAAAATGGACGGAGAAAATGCCGCAGTTTGATCCAAAATGTGATGTGATCTCAAAAAAAAAAAGATCTTCACCAAAATTTGAAGGGTTTTTCCGGCCAAAAACAGGTGATCTCCAAAAAAAGATGATCTCCTGAAGCCCATGGGCCCCCTCATGGGCTTCCTAAAGCCCATGGACCCCGGGGCCATTGCCCCCCCTGCCCTCCTCTCTCGGCAGCCCTGTTTGTCAGGGGGCGTATTCTGCAGGCATGCATTGTATGCTTAGTCAAATAGTCATTTAGCCAAAAAAAAAAAAATAATAATAATAATAACAATTTAAACGAGTACAGTACATGTAAAAAATTTAAAACAGCATCAAGCTACGTTGCCACAGTTACAGGCATTAGCTTTCAAGTCAAAGTAGCGACAAATAACAGCAGTCTCGCTTAATTCATTGATTTCACTTTTAGCTTGGTTTTAGCATATCGCTATATTACAAAAAATTAGAGACAACACGCATGCAATTTTTAAACTGCTTTCTGCAATTTAAGAGATCGCTATGTGTCGATGAGATTACGAACAAAATTAAACAGGTTTGAAAACATTGATTAGCGCGTTGTTTGCTGCGAAAGTTCTTTTATAAGTCTAGTTCTTTTTTTAGTAAAATTTTGATTTTAGATTTGTGACTGTAAATTGGCTTAGAACAGGCCACAGACAGAGGTGGGCAAAGTCACCATCTTTTGGTAATCTTGAAGATCAAAATCAGATCACCGAAAAACGTGATCTTGAAGATCAAAGATCAGATCACCCAAACACTGTGATCTTGACGATCAAGATCGTGCTTATGTCTACAGATATTGGCACAGCTACCACTAACAGCACTTCTTTTTTAGTATCAGTTGCGGTAGATTTTTCTTACTAGCGGTAATCTGTTAATGGTGTGCAAAAAAAGAGTGCTGTTATCGATAGAATGCCCCAAGCCTGCAAACATTCCATTGTTAACGAAGCTGATTTGTGATTAATTTTCTCCTCAATTCAGCAGGTTAGGTACTGCCGAACTGGTTCGCACCTGTCCTGTCTGTACCACGGCAAATGCGGATTACTTTCTCCAGTTAAAGGAGAATTTACTCAGCATCCGTTTTTCGTCCGTTTTTTTACCGTTTTGCTTCTCCGTGAAAAAGTATGCCCTTTTTCATCCGCATTTTTATATGTCCATATCCGCACAAAGAGACTGCTATATATAGATAAAAATTTTTGTAATAATAAGTCAATTAAGATGTTTTTTGACGTTTGCAGGCCAGAGTTTTAATATTTTAATCGTTTTGCGTGCTTCTGGCCTAAAGGCTACCAGCTCGGAAGCCTAGGGAAGAGCCACCAGAACGGCGACTACTTAAAACAAGCAATGCGAAAAATTGTCTTCCCACAGGAATCGAACCTGCAGCCTTTGGATTACCGGTCCACTGCTCTACCGGTTCAAAACGATTAAAATATTTATATTCTGGCCTGCAAACGTCAAAAAACATCTTAATTGACTTATTATTACAATCATACAACAAGCAAGTTGCTGGGTTTAAATAGCCAAAATTAAGCATGCGAGAAGGCGTCTTCTCTAGCTCAAGTGGTAGAGCAGTGGACCGGTAATCCAAAGGCTGCAGGTTCGATTCCTGTGGGAAGACAATTTTTCGCATTGCTTGTTTTAAGTAGTCGCTGTTCTGGTGGCTCTTCCCTAGGCTTCCGAGCTGGTAGCTTTTAGGCCAGAAGCACGCAAAACGATTAAGATAAAAATTTTGTTCAAATATTATGAGCATAAGAGCGAAATTTCAAAATAGAACTGTACCGCTTTACAAAAAATTTATTTCGGAAAACTTTTGTTCAGTATTTGTGACAGTCTGGTTAGTACCGATATGGACATATAAAAATGCGGATGAAAAAGCGCATACTTTTTCACGGAGAAGCAAAACGTAAAAAATCGGACAAAAACGGACGAAAAACGGATACTGTACTTTTAGTCTCCATTCCGTGTCGGAGCCATGAAATAGCTTCAGAATATCACATAATCTGGGCCTCGTCGATGCTTACCCTACGCGACATTTAAATATGAAAGTAACCTTGATCTTCAAGATCACACAAAAAATGTGATCTTCAAGATCACGATCAGATCATTAAAATAAAGTGATCTTCAAGATCAAGATCGAGTCCATGTCTGGCCACAGACTATGCAGCAAGGCATGCAATTTCAAATATTGCCAGCGTGTTACCATTTATTTTATGTCATTTAAGCGATATGCTAAAACGAATAACTTAGCAGTAAAACGAAGCTGTGGTTACCGGTAGGTATTAGAATTAGGTAATGTAAATCAGAGTGAATTTTTGGTATGGTACGGTTCGCTTTATTTAGGCTAAATGCTAGCCTATGAAAGTGAGAGTAAGCTGTTTAATTCAAGTAAACAAGAAGTTACCGGTAGTTGGTCCAGTTAGTACTTAGCTGGCCTAGTTGTAGAGTTTGCGGTACGGATTTGCAAAAAAGTTTTTAAGGCTATCACTAAATTACCCATAAGTTGTTTAACTGGTTGTTTCGTTTGTGTTTAACTGGTTGTGAAATAAATTAAACAAGGCCAGGCCTAACCGGGCTTGCATTAGACTAGCCTTGAGCCTACCAGCCGGCTTAATTTTGCAAAGCATCGCAGGCTGTTGCCAGGTTACGATAGGTTATAATGACATCAGGAAAAAAGGCTATGAAAGCAGGCTATGCATTTGCTATTTAGAAAGTTGGCTCAACTTTATTCAGTAATTAATGTTTTTACCTCAGTTCTATTTGACCAACCTTACTGTTAGCGTAGTTTGGTGCTGGGCTACCAGCACTCCGGCACATGCATAAACTGCTGGACCTGTTACTGTCTGTAATAACGCAAGATAGACTTGCTATTGTACACAGTAATGTGTACTGGGGAGAGAAGACCTAGTTGCAATATTAGAACATTTAGCAGGGTAAGTTGTTTTTTGCTTTTTTGCCTGATAACCAATGACGCCATCAAAGCTGAAAACGTCATGATTCATAATTGCATACCTTATCTGATATGTAACGCTACGCCACTGGTACCTGTTAATGATGAACGTCAAGTAACAGACGCTCCATCCACTCGACCTCTGACCAGTAATTTATAAAATGTTGCACAAAATCAAAACAGTTTTTTGAACCAAATGTTAAAATTAAAAGTGCGAGAATCTTGGAATTCGTTATAAAAGGAACCTACCATGCTCATGGTTGAGATAGATAGCATCATCTTCTTCGTAATGTACGTTGTTTATGATTTCCGAGACAGTGTTCTCCCATCTCTCGATATCAGACCAAGCATCAGCAGGCCTTGATATCTTCTTCATAATCTTAAAATAAACAGAAAAGCTCTTTGAAAAAAACTGGAGCATAATGGATTGACGCAAAAAAAGTAGATGCCAATTGATATACGAAGTAAATTTGATTTCGGCCAAATTCAAATTTAATCATAATGGAGAAATTTTTGTCTGCTTCCGCGAGCTGAAAGAAGCTAAACAAAGTTCGTCGAAAAACGAACGCTATGCGACCAAAATGAACATTAGTTTAAAAATCAAGCAATCAACAAAATACTGCGTTTCAAAAACCAATTATCTAATTATACAATCGAAGCAACAAACCAGACACTGTGCGTCTGTCTAATTACACCAAAGCAGAACACAATGCTTTTAGGTTCTGTTTTCGAGTCTTGTCAAGCTGGGCCACCGCGGCTGGTAGAGTTATTGGCCCCAATAGGAAATAAAGGTCAAGTACATAACTAATATCACAATTAACGACGCATTGCAAGTTCGGGAATCAAACAAAAAGCCAGTAACTTTTCAATTGCTAACCCGACGTTCTACTTCTTAAGCTACTGCAGCCGATCCAGAATGGGCTTTGGATGCCGTGTAAGCGAATAAAGTACCGGTTGGTTTTCCCCAGCACAAAAACTGCTGATTGTTAAAAACCGATTTTTTTTATTTATTTTGATTGGTTAACTAATCAAATTATGTGAATTTATGGAAATTGGTCCACCACTTAAAGGGGATGAAGGATAATTTTGTATAATTCTCTATCATTGTTTTTATGGTCAGTAAATTTTTTAGTTGAAATAATTTTCAATAAGTAGTCTGTTAAGTTAATGTACTAGTTGTTATAAAGTAACCTTGTTATGATGTTACAGGTTAAAATATCTCTTCGAGTTACTGTTGACTTACCCTGCCATTAGCAATGGTATTTTCGATACACTACAGACCATACTAGCCTTATATAAATGGTTCAGATATTTCGTTTCGTAACATTATTAGTTTAAAGTGCTTGATTTCACGTATATCGCCAGGGCTCATCAGATTTGTCTTTTGGCTCTTTGTCTTTTTCGCCCTGCTTACGTTAGCTTGTGAACTTTGTGTCTTGTTTCTTGAATTAACTTACGGGTAGGCTAATTTTTTTATTAGGTTATACGGGTGTTGTTAATTAAGTGAGTTTTGTTCTTTTGCTACACTCACGGCGTGGGACTTTGGTGTGGGATTTTTATAGCTTTTTCTATAATATGTTGCAGCTGATGTTGTGTACTTTAATTCCTTATGCTGAAATACAAAAAATCTATCTATCTGCCTTGCATTCAGTCAGCAATTCCTGTAGTTTACTATAGCAAAATCGAAATATTATTTTTGAATTTTTTTTTTTAGGAACTGCGTTTGCAAAGTTATTCAACAAATACAAAGAGATATTCTTCTAAAAAAGTTTTGGAAAACCCTGAATTTGTTCTCCCAGCCTAAACCTCCAAAAAAATGGAGGTTTCACCAAAATTGGATTGGTCACTTGATGAACTGGAAGGGTTAATATTATTCAGTCTATCTTTTTTCATGGAAGTTCTAGCTGGAAAAACAGATTCACGGTTTCCAAAAACTTTTTAGAGGATAACACTTTGTATTTATTGAATACTTTTGCAACCGTAGCCTCAAAATAAGAACAAAAGTTTCAAAATTAAATTTCCATTTTAGCTATTGTAAACTAATGAAATTGGCTGGGTGCTTTACCCCCTTCAAGTAACAGTGGCCCTTCCACTGTTCCTCTCAATGTTCTCTTTAATGCTGAACGTCAAGCAAACAAGTAGACTGCTTGCCTTTAATAAGAAAATAGCGTAAAGCTAAACTTAACTTCCTTAAAATGGCATTCAAAACAAGTTTTTCACTGTTGACCAAAATGTTGGAAACGGCCTGAAATGCATTTTTAGCAAATTCGAACGTTTTACGTCTAACCGTTTTCGAGATATTGCAGTTCAAAGTTAACAATTTTCCTCTTACTTCAGTGTTGCCGTTTTGCCAGTATTGTGATAAAATATTAACTTTTGGGAAGTTGGCTTGAATTGACTTAAAAAGCAGCTAATTTGCAATTCTGACCCTTTACTTTGTTTTCACAACAACACTGTCTAAAACACTGATTGAGAGCAACAACACATGCCGTAATTTTTTGAAGTTTTGTTTATAGTTGGCAACCTAGGCGAAATTTCTAAGGGGAAAAAGCCTTGCTAAGGGGATATCTAAACTGTCATATCTTGCGAACGGAAGGTCGTAGAAAGATCAAATTGATCTGTCAAAATTTTTTGAGTGAAAACCAAACAAAACATTTTCAACTTGAATGCCCTTTTAAGTTCGACGTTCAGCATTGAAAGGGGCAATGCAAGAATTTTAGTTACAGCCAATCCATCCACTATTAAATTGGCCACTGATCGGTTTAGTACTATATAATAGTGCACCCAAAAGGTTTGAACAAAGCATGCATAATGCACATTGCCGCGGCAAATGTAGTAGTAAAATGTATTAAGCCGCTACTTTTTACTTCAGAGATCCTAGTCTTTGGTTTTTATGACTTCCGTTTAAAATAACTGGAACCGAAATGACAGAGTCAGCAACGCAGTACGTTATTGCAAAGATTTTAAAAGCGAACGGACTTTCCTTACTCATTCTATTTGAAAAAACACCTAGATACTATAGATAAAAGTACTGTGGTGTACTGAATAAGCAGGTTGTGAAAACGCATTATACCGTATTTTGTGTATATGTGAAACTATGGGAAATATTTTTCATATGCTGCATTACAGTACGATAAGGTTAAGTTCGATTTATTGTTTGTTGCTACAAGATACAATAAATGACACAATACATAAAAAATAGTTTACAATAGCAAAACAAAAAATAACTTATAAACAGTATCCAGAGTCTTATAGGCACAATCAAACCTTTGATTAACAGCCTAAGACATACTGTTTCGGAATCGAGATTTGTCTTTTATTCCTCGTCAGTATAGCTAGGACTACAGGTATGAACATCAGTGCAGAAAGGCAAGGAATCGCAAATTAACCAGGTCATAAGACTTTTTTTTTCAAAAATATTAAGTAATCACAATATTACAAGACATAATAATAACAGTTCAATTCAAAATATTTTCCAATAGCATGCCTTAAACAGCTGTTTTGCCCAATCTCAAGGCTCATCAGTAAGGCTAGCAAGGCCAAATGGACAAATATCACCAGTGATAAAAATCTTCAAAACTTACATCTTAACCAATTTATCAATCAATGAATAAATTTTTACCGATTATGTTTATAATGCATAAATCTTTACCCATCAATTAGTCAATTTTAGCCAAAAGAAGTAAATCTTAACTGAAAAATCTTTACCCAATGAAACTAAAGCGATTAATTAAATCTTTATCGAACGAAACTTTATGTTATAAATCAAATCTTTACCGACTAAAGTACAAATTTTACCTTACATCTCTCAGAAGAACTTTAGGCAAAGAATGAATGATTGATGGGTAAAGATTTATGTATTATAAACATAATCGGTAAAAATTTATTCATTGATTGATAAATTGGTTAAGATGTAAGTTTTGAAGATTTTTATCACTGGTGATATTTGTCCGTTTGGCCTTGCTAGCCTTACTGATGAGCCCTGAGATTGGGCAAAACAGCTGTTTAAGGCATGCTATTGGAAAATATTTTGAATTGAACTATTATAGTTATATCTTGTAATATTGTGATTACTTAATATTTTTGAAAAAAAAAAAGTCTTATGACCTGATTAATTTGCGATTCCTTGCCTTTCTACGCTGATGTTCATACCTGTATATTCCTCGTTATACTGACGAGGAATAAAAAACGAATGTCGATTCCGAAACAATATGTCTTCAGCCACATTTACACGGACGACTTTTTTGCGTCCGATTTTTTGATAAAAATGGATCTGGCAAAGTTGCATTTACTCAAAGGCGGTTTCGATCATGATAATTGGAACCTTACTGATGGAAATAATTGCCTTAAGTTGGTTTCAAACCAATATTGTTGTAATTGAAAACTTTAGAAGAGAATCGGTGCTGCGATAAAAAATTGCAGTGAGATCAGCTCCGATTTTGCTTTAAAAGATTTAGAATATCACTATCGGAATGGAAGCAACTTGAGACGGTCATTTTCAGCTCTAAGGTAACTTTTGACGCAATGAGACAATATTGCATATACGCAATTTTTGCCACATCCATTTTTATCAAAAAATCGCACGCAAAAAGTTCGCCCGTATAAATGCGGCTACAGGCTACTAATGAAAGGTTTGGTAGTGCCTGCAAGACTCTGGATACTGTCCATAGATTATTTTTAATTTTCTCAGTATATTGTTGTAAATAAAAAAATAACTTTTTTTAACGACCGGAGACTGGAAAGGACCTGTTGCGGTCATCTGTCAAATAGCCCCCGATTATGGGCCTTGTTGCTCATAAGAGCTTCAGGTCTGCTTGAAGTTATTGCTTTGAAAGAGATGAGATGAGACAATGCTAGTCAAAATTCTGAGTTAGATGTCGTTAAGGAGAACTTCCTAGAATCAGATTTAAATTTATGAAAGGAGGAAGTTTAACGATGTGGGGAATAGAGTGCAGGTTTTTACACCCTGGTACAAGAAAGATAGTTGCAGCTTTGTACTTTTAATATGTACTTTTAATTGCAGCTTTGTACTTTTAATATAATGGGATAGTAAACATGAGAGATGTGGAATAGCGAGTAGGGCGGGAATGTATGACGTTGGACTTTGTGAAGCATTGGTTTAGGCAGCATTTAAACTGCAAAATATTGCATGGGGCACGCTTTTGCAATCGAGATCAGACGTATTCAGAATGTGGCAGCAATTTGGTGGAAATTTTGCCCCAAATTGAGAAGAAATTCAAGGTTGTGTTCCTTTGGCTTGGACTTTACCCTAAATTCGAGTAAAGACCCCCCAAAAATAGTTCTTCACCGCAATCTGGAAAGGATTTTGCCCCTAAATACAAGTGTAGCTCTCCCCCTTCAAAAAAAAAAAAAAAAACGACAACAACAAAGGGTCTCCATCGCAATTTGATAGTATCTTCGGCCGGAATTCGGGGTTTATTGGTACTATCATCCACTTTTTCGTCTAAACGTCAAGACGCTTTTTTTTATTGGGGGGGGGGGAACGCTGATTTCTTGTTAGAGGGACGCTATATCTCGATGGGGAGACACTAAATCTTGATGGGGGGACGCTAACTATCAATGGGTTTAGTACAATTTAAGTACTGGGGTTAGATTATATTGATGATGCTTATGGTATAAATTATACATTGTTTTGGCTACCTAAAATCGGTAGAGTTTGTTCAGTTTCAAGAATTTTAGATTGGTATTGGAAGGGTTTGCACAGGAATCCCATTTTGTCTGGATAACGATTTCAACAGCTTTTATTGTTTTGGAGAATAGAAATTTTGTGGAGATAAGATTTGTAAGTAGAACCGTATATAAGAATTGCATAGAGAAGGTGAGGATAAATTAGGACATGATGAAGTTAATAGAATTTACTGGGGAAATAGCGTTTGAATTTATTGAGCATACCGACAGCGCAGGCGATTTTACGCTCAACAAATTTGAGGCATATGACAAATTTAAGATTATCGTTATCGTCAATCCATAGTCCCACGAACTTTAAATCAAATCTTTCATTATACTCGCTGTAAGCGTGTAACGAGTTGGCGGGGCCCATCTCCGCGTCATTACGCCTGGGTAACACAGCTTCTTTCAAAGAAATGTCGCAACGGTGGCAAGTTGTCTGCAACACTGTATCCGATTTGACCAGCCAAGATTCGAACCTCAGACCTCCCGCTCCAGAGACAAACGCGTTCCCGCTCGAGGTACTATTTACAGTTATTAGACAATCATCACATATGTTTTTTGTTTTTTGTGAGGCAGTTTTGGCTTCTGGTGTTACAACTAATGCGCTAGATTTTGCAACTGAAATTGTCAGCTTATTAGCATTCATCGGAAGATTAGCTACAGTATTTTAACTTCACGGTTCATTAGCGTTTCAAAATCTTTTTCTTTTGAAGCTTTGACATATAAGCAAGAGTGGCATCTGCTTATAGCACAAGAGCAAAATCAAATATTTAAAAAACATCGTAGCTATAAATGGGGAAAAGAACAGGACCGAGTTTTGATTCATGAAGAACACCAAATTGCATTGTTTTGGTTGTGGAATAGCTACCATTATTATATACAAACTGTTTACGTCAGCTAAGGTAAGATTGGAACAGATTATATACTAGTCCACGAACACCATTAGGATAGGGTTACCATATTTTTCAGAAAGAGAACCGGACAACAGGCGCGTAGCCAGAAATTCGCAATGAGGGGCTGTTTTAGGGGTCTGGGGGCAGAGCCCCCAGCCGGTGGAGGCCAGTTTTGGGTCTGGGGGCGAAGCCCCAGTCGCCGGAGGCACGGGGATTGAAAATTTTGAATTTTGAAAATAGCGCTCGAAAATTTTGAATTTTTTAGCAAAAATAACTTAATTTTAGAGCTATTTTAATAAAAAATACTGCTTTTAAAACGCGACATAAAACTTGGCAGCGTAACATGTTTCAACTGATTGTATTAATGGGCTATGTGGAAAGTGGCTAACGATATCATTGCAGCTCTCTTGTTTACTTGCTGGTGAATCATAAAACCTTATCGTTCAATGAAACTCACACGGAGTAATCTACTGTATTTCGTCTATTTTTTTATTAAGAGAAATAATTGGGGGGGGGGCTAATGGAAAGATATTTGAGAGAAGCGATTGGTATTTAACTAACACTGAATAGCCGCCCCCCTTTTTTCCTGAGTTTATAGTATATTTACTGTTAAAACCTATATTTAGCGTTTTTACGCTAGCGATCAATATTGATTGTTTATTTTTGGGCATTTTTCAAAGTTTTTATTGATTTGTAACTTTCATTTTTGACAAATTAGCCCCCCCCCCCCCCCCTTGAATATAATCCCAGCGCAAAAAAAGCCTAAGAAGAGCTAAAAACGTGGTATTTTTCTTATTCTGCATTTTGGTTGACAGGCCAATGGGGGGGCTATGCCCCCCGCGCCCCCCTGGCTACGCTACTGCAGGACAGTCGTGGTTTTGCGTGATTTTTTTGGTGATTTAAAAAAAAAGGTCTTCATTCCAGCGACTCACGTGTTTTTGCGAATTTTCGAGTGGTCTTCACAAACAAACAAAAAACCGGAACATTTCCACTAACCGGCCGGGACCCCGGGACATGGCCTTAAAACTGGGACTGTCCCGGCTAAACCGGGACGTATGCTAAGTCTACATAAGGATAGAATTTTTGTAGGAGTATGTTATGTAAAACCGTACCAAACGCCTTCCTTAAATCCAGAAATATTAATCTAAAAGTGTTTTTTTCATTCATATGGTTGTTTATTTTACTCATCATATCCAGCATAGCATTTGTAGTAAATGAGTTTTGTCGAAAACCATTTTGATTAGGGTGAAAAATTTGTTTTTCTCTAGAAATTTTGAAAAGACTGGTATATAGATGAGTTTTTCTAAAATTTTCGAGAAGTTTAATAGCAATGATATCGGTCGGTAGTGATTAGTTTTAGTTTTAGATCCAGCTCTAAAGATGGGGATTATTTTGGATGTTTTTAGGCAGTCAGAAAAGTTACCAAATTCAAATTCAAGCAAAGATAAGACATTTTAGTTCTACAAAGTTCATGTCGAGTACAAAATAAACAAAGAAAGCTGTAAAATGGATACAAGTAGTCGAACAAGATAAGCACTGACGGGAAACAAAGCAAGCATACAGCCAATTCAAGTACTGTAATAGGTAAAAACTTTGCCCTTTTACAATTTACAGTGCTATCTAAAACATTTTGTATTGCTGTTATCAAACTTATTACTACCATCAAATTATTTTTTCAAAAGCAAATTGCTGCTACTAAATAGGTTTTTACTGTTAAACTTTTTCGTCCAAAATCAAAATCTTCAGAATTTGCTGTGCATAATCGATTTAATACTTTGTATAAACAATGTCGTAGATATTCGAAACAAGAGCACAACAAGAGACAAGAACTTTGCAAAAACAATGCCGTAGGTATTTGAAAGAAGAACTCACCGATTTTTCAAATCCACAGGACGACTCTTCCCAACTTCGAGCTGAAAAAAAAAGCAACGTGCCGCTCTAGGTTACAGTGTTTATTTACAAATTTAACTTGGTTAGAAACGACAATGAGAGCTTTCAGTCTGCGGGTCATGCTATCACCAGTCTTCCAGCTATGGGAAAATATTTTCCGCTTTTCTTTTGAAAGAAAACTGGACGTCAAGCAGAGAAGCGGCGAAGACCACTTTTGAAATACTTTATGAAAAAAGCTTTAAAGTATTTTCTTCATTCTGCAATGATTTTGTTCTTTATAGTACTTTGGAGTTACTGACTCCAGTGGTGGTAGATCGTGATAAGTGACGGATTATAAAATCAAACTACTGCATCACAACTCACAGAATTGCCTGAATTGCCGATAGTAAAAAAATACCCGTATTCTCATTTCTTACCTTTATTCCATATTAGGTATACCTCTCGGAGTCCATTAAAATCCCATTTGCTTACGTCACATACTGTTACGAGATAGGATATTGTGTAAAGAATCTCACGAAGTCTTGAAGAGGACTCACAGTCAGCATCTGAAAAGAATTTTTCATTGCCGATATTTTAACAATTCCAAAGACTAAATCCCATACCGCTTTATCTTGTTTTGACTAAATTATTTTGTAGCAGTAGTATGGGTACCATATTTTCATTGACCAAAAACAGGACAGTTCCGAAAAACGAAATTCAATCGACCAAACTTGCGAAGGACAAAAACCAATTGATGACCTTTTTTTGAAGGTCATCATTTTCGAAGGGCAAAAAAGGTCTTCAGCCAGTCCGGTTGTAATCGAGACGGCGGGAGTTGAATGGGAGTTTGGACGGAAGAATACATGTTTGGTTTTCGACTCCCGCTCACATAAAAAAGAGGACATTTGGCTAGTTTTCGGGTGTTCTCGGAGAACACTTCATTTTAACCGGAAAAAAAGGACATACGGTAGCTCAAGCAGTAGCAAAGAATTTACTGTTTTTGACTGCTTAATTTCAAAGATCCTAAACTAGCTGCTTCGCATAGTCCCAGTTACAGTCATAGGCTTGGTTACGCAGGTAACTCATTCATTTTTTATTGCAATTTTTTACTGTTACTGTATTTTGTTGCTATTTGGCGACTTAAACTATAAATTCATTCGTTGAACAGTTTTCAAAACAACATTATTGCAACTTACTGAATGCGCGATCGTTCCCATAAAAATAGAAATCTTCGCCCATATTGTCGCTGCTCTTGCGTTTGATTCGACTAAGATTCTCGGTTGGAGCGATCGAATTTCGAGCAATCGCTAAATTACTTTTGGCGTCTGAGCTCATTTTGCGTTTTGGTTGGGACGACATGGCTCTACCGCGCTTATATGGAGAAACATCCGCTAATCCATTCCGTATCGTCTCTGTTTGTCTGCGTGTGTTCTCCGGTACGGATGAGCTGGCGGAGTTGGGATGAAGTTGAATGTTCTTTATCATTTTGATTGACTCTTTCAAAGGCTTGTGACCTAAAACCAAAATACAAAATCAACCAAAAACCGGCCATTCAGTTTTCTTCCTTTTTTTGCATCTTTTGTGGTAGTTTTCTATCCTTGGCATCGCTGGCAACTTGACAATCATTAGATAACAAGAAAGTAAAAAAAAGCTAGTAGTAAAAACAGCATAGGCCTATATCAGGAGTACTTAACCGGGGGTAAATTTATCCCCTGCAGGTAAATTTTGCCTTGCGTGAGGGTAAATTTACTGAATCATACACTAAAGCAAACTTCAATTCTCAGAAAGTCTCCGGCCTAAAGACCTTTTTTTTTCGTTTTTTTCAGAGATCACCTCAAGACTTCCTGAAATTTGTGGAAACTGAGAAGACGGGGGTAAATTATACTTTTTTCATTTGGCAAGGGGTGAACGAGACAAAAAAGGTTAAGAACCCCTGGCCTATATAGATTTATTGGTACTACAAAGTATAACAGGACGTTTCAAATGCATTGATCACCCGTGAAATGCGGAATTAACATAAAGCTGTCTTTTTTTCAATGCGAACAAAAGTTTGCCACTCTCTCGGTTTTTGTTCTATTTTCAAAATTTTCACATTCTCAAAATTTTGAGTCTGAGATAAAACTGTAAGCGGTTCTCAGCCAGAAATTATTCACAAACTTTTGTTTTAAGCGCAGCGAAGTTAGAATGAAATGCAGTAGCTGCGTGAATGAAGTATAACACCTGGCAGATGTGAAAAGAATACGCTGTATCTATAGTTGAGACGAAAGAAAATACCATTGTCGTTTTTCGCACAAAGAGAGCGATTGGCTTGGACGAATATATTCGTTTTACGCACTAAAAGTGCTAGTTAATTTTTACCACTTATATATGTCCAATGAAAATTAAACAATCATTTTCCACGGTCTGAGGAGGATTCTATCTATAGTTGACGACGTAATGGCAAATGGCATTTATGTTTTTATCTGCATTGCTTTAAGTTAATAGAAGAAAGAAAGATGATGGTATATCTGCCAATAAAGCTACAGTACATGTCTATTCGAATGTTTGTATTTAAACTAGATGCTTAACTATCTACTTACCGAGTGTATATGCGAATGAAATGTACTTGTAAATCAGACACTTTAAAAATCTAAAACAAAACGATGATTATTATTCGATAAAAATGCAACATAAAATTCCTTTATTAGAATAAAAACTTATTCATCTGAGGAGCCGTTTTTCGGGAAAACAGGCGCTGTTGTGATTTCAAATTTTTAAGTTTAGTGATGTTATTGAAAATTCTGCGCTGACTGTCATCAAGCTCTCTGTTAGGTTTCGTTGAGACCAAATCTCTCGTAGAATTTTAGCATAGGTGGGCAAGTTAATGCAAAGCATTAGCTTCGTTAACCACTAGTCCATTAACAAACTTCGTACCTCAGTTCAAGTTAATTCGTTATTTTCAACTTTAATTAACGGAAGTTAATGAGGTCCGTTAATTCGCTAACATTTTGAGTATAATTTACATTTGTTTTTATTTACTCACTTTTAGAACACGTAATGACACTGTTGAGCTGTTTGTAAGGAAAAATTTATTGCTCTGATGGTCTTTTCGTGTTTTAGAAGATACATTTTACATACTAATCTAATTTCAAGATAAAAATAGGTTCAAATGCACTAACGAAGCCGCCATCGGAAAATCTTTTGAAGTTGCAAACAGCGATAATAATTAATAGACCTAAGAGGCTGCAGCTTAGTATTTGCCACAAAAAAGAGCTCCTTTCTTCGCTTTTTCTTGTTTACAACTCGTGCAAATACGCAACAAGTGTTACCAGTACCAACTGGTTTGTACCGATACGATGAATAAATGGTGCAAGAAATTAACGATGAAAACCTAAATGTAAGTTAACGAAACTAAACGGAAGTTAATTTAAGCCATTAACATAAAAATTTTTTTAACGAATCAACGAGTTAATAAAAAAGTTAGCTTCGTTATTAACAGATTAACGAATTTGTGACCTCCTATGAATGTAAGTGTATTAAAGATGCCTAAAAACGCCGAATATAAGTTGCTTAGGGTTCATCATTCGCTAAGTGAGTGCTATAGTCAGAACCGGAATATTCGCTTTCTAGACTAACCAATTAAAATTACGTTCAGCATTGTATTGCATAACATGTGAACATAAGTTCTTCAGTTAAGAAATTGAAATATACTGGCCAGCTTCCGAGTGGTATTTTGTCCAAAAGCGGGAGGTCTGATAGTCAAAACGTAGGCCGGTCAAATCGAACATAGTGTTGCCAACACGTTACCCCTGCGACAATTATTGGAAAGGAGCTGTGTTTGCCACACGCAATGACACGAGCATGGGCCCAACAAACTCGTCATATGCTTTGGCATAATACAGCAAGTGCAGTATAATGAAAGATTTGAATAGCCTGCTGTTGAAAGCCAACTCTGTTTAGCAAAAGTTTTTTTGCCACACCTAGGCTAAGTTTCACAATTGCATGTGCTTGGCGATTCTGATTAACCGATCATTTGGTCAAGCGGGAACGAGTTGGTCCCTGGAGCGGAGTACCGGAGGTCTCAAGTTCAAATTTCGAGCCGGTTAGTGTTACTAATGGATCGCCACCAATGCAACTTTCAAAACAAGCTATGTTGTGTGAGCGGACTCAGCGGAGTGACGTAAGGATGAACCCCCGCAAACTCCTACCACTATTAGGCGTGAAAACAGCCACTAATTTTATACTGCAGATTTAATTTTTTGATTTCACTAAACAGAATAAACTATCAACTAAAACTCACGTTTGCTGGGTCGCTGTGTCTCTCAAAACATTTTTCCAAAATTCTAAGCAGTCGTCGGAGAGGTAGTCTCCCTTTAAACACGTATCGACGAAGTCTGACATCGCTATGACGTCAGCATCTCTCTGCATCAGTTCGTCTACAACTAAAGAAGCCATCTTTTTCTGTTTTATGAAAATCTATATCGCAGCACCTCGTACATAGTACATAATCTAAAGAATCATAGCAATTTTTATTCGACTATAATACCATTTTGCGGACTAGCTATAATTGTGGTTTTCTTTTAGCATGATGTGATGGAAGTGTGGCGGCCAAATCTCCAGCTGCTGCCCTTGCAACCCTTACGAAAAATCGGGCTGTGAAGAAAGAAGAAGATGAACACTGATTAGTCTCATCAATGCTATCAAACAATAATTACCTTTTCAAACTAAAAGTTGAATTTATTAAAAAGTGGAGAGTGTATATAATAAATTGCACGTTGAGCACAATGCTCGTAATGGTGACATCACTATTGAATTATTTCAAAGCAAATCAGATGGTCTTAAGTAGTGAAACATCTAATCGTTTCGATTACGATTGAGGTTCGTAATAAACCATTTCACAATAACTTCAACCATTAAATTTAAGCTAGTTTGATAGCCCGTGACGTTGATAAGAATGGTGGCACCAAGGGCGGGATTTCGTGGTGTCACCCTTTATCATGTGACGCTTCGGCAGCCGTGACCGACTTATGTGAAAATTAGGTCCAAATGCGGATGGAGAACAAAAAAAGGTCTTCACTGCAAATTAGTGGAGTTTTCGGCCGGAAATTTGGTGAAAATTTTAATATAATGGTTTCGCATCATAAAATGGTCTCACCCCAAAATGGTGACACCCGGAGGGGGCCGCCCCCTCCCTTCTCCTAGCGACGCCACTGTTGATAGCCACACTATTACCACGTTTGAGTGTATGTGCCATCAAAATACATACGAAGGTCAAATCGAAGACAAATTTGTTAAGTGTTAAATTTTGACATGCAACACTTCATGGCACCAAACTTAAATTATTCTGAAATAGCTCAAAATCGGACGGCAGGTAGTTCAAGGTAGGTAATTTCCTATTTTAGAATTTTCTTGATTTTATGGTCATCATTTTAACTGGAAGGTGCTTTTTCAAGTATCAACTTTAGCAAAGATTCCTTAAAGCTACGCTTTTTCAATGACGTCGCCATTTTATAACATTTTTTACCCTTTGCTGCACGTGACATCTCAAAAAGTTTGTTCCAGTTGGACTTTATAACTTACTCTGGGCGGATATCTTTTACTTGTCATTAAAATTACGTCATGCTCTTCAGAGCTGACGCAAACCACGTTTTGATTTTAACATTGTTTTTTTACTAGCTGACATCGATGTAGGGTAAGCGTTTACGAATTCATAAAAAAACTTGTAAGTCACGTCTTTCGTTGTAGCCTTTGCACAGTTAATTGGGGCATCTCGCAGAGGTTAACGCCTAATACGTACGACATATCGTACGCAAGCATGTTACCTCAGTTGTGAGATCAATTAAGACGTTTATTCATTCATAATCTCAGCATAACACTAAATCAAGCAGAAAGGGGTTCATAAATATATGCTGGTAATTTAACTGAAAAAGAATTCAACATTTGCTGTACGACAGAGTCGTACAGAGCTCGGGCCGAGTTAGGGCTTGAGGTTGCCAAAGTTTGGGCGTAGTTCGGGCCTGAAGAATGTCTTATGCTTTAGGTGCCATAAAAACGAAATTAAAATAACTTTGCAACACTGAATGAAGTCTTCATTTAAGTATCAATACGAGTACACAATTGTTATCATTGCATCACACTTTATCAGGGTCGTATTTAGGGGGGGGGCATTGTGCCATGGCCCCCCCCCTTTGGGTCGCCAAGATTGCAAAATTGCGTAGAAAAGTAAGCAAAATTGAGGCATGGCACCCCCCTTTGCAAGTTGGGCATAAGGTTTAATCACCCAAAGGGTTTCTTCTGTGCGTTTCTTCTCGGCTTCATGCTTGAAATCGGACTGAATTTGAGTGAAGACCTTTTTTTTTTCTTTTTTTGCTCTTCACCTGATTTTGGATGAAAAATTGGACCAAATTTGAGTGAAGACCTTTTTTTTGCTCTTCACTTGATTTTGGGCGAAAAAGCGGACTGATTTCGGGCGGAACAATTTCTGATTCAGACCTTTGCTCTTCTCATCTTTTCCGAAGATTCTGGCCCCCCCCCTTTTCAAAATCCTGCGTACGCTACTGCACTTTATCTATGTTTAGTCAAAACACACTAAAAGGATTTCAAAGTGAAAGGAGCAATGCGTCTTTTAGAATTAACTTAACATTCGGGCTTGGTTTAGGTTTCTAATTATTTTTCAAGTTTGGACTTATATGTTCAGTTTTTGAGGCTGGTTCGCACCAAAACTGGCTTATTACTCTGCTCTACAATGCAGATACTTAGTACTCTTTTATCGTTTACACGCAATCTTTGAGGTTTGATTAAACACACTATTTTACTGTATATCGTAAAGATGTCGGTCCATATACGAGTATGTGCAACCATGGCATTAATACAAAAATTTAAGAAATATTATGATATGCGTTAATACGATAAATTGTTACGACTTAACGGACTTTATCAGTGGTGCTATTTAACCGGTTCGTGCGAGCCAGTTCCTAAATGTAGAAAACTGGTTCTTAAAAATTGCTTGCATAAATATCCTGCACTTTTGATTCGAACGGACAGGTTACAGATCCAGTTTCCCAAAATTTAAATAGCACCACTTGAGGGTAGTTGCTTGACTCGATGGCCGTAAGGTCTTTCGCAACTTTCCTGTCGCCTTCTTAAACGATTGCTGATTATAATTCTTATACGTATTCTACTAGTACAGTATTTTAGCAAAAAAGTTACACTGTTTTTAATCAAAATTAACAGCAGTTTAATTTTAATAGATTATATCAACATAGTACAATCTATATAAACTGTGCTGGACTTATAGTAGCAGTGTCTGAAACCGATAAAAGTTTGGTCAGCGAAACTTCGAAGAAATATGCAGACTTAGCAAGTCAAATTTGAAATCTTAACATAATTTTTTTGTATTGTACAGTATATGTTACAATTGTTGCGTAGTCTGCTGCTTTTTAGTCCACGTGAAACTACAGTTTTTGTCAAATCGGGGCAAGTTGCTATTCTTAAAAGTGTTAGATGCTCAACTGCAGGCGAAACAACCAGCCACTAATATAAACAGTTTTGGAAATTTGTAAAAATTGAATTTTTTTTAACTTTCGGAGTTAAATTTTTGAAAAATCTTTATTGCTTTTTTAAAGTTTTTAGAATATTAAACACAGGGTTGTGAACTTTGTTTGAGGTCATGTTTTGGATGGAAATCACCAGCAAGAAAGGAAAGATGAAACTTCAACGACTCACCCATAGTGATCCAGTAAAATAATCTAACCACAAGCTTATCGGACACATACAAAAGCAGTCATAATTTATATTCTACTATATTTTGTTTACTAAAATCGATTCCATCCCAGCGGGGCATCATCAGGTAAGTCTTATTCAACAAGAATTTATACATTTTTAATAGAATCTAGGATGCGGAGGTAAACGGACTGATTATAGTTTAAGCCTGAGCCTGAAAATAGACGCTTGAGCTCAAAAAAAAGATTTGAAGCTTTAAATTAGACCCGAAAAAGTACGAAAATTAAAATAAATAACGCTCGAATGAAATGTTCATTCAGTGTAGCCAAGTTATTTTGATCTTGTTTTTATAGCACCTAAAAGCTAAAATTCAGGGTACGTATCAATTGGTCAACCTTAAGCCCAAGCCCGATCCGAAAAACTTGTTCCGACTAACAACTCGGATTGAAAAAGAGAGGTTAAATGCCTTAGCCATCGACACATTTCCAAGTTTAGGCAATAACCTCTAACGTTTCTTTATAAACATGAACCCTGATAAACATAAAAAAAAAAACAACCTGACACGTATATGAGGTTAACTTTGAGTTCTGAATGAATATGGTCTTTCCCTCACATCTGCAGAATTGTGGTAATCAGAGGCGTTGTTAAGGATGGTGACACCCGGGGCGGGAGTGCGTGGTGTCACCCTGTATGTATGACGCACCCTTCATGAAGTCACCCCTCTGTTAGTGAAGTTAGTGAAGACCAATAAAAAAAAAGGTCTCCGCCAAAAATTCAGTGAGTTTTCGGTCCAAAAGCAAGCGAACACCAAAAACAAATAAAAAGGTCTTCGCCGAAACCTCAGTGGGTTTTCGCTGCGTATGTAGATTGAGACCCAATAAATTGAAACAAAAAGTCTTCATCACAAACACATATAAAATGGTGACACCCGGGGCAAGCCGCCCCCCCTAGCGACGCCACTGGTGGTAATGATATGAATTGCATAGCAGTTTTCAATTTATTAAATTTTTTTTAATTTTGTAACTGTGCATTTTAGATGTTAGGCTCTGAATAACTTCTTTTGCCGGCACCTACTTTCAGAAAGATCTGTGAAGCTTTTCAGATAATTACAGTACTGACATCCCTAATGATCTCGATTACGGGTGAAACAGATTGTAGGATTTTTAACTACATGTGACGTGCACTGCGTTATGGTATTCGCTCTATTCATCGTTGACCAGCGCTGTTTTGAATCAGTTGATTTCAAGCTCAAATCAATTCTTTCAGTGTACTCGCTATATTACGCAGAAGAGTGTAACGAGTGTGCGGAGGCTCATCTTCGCGTCATTGCGCCCGGGCAATATAGCTCCTTTTAAAGAAATGTTGCTGCTATAGCGAGCCATTGGCAACACTGTGTCCGATTTGACCCGCCCGAGATTTGAAGCTCTGGCCTTCCGCTCCAGAAACGAACCCATTACCGCTGGACCAACTTGCCGGTGATTACAATCTCCACTCCTTGCAATTACGATGCTGAATAAAATATATCTTCCATTGTCTTAGACTTTTTTTAGATAAAAAGCAAAAATTTATGGAAAAGTTGAATAACTTCACGCTTTTACCACAGTATGGCGAGAACGAACGCCAATCGGTCTAGCCCTAACGCGTTCGTCTTTGGAGCGAGGAGTTTTAGGTTCAAATCTCGGTCAGGTCAAATTGGCAACGGCTTGCCACCGCTGCGATATTTCTTCGAAAGGAGCAGTGTTGCCCGGGAGCAATGACGCGAAGAGGGGCCCCGCCAACTCGTTACACGCTTTGGCGTAATACAGCAAGTGTAATGAAAGATTTGATTTATTTGAGAAAGAACGTGATTCTTAGGCTGAATTGAGCGAAAATTTAAAGTGCTATTAAAAATGAAAAGGTGATCATAAAGTTCTAAACATTGGACTTGAGTTGTTCAAATATGGCTTCAAAAGCTTTAAGTCTGGATAAAATCGGTTCGTAATTTTTGATTGATACTTTAATTTTTGCTCAAATTAGATTTGAGTTTTGGTTCGCTCTTTAATTTGGTTTTTAGAGCCGCAATACAAGTGCAAACTCGAGTCTGACATTAAAGGAAATTTAGTTCTAAAAGTTATTTTAACTAGGCTTCAAAAAGGTTTTAAACTTTCAATGCCAAAACCTTCACCCAAATCGTACATGGTTTTAAACTCTCAAATACAGTGTAGGCTCTGGTAGACAGTCCCTTTAGCTTAGTACCATTTTATTTCTAGGAGTGAAAACCTACCATCAACTGGTCGACTTTTAATTTTACATGTGAAGTCTTAAAATCATAAGAATTGTCTAAATTCTCAGCTTGTCTAAATTTGTCTTGTATTTCAAAAAATATGAATTCTTTACGAAACTGATTTTAGGATTGCACGCAACAAATATTTGCTTTACTATTTGTCAACAGCAATCGTAAAATGATTGTACTCGAACTGAAGCTAATATTCTTCTTTTAAAATAGTTACTAATTCAGTATCGAGCTCAGCTACTGTATGTATAGCATACTAAAGAAAATTTCTGTAATTATACCAATTTTATGCTACGCTCAATTTGTTTTTGTAATAATAGCAGGACTGTAGCTCATCGAATAGCGTACACTCAGTGCAACTTTCTCTGCAGTTAACTTGTCTAGGCTTTGCGCTGTGACGTACCAGGAGCACGCTCATGGCGTCACTTCCGCTTACAGGCAGATTTGGCACAACGAGTTATCTTCGGCTTCCGTCATTTACATAAATCAACTCAAATAGAACGATATTGTTTCGATTTATTTCAAAAACACTCATTAAATTAAATATCATTAAATACTCTGACGAGTCTTTTTTTGGTAGTTATACGTTCGCTGTTGGAAAGACGCAAAATTACTGCAATTTTCAACAAGCCTATTGAGCTTTTTATAAAAAATTAAATAAATACTGAACTAACAATAACAAACACGACTATTTGTTGTAATTCAAAAACTGAATAAGAGTGGTTTCTAGAACCATCTGGTCTACCGGGCATGAAAATCAATACTACAGGTAGGCTAGCCTACTGTTCTTCCGGTAAAAGGACACACGATTAGCATAACGCTAATTTATTCCTTTGACGTTTCGCTCAGCCGAAAACGCTGAGCATCTTCAGAAGTTGAGTTGGAGGAGTGTCGAGCACTCCTCCAGTACTAGCACAAACAGTTATACATATCGCAATGTCTAAAATATCCAAATAAATATCAAAAGAACCGAATAAATTAAGTGAGTTATAGATGATTATAACGTCATAATGACCAACTTGCGATTAGGACTAATTCAATGAAACGTAAAAATTCAATTGCTTTACTGTGATAAAACGAGAGAATGTGGCTAAGTCATATATGGTAAAAAAACATTAGCAAAAAAAAACAAAAAAAAACAGCATTTACTGAGCACTTTTGGCTAAAGATCGGTACCCTGATGGCAATGTCTCACCATCCGAACGGTTGATAACGTTAGTGTGGGCATTGATAAACCAACTTTCAGCAATTAACCGTCTACGATAACTATTAACATATTTTAAAACAGTGGATTCTTCCCAATTAATACGATGATCAAACAACATTAAATGTTCACATAAAGCGGATTTTTCTGGTTCCGCATTTTTGACGGCTCTTTTATGTTCTGCAACACGACTTTTTAAATCTCGTTTCGTTTGCCCCACATACACAAACTCACAATCAGCACAAGGTATCTTACAAATTAATCGACTCTTTTCATGCTCTGCAATAGGATCTTTGGGTGAGGTAAGAATATTTCCAATGGTTTTAACCGGCTTCATCGCAACTTTCACACCAGCTTCGTTAAGAATACGACCGATACGTTCTGAAGTACCCTGTACATAAGGTATGGAGGTGAAGTGCATAAGATGCCGTGTTGTGTTCCGTTGTTTGACCTTGGGGATGGGGTAGGAGTGCCGTAGAGGGAAACCGTTGAGTTGTAGAACAGACAGAACATGGGTGGCTTCGTGTCGTGCATCTGCTGGGATGGTATTGTGTGTTCTAGCTCTGTCATGTAGTGTCTTGGTAACTGCGAGTTTCTGGTGCTGAGGATGATGAGAATCAAAGTGAAGGTATCTGTCTGTGTGGGTGGGTTTGCGGTAGACTTGGGTGCGAAGAGTTTTGTCATGTCGTATTACTAGAACATCCAAGAACGGTAAAGAGAAATTCTGCTCTTCTTCCATAGTGAACTGTATATGATGACAAACCGAGTTGATATGTTGGTGAAATTCTGTCATGTGCTCTTTTTTTAATACACAGAATGTATCATCTACATATCGAAGCCAGAGTTTAGGTGGCGTGTGAAATGTCGTGAGTGCGGCTTTCTCAATATGCTCCATGAAGATGTTAGCCACAATGGGAGAGATGCATGATCCCATGGGAGTACCAAAAGTTTGTCTGTACAAAACGTTTTGAAAAGAAAAAACAGTGGAATTAGAACAGATTTCAAGGCCAGTTTTTATGTCATGAGCATTGAGTTGTGTACGAGTAGGCAAAGAATCATCAACCACGAGTAAATCAAAAATACACTTAATGGCGCAATCAACAGGTACAGAAGTAAAAAGGCTCACAACATCAAACGACACCAAAATATCATCTTTTTCAATAACAACATCTTTAATGCGATCTATAAAATCAATTGAATTCTTGACACTGAAACGATTGGTCATAAGAGGTTTAATAATTGTAGATAAAAATTTTGAAATATTGTACGTGGGAGAGTTGACAAAAGACACGATCGGACGAAGAGGAACATTTACTTTATGGATCTTCGGTAACCCATAGAATCGAGGCATAACAGCTTTACTACAATGTAACCAATAATATTTGTCCTGTTTAATCTTATTATCCAGCAAAAGCTGGTATACAAAATCATTGACATCTTTCGTGATATTGTTAAGTGGATTTCGTTTGGTTACCAATTTGCTATAAATATCGTTATCGTTTAACATTGCGTTAATTTTTTGATCATAGTCTGGCCTGTCCATTATAACAGTACAGTTACCTTTGTCAGCTTTGAGAATCACGATGTCTTTGTCCTCCTTTAACTCTTTCAAAGCTTGTTCCTCTTCTTTGTCGATATTTCTTTTGGGGAGTCCTGCAGTCTTCAATACTCCGGCGACTTTTGAACGAGCGGTAGAAACTGCAGCTGCATCATTTGTTGTAATATTGACAGTCATTATTTGTTGTAATATTGACACAGAGGTGGGCACTCGGTACTTTTAAAGTACCGACGATAACGGTACAAATACTTTTCCGAAAAAGTACCGACAGTACGATATTAGGTACTTTTTAAAAAAAGTACCGACAATAACGGTACTCGGTACCGCCATTCGGTACTTTTCGAATGATAGATTTAGCCTATTTTGATATAATTTCGCTATTTTGCTTACTCTGTCTAGAAAGTTAAGCTCCGCCCAATCTTGCCTTTGCTGCAACGGCACAGCCTCTTAATTCTCCGCATATCTTAAGAGAACTGCCACTGGCAGGGGTTCGATTTCGAGTCGGGTCAAACCAAAGACTTAAAAATAGGTATTCACAGCTTTCCTGATTGACGTTCAGCATTAAAGGGATAGTGTGAAGAACAAGCTGGCAACTGCAATTCACTTGTGCCGTTGGGAAAGGCACTTAGCGGGACTCCCCCTCTTCATATGGTAGACAGTAAGAGAGATGGCCGGCAACTCATAAGTGAGCTGGTATAGCCTATCGATCGACTCCGTTGCTTTCTCACAATGCAAGGATAAAACTGCAACCAAATAAAATAAATAAAGTGATAGGAATCTCACTGAGCCGGAATGGCTATGCCCTGCCTGCAGGGAAAGGGTGACGTAGTAAAACGAACTTGCTTGCTTTTACTGAGTTAATCAGCGAAGTTTTTCGATACAAAGAAGCCAACTTTATTCAACAGTAAACTGTAATCGCCCATGTTACATTGGGTTAGGAAAAAAGCAATACCAGTAGTCTAAATTTACCGAACCAGACTGACTTAAAGTAATACAACACTGTTACTTACTGCTTCAGTTTCAGTTAACAGCAAAAAATGAAAAAGACATAATTATCAACGCAACACTTGTTATGTACAAGAGGCTGTGAAAAAATCAAGTCACAACCCCTACACAAAAAGAGTTTTGCATTTATTTATTTAAATTTCCTTTCAAAAACACTATCATCTCGAAATGCTCGTCGCTAAGACTAGCTCTTTTGGGCCTAAGAACATCCTTTCCCAACGAAAAAAGGCGTTCTAACAACGTCTTTTCTTACCAGCATCGTTCCTTTCATGCTTTGTGAAAACGCGGTAAAATTTATGCATCTATTTTGACGGAGTTTTTATTTAAACTCCATTCCACAAATTGTACCGAGTAGCGACGATAAAAGTGCGAAAAAAGTATCGACGGTACCGAAAACGGTACAATTTTTAAAAAGTAACGACGGTACCGATAACGGTACTAAAAAAGTACCGCGGTACAAAAGTACCGCGGTACTGCCCACCTCTGTATTGACAGATCAGTTTGTGGTTATGTAAATGGAGCGACTAACTTTGAAACGGCAGATTTAGGTTTGATTTCCGAATGGATCAAACGAAATACTCTAAAACTAGTATTCACAGCTTCCATGCTTGACGTTTAACATTAAAAGACAGTGTGAAGCTATCATTGTGTGTGGTAGGCAAGTTAAGCCAAGGTAAGTTTATTTCGTGGTAATAATACAATCCACTAAAAACAAGGGTTAAAGATTAATTAAAAGAATTGGTTGAGCGATAATGCGTTCGGCCATGGAGCAGGAAATCTGTGGTTCAAATCTCGGACCGTACAAATCGGAAACAGTGTTGCCAACGGCTCTCACCGCTGCGGCATTTCTTCAAAAGGAGCTGTGTTGCCTGCAGCCGCAATGACGCGAAGATGGGCGCCGCCAAATCGTTATACGCTTCGGCGTAATACAGGAAGTATAATGAAAAATATGAATTGATTTGACAAATGATAGTTACAACCTAATACTGAACTTTAGTTTTGATCAACAAAAGAGGGCCTGCAAATGGTTATCTTTTGATCTTTAAGTCAAGCGGCCATCTCATGAATTATTGCAATTGGAAAAATACGGCATAAAAAGTTTAAAATGTGTGATATTTACACAAATTCGTTACAGGTTTAACTCTTTCAGGTACGGCGAAGCTCGGAAAAAAATGCTCAAAATGCACAAAAATTTAAATGAAAAGTTTTTTTGAAAAAGCAGATATAACGTGATCTATAAACTTAAAAACCTCATTTATTTTGAAAAAAGTTGTTTTTTTGCACTATTTCTGTGGAAACGATGACGTCAAAAACTTGTTCAAAATTTGTCCCACCATGCAGAATCGACTAAATTTGTCACACAAACAATCAGCATGAGTAGCAATATTGGTTGGATCATTCGGTGCAATGAACGGATAAGACTGATTACGAAGGCCAGATTTACTCCACATCACATTGTCATTGCTCGATAGATTTTGATTTGAAGCAACAAGACTGGCGACAGGTACCTCATACCTTGACGAATATGATCAGAAGACGAGGTTTAATGAAATCCTGAAGTTTGCAATACACTTGAGCCTTCTCCGTCGCTTGGGTACTATGATGCATCTGATTTTGAATCCAAAATTGAAATATCAGACTACGATATTTCACTCTCAATATTGACTGAACTTGTTCGTTCTCCAAAAACTAAATCACGTTATCTAAGCAAACGTTTCATTTTAATTTTTCTTATTATATTCTGTGCAAAATGATGACAAGTTTAGCTTTCCTATTCTGCAGATTACTGCAAATGAAGTTGCAGAATATAAGGAAGGAAGTAATAAAATGAAAGCCAACTAGATCTTGAACTCCACTCTTCTAAAATTTCCTCTTTTAACGGCCCCTAAAAACTTGTTTTCCTGTAAATATTCTACTTTTTGTCATAAACTTTTAATCTTATGTTTCAACTTGGCAAATATAAGCCCAGCCACTCATGGTCTAACGTTTCTGGCAAAATGCAACATAGAGGCTGTCCAATTATCAAAAAGACGCTTTTGTCAAATCTAATCATGTCGAATGACGTCATTGTGAGGTCATAGCCCATGTTTTGCATTGGATGGAACGCTTTGTTCTCCCCCGCCCCCTTTTTGAGGCATCATAGTATGATATTTCGAAAGACCTTTACTCTTTTTGATTTTGGCTGCTCTTAATACATGCCTTACGTGCGCTTGAATTGTTTTAACTGCAACTGTGGGACATTTTTTAACCACCGACAAATTCGCTTCGACTAACCACATTAACTGTTTTTTCTTCTCGAAAGGTAGCGGTGTTATCTGTTATGAACAAGGGTGGCAGTAGGATACGGTACGTTCAGAATTTGCGTACTACGTACCTCTCACCTTGAACCGTACCGTACCAGCGTACCGTATTTCAGTTTAATTTTTAAAGCGTACCGTACCAAAATACCGTACCCGTACAATTCCAAAAAAGGCGTACCGTACCAGCGTACCGTACTTCTTAGCAAAAATTGAAGCGTACCGTACCGTACTTACGCACCGTACCGTACTGCCATTCTTGCTTTCAACTACTCGCAACTTTGACGGACTTTAAAATCAGAGGTGGAGTCGAAGACACAAGGCTCGAGGCCAAGGCCAAGGACACAAAAAAATCCGAGGCCAAGGCCAAGGACAGCCTTTCCGAGGACAGACACTCTCGAGGCCAAGGACAGGAATGCTCGAGGCCAAGGACACAAGCGCAAGTGCTCTTTAAAAAAAAAAAAAAAAGGGTCTTCACAAAAATTTTTTAGATCTCCCCCCCAAAAAAAAAAAAAAAAAAAGATCTTCACAAAAATTTTTCAAGCGCTCCACAAAATTTTAACAATTCAAAAAATACTGCTGTCCTCGATCCGAGGACAGGCCAATTTTCGAGGACTTGAGGCCTCGAGGCCAAGGCCAAGGACTTGACCTTCGAGGCCAAGGCCAAGGACTTCAAAATGTGTCCTCGAGGACTCCACCTCTGTTTAAAATCACTAGTCTATAAATCAACGATCTCAATTCACACATTTAGCGTCGGCTTCAGCTGTCTTTTACCTCTGCATACAAAAATCTGGTGCAATTTGCGAAAAGTCTGAGATTTTTAATTCAAACAGCGTACCAACGTACCGTACCCGTACCATTATAAAAAAAAACATACCGTACCCGTACCAATACAAAAAAGGCGTAACGTACCAGCGTACCGTACTTCTTAGCAAAATTCGAGGCGTACCGTACGGTACCAACGCACCGTATCGTACCGTACTGCCATCCTTGGTTATGAATGTAGCTTACCATTGAAAAAACACACAAGCAATTTCCGGAATAATTGACAGATTGTCGAACTCCTGAAAATTGCTCAATTCTTGAAAGCCAATTTCACTCAAAGTCAAGGTTTAACTTTGATTCAAGTTCAAGTTTATTAGTAGTTTTAGCGTGAAGTTAATAAGCAGTGATGCACGTAAGAAATTGTTCAAAGAGTAAGAGAGTAGAGACAACAACGCTATGGAAGCAGCGAAAAAGTGACGCTCATCTAGTCTACTGCCACCATTGAGTTATGAGACTTTTAAAGCATTTTTTGAAGCAAAAAAACAAAAAAAAAACACATACGACTAATATTTACAGCTGCAGCACATACACACCTATCCATACAACAAATATTTACAAAAAAACACACATACAACAGAACACACATATTAAAATATAGGTACAACGCTGTAGATATGCAAAATGCACATATTTGAGATAATTAAAAAATTTAAAAAGTTTAAAAATTTTTTGGTTTAAACTAGTCATTAGGGGTGATAAAATAAATTGCTAGTTTTGAAATTTGTGAATTAGATAATTCTTGTGATATTTAACAAATTTATGATATGGATATTGTTTTATATCAACCGAAATTGCATTCCAAAGTTTTGTGCCACGGAACAGTAATGAACGTCTACCTGCTGTAGTGTTAACAGAAGGGAGAAAATAACACTTGGATGAAGGGAGAAAAATTTATGAGAAATTCCTAACATTTTGAAACTTCACGGCCGGTTAAAACAATACGTCAATGTTATTACAACATGCCTAGCGAAACGGGATGTTTTCTGTGCGGCTGAGCGTTTAAGCAGAAGACTTTTTGTAAGTGGGTTGAAAAGACTCCCGTAAGCACATTCGCCCAAAAAATTGGTGGGTTAAAATATGTCCGGCGGTACTTGAAACAGTTAAGATGCTCGAATGGCGAGTAATAATGTGCTAATATACATTAGCTTTATTATAATGAGTGGAGTTTGAACTGTTTTATCATTAATTTTAGTTTTATGAAATTTAATAGTTTTTGTAATACAATTAAGTTTAAAACATTTCTTCGACTTATTTTTATTGTTAATTGGAGTCTCATTTCAACCTCTTAGTATATTATGAACCATTACGTCTGTTTGTACGATTGTAGGTTTATTTGGACCAGAGATGGAAACCGGTTGGGTCGACCGGCCGGTCGGGTTACGGATCGGGTCAAGATTCTTCGACCGACCGGTCAAGCTGGTTGAACCTCAGGCCAAATTCTCCTTTCTTGCAACTAAAAGACATCTAAGCACCAACCGAAATATACATATATATTTTATTACAGTGTAAGATAGGTCGGTGCTTTCAGAAAGTGCTCGATGATGTCTCAGAGCAATTAATAAAATAATAAAATACAGACCATAAAAAGTAAAAGTAATCTAAAACCCCCTACAGCCTGTTTCGTCTCTCGACTCGTCAGGAGGGTATCTTATTCAAATAGAATTGAATAAGATATTGGAATAAGATACCCTCCTGACGAGTCGAAAGACGAAACAGGCTGTAGGGGGTTTTAAATTACTTTTACTTTTCATGGTCTGTATTTTATTATTTTATATATTTTATTATAAATAAAAATTTCTACAAAAAGACAGTATTAACAAACCACACCCTTTGAAAACACTTGTTAAATGGTTTGAAACTGCGACTTATATGCTGTGACCATTAAGACAGCACATCCAGGGGCGTATTTGGGATGGGCATTGTGCCATGCCCCCCCTCCCCCCCCTTTGGGCCATGCCACAAAGCAAAAAAGTGCAAAATATACGTTAAAATCGCGTAATCAGATTATAATAAAGCATGCATGTGGAAGAGGCTTACGCTACCTGGCATTTTTGCATCATTTTGATCAGCTGGAGAGTAAAAGTGGCGCAGATTTGAGATTTTTTAGTACATGCTAAAATCTTGCCGCTTTGAAAAGCTTTTTTTAACTTAAATTTACCACACTCTACACTGGGCAAAAAATGCATAGCTCTTATTTTTTATAACAAACTAGCCATGGCTTGTTCTGAAGTAGCATTTTTACAAACTGCTGGGGTACATTACATTTCAAATATTTTCTAGCCAGGGGCGTATTTAGGGGGGGGGGGCATTGTACCATGGCCCCCCTTTGGGTCGCCAGGATTGCAAAATTGCATAGAAAAGTAAGCAAAATTGAGGCATGCCCCCCCCCCCCTTTGCAAGTTGGGCATAAGGTGTGATCATACAAAGGCTGTGTTCTGTGCGTTTCTTGTAAACTTTGGGCGAAAAATCGCACCAAATTTTCGTGAAGACCTTTTTTTTTTTTTTTGTTCTTCACCTGACTTTGGGCGAAAAATCGGACCAAATTTCAGTGAAGACCTTTTTTTTTTTTTTTGGTCTTCACCTAATTCAGGGCGAAAATTCGGACTGATTTTGATTCAGACCTTTGCTCTTCTCACATTTTCTGAAGTTTCTGGCCCCCCTCCCCCCCACCCTTTTCAAAATCCTGCGTACGCTACTGTTTCTAGCCAATGTCATAACAGTTAAATGTTTGCTGCTCGTCAAATTGCAAATAATCTGTCACCAATAGCTAAAATTTTTTTTCTTTTCTTGGCCTTACGCATAATATCATTAGAAAGATTGTCTAATAATTTAGCTTGCGCTCTCTAGTTCTTTTTATGCTTATTTTGTGCAGGTTTTGCTCTGCTTGAAACAAATCTTTCAAACCGAAATTTAACCTAAAAAGGTCTTAAAAAAGAGTTATTTTTGCAAAAAACGCAAATTTTTTTCTGCGTTTTTTTCTGAGACCCACGTCCGGGAGTCACAAATTTTAACACCTTATCACCCATGCCTCCCCTTTTGAAATTATTTCTTTAGATGCATTAAAAAGTAAATAAAAACCTTCTGTAAAAAAACCGGTCGACCGGGCTTGTCAGAAACCGGTCAATCGGCGTAGATTTTGAAATTTACCAGTCGGGTCGAGAAAATCTTGACCGGTTCCATTTTTGATCCGGACCGATCAAAACTCAAGTGGCTCTGATTGGCATTTAGCTAGTTTTGGTGACTAATAGGTAAGAAGCTGTATATATGATAGAGAGGTTGGTTTGAAAGTAACCAAACACAATTTTTGAGAGTACGTAATAAAACAATGCACACATACTGTATAAGCACTATAAGCAGGGCCGCATTAAGTCAAAGAGCTCGGGGAAAATTTAGGTCTGTGGCCCCCATGAAAGTCATTGCTAAGTCAAGCAAACAATAAACACGAGCTCGTTTATTTTTGAACTTGAAATTTTGCACCAAAATTGTTGAAGATTTTTCGTTTTTTTTTGGTCCTCCCTTAATTTTACGTCCACAATTTTGTCTAAAAAAAGGTTTCTTAGGGGGACACATTGGAGGTTACATAGTAGTTCCCATAGGGCCACAAGAAAGGACACCGGGAAATGGCATTAAGTTTGCACACTGGAATCTTATAAGCAGCTGGGTATTTGGTTCGAAAAAACACCGAAGGCCTTTTTTGACTTCTTTCCTAAATTAGTTTGTCTCAGGAATAGTCTCACGAATTATCGCGACGTGGTCACAGAATATCATTCTATTCGTGTATATAAATCTAACTTAACTACTGAAGAAAGAATAAGGCACTTATTTGAAGAAGATTTTGATTTTTCGTACCTCAGGTGCATTACAATTTATACCTCAAGGATAAAGATAGATACCTCAAGTATGAACAAACGAACAAAAAATAGTCTGGACTCGGCTAAATCTAAAAACACAGATTTAACCCTATACCCCAAAAAACACAAAAACAAAAGAGGATGGTATAGGCCACCGTTTTTCCAATTTACTGAAATTATCTAAGCAACAATCTCCGTGATTCCCGAGCCATTGGTCATTGCATAATAACGTCAAGAACATTGGTCCCGTATAAAAAAACCTACCACTCTTGGCAAAATGATCACTAGCCATGAACAAATTCATCTGTTCTTAACTAAACAGTGGTATTCTGGAAAACGAGAAAGTATATTATAATGCTGGAACTTTCTGTAAAAACGTGTTTGATTTTGATAAACATTTTCGTAAACAAACCAAAATTTAAAATAATGTTACCGATTTTGCGAAATTAATAAAAATTCAAACTTTTTGACACCTGAAGCTGTACTAAAACTTGTTTAAATAATACTTTTCCTGAAATCAATTGTGTTTTGCCTTTAGGATATTTTTTGACATTATTTGTGATGACATCATCGCTGATGACGTCATATTGAAAAAGTTCAATTGTGTACGGTTGTACGCTCACATATAACAGAGTTGTTACGTAATTAGCATTTCTCAAATGCAATGAGCAGGGCTGTAAGTCTCGAGACCCGTCTAGAGACGAATTTTTTGTGGTCTCGGTCTCGGTCTTGGTCTTGGCTGTTTTGCACCGGTTTTGGTCTTGGTCTCGAATCGTTGTGGTCTCGGTCTCGAAGCTCAAAATTGGTCTCGAGACCAGGTAATTTTTGTAAGTAAAATAAAATAGCTAATTTTGTAATTTTTGTTAGAAAAAATAAAATAGCGAGATCGCGTAAATTTTGTAAGTAAAATGTAGTTTTGTAAGAAGCTAACAAAGCGGTTGCATTATCGGTTGGACAAAGAGATTTTGTACCTGTAGACTAAGATTGTCGCGTTTTTACATGAGAAAAGACGTCATTCACACATAGCGGTTTTGATGACGAGGAACGAAACTGGAGTCCAAGCAAAACTACAGAGTTCTTGCCCAATTCGAGCACTGCAGATGTTTTTCCAACTTTTTTAATCCCCATGTGATAGAAGTTTTTGTGTCAAAGGATGTACACAATGCTACTATTTTGAGATTATAGAGTGCTGCACAAATAAGTGAGAAATTTTTTGGCAGACGTTTAAGCAGTTGTTGAAAAAAGTTCGCCTTTTCGCTTTTGCAATTTTACGACGCTGCTAAAGAAGCAAAAAACCTCAACTCGAAGTAGACAAAGCTATGGGAATTAAACTGTTTTACAAGCATAGTCGCTAAAATTGACGTCGATGCTCTCAAAATTTAAGAACAAATCAAAAAACAAATGAGGCTGAAAATCGGCAAAAAGTTAAAAACAACCAGTCACAATTCAAAATTTACTGATTCTTATCAAAAAAGAGTGAATACATTGTGTACATATTACTTTATTGTCGATTGCAGTCGCGTAGCCAGGATTTCGCAAAGGTGGGGCTTTTTTGGAAGTTTGATACAACCGAAAACGAACTTGACCCAAATTTTCATTTGGCTTAAATTAGATTGAGGTGGTTTTTCTGTCAAAAATAGGTGATCTCCAAAAACAAAACAAAAAAAGGTCTTCACCGAAATTCAAAGGTTTTTTCCGGCCGAAATCAGAAACTCAAGGGTTTTTTCCGGCCGAATGCAGGTGATCTCCAACAAAAAAAAAGGTCTTCACCGAAATTCAAAGAGTTTTTCCGTCCGAAATCAGAAATTCAAAGGGTTTTTCTGGCCAAAATCAGGTGATCTCCAAAAAAAAAAGAAGCTCTTCACCGACTTTGGGTGAGCTCCAGAACCAAAAAACCCCACTATTCTGGTCCCAACAACGGCTAGTTCTTCACAACTTCGACTCCCAAATACCTTTGGTGGGGCTGTTTTCATTTTTGGAGCAAAAATTGGCCTCAAAAGCACTAAAAACGTGCTATTTTGCATACTTTTCAGGCCAATGGGGGAGGAGCTCGAGCCCCCCCCCACCCCCTGGCTACGCTACTGGTCGATTGTTGACAACAGTGATATACTAACCTACAGTATATATTTTGTCTTTTTGTCAACAGCGATCAAACCCACTACTTTAAAATTGGCAAATTTTGTTTGTTCATGATGTATAGGCCTAAGCTAAATGTAAAATGGCAAGTGACGTAAACAGGAGGGCAAAGTGGGCTGCAGCTCTCCTCTTTTTAGTCATATCACTCACAAAATTTGATTCATGAATGCAAGCATTCAAACGTGTCATGGACTTGACCTGTACAGGTAAAGAAAAGGGGCTAAAGTGGTTGAGCAATTTAATTCTTTCAAACGGCTTCCGAATCTTAGCAATTAAGTTCTTAGCGATTTTAGCAATTAAGAATCTGAGCAATTAAGTAGTTCTAAAAACGTGCGAAATATGATTCAAATGGTTATTTTGTACGAAAAATCACAAAAATTGTCTAGCGACTGGGGCAAACCTCCGGATGTGATACGATTAAGTTACAACAGTTCGCTGAGCGCGACGACAAGACAGAGCTGCGAACTCGAACTTGAACTCGAAAAAACTCGGTATTTTTGCCGAACTCGCTCTCGAAAAAATAATTTTGCTGACCTCGAACTTGAACTCGAATAAAACTGTCCGAGTTCGTAAAACGAAATTTAAAGATTAAAAAATCATTTGAAATATTTTTGTTGATCAAGGTTTGTAAATTGAGATTGTGTTTTTCCCAACAGTGCATGTTTTTCACTTTTTGTGCTTAGGCGACCAAGAAAAACAGCTAGGAGTATAAAAAAAGAAGCGATTAAAGTGGAAAAGCGACGTAACGTTTTATCTTGAGTCAATTAAGTGATAAGAAATTTGTCTCTAATATAGCGAAAACTTTACTATTATTGCGTTAGCAGTTATGTACTCCCATGATTCTCAACCCATGGGTCGCCCAAAGATTTTTTAAGGTAGTTTTTTTGTAAACATCTACAAAGAGTGAAACTTGCAGAAAGCAATACAGTATTAAAATAAACGCATATAGTACTCAACCCTAGTTGCAGTTTTGTAACAAAAAACTCCAGCAGTGAAATTTTGTTTCTCAAGATCGCAAAGGTGTAAACCGCTTAGAAGTAGTAAACGATATATTTTCAAATTAAATCTTTCATTATGCTCGCAGTAATACGCCCAAGCGTGTAACGAGTTTACAGGGCCCATCTCCGCGTCATTGCGCCCTGGCAACACAGCTCTATTCGGAGAAATATCGCAGCGGTGGCGAGCCGTTGGCCACACTGTGTCCGATTTGACCGGCCCGAGATTTGAATCTCAGACCTCCAGCTCCAGAGACGAACGCGTTACCGCTCGACCAACTAGCATAGAATTCACGCAGTGAAGAAGGTTTGTGCTCGTGGAGACTAGAAATCAAAGGTCATGTACCGGTATGTCAGACTACGTAAGGACGTTATTGGTAAGGATATTGAAAGCTAAATAGCAAATATTCATAAACATTTCAGTGAAAACTTCTTTGTACGATTTTCAACATAGTTCTGTCATCATGAAAAGTTTTTTTTTCCACATAGCTTTTAATTTAAACTATGCATCAGAATGTACATGGGCCACAAAATTTTACACCATTGATTTTTTTAATAAACTTAAGTCGCTTTGAAAAAAGGTTGAGAACCAATGGTCTACTCTACAGTTTGTATAAAACGTACGAAACTTGGATAGTATTTGCAGCTCAGTGGAATAAATCTGCGAGTTTAATTTTTGACAAAAAATGAACAATTATAAGAAATGAGTTTGAGACTGAAAAGATTCACGATATATGAAATAAGTCGCGGCGGTTAATTCTTGCAACAAAATTAATTTTGGTTACACAATTTTCGAATTGAAAGCTTTATACAAAATTTTGTATTACATAATAGGCTAGCACAACGCAAAAGTGTGAAGTCTTTGTGAAAATAGCTTTTAAGCAAATTAGTCCGGTCTATTTGTGACAGAGACGTACGTTGTTTATCGTATTTGATGAATTCAAAAAGCTATATTTTACTTTTAACAGAATATTAAACAACATATGATAGTCCTTGAATTATCATTTATTGTTTCATTAATTTTGTAGTGGCAAATATTCATAGCGTAGAGCCATTAATATCTTTGTCGAACTTGAACTCGAAAAAATTTAAATTTTCGAACTCGAACTTGGACTTGCTAAAACAAACCGAACTCAAACTTGAACTCGAATAAAAATCAATCTAGTTTGCAACCAACAAAATATTTTTCGGGTAAAAATTGTATTGTTTTGTTTAAGCCTTCTCTTAGCATAATCGTAGTTGCGCGCTTGGAAATCCCCCCAACTCCTAATTGAAACTCCTGGCTGCGTTTTTGTAGCAATACCTTTAATACGGTACTTCAAATATACAAATAGTTTTTTACAATTTTCTTGTAACTTTATTTCGTTAAGTTTGCGTCAGTTTTAGTGACCCGTAATTCCTGACAAAAATAAAGGTGACCAGGCTTCGAGCTTTGAATAAGAGGCATTACGTTTAGTTGAAGGATCTCTTTTTTTGGTGAAAATCTACATAAAATGACATATTTAGATGTTTTGATATAAAGTAATCGTCACTTCGACTAAAGCACTTTGTCATCTGAATAAATTTGTATAATCATAAAACCAACTTATGAGCAAGTATGAGCTCCAAAAACTTTTTTTTTTAAATTGAAAAAACTATTGATGACGTCATTTTTTCGGTCTCGGTCATGGTCTCGAACTTTGCCGGTCTCGAAACCAAAATTGAGATCGAGATCGGTCTCGGTCTTGGTCTCGAAAAAATTTTGCGGTCTCGATCTCGGTCTTGGTCTCGGACGAGTCGGTCTCGACTACAGCCCTGATAGCAGCTTGACTCGAAGACCAAAAGATCTCTTCACTGTCTCCTGGCCAAGCCAACTTAGTGAATAAAATCTAATTGCAATTACAAATTAAACTAAAAAAAAACTATGTGAAAGAGTTCTGACCGATAGTAGCGCTGTATATACCTCCATATGGTTTTTACATCATTCAGATTCGTGCTCCACCTCCAAGCAGGGCCTGCGAGAGGGGGTCAGGGGGTACATTGTACTCGGGCCCAGGCCTGGGGGACCGGGCTCTAAGGGCCCAGAAGAGTTCAGGTTTCCGCGTTAAGTTTTGGTATCGCACCATAACACCGTAATCAAACTTGCCTACAGCAAAAATATCAGTCAGCCTATTCACTACTAGTAATTGGTCGCTATTTTTGCTACACAGCCGTAAGGGCATCCATTAGTTACCGATTTGATAAAAAAAAGAGGAAAATGTATCAAAAGCCATACACTTGCACCGAAATTAACGTTTTGTTACATTTCTCTGATTTGAGAGCCCTAATTCTACGGTATAACAATGTGCAAAGGCTCAGAGATTTCCAGAGATCCAAAAGCATTTCAACCTCAGAGAGCGGAGTCAAAGTTGACATACTATACTACTATCATTAAGTAACTCACTCTATCTGTATGAGTTTTATAGCTATTTGGGTTTGTGAAGTCTATGATTGCAGACGACTTCTTAAAACTTTTATCAGTAAAACATTTGGATTTGCAGTATTAAAGTCATTATATTGTATAATATTGTGTCAATGTCATCATCCCCACTTCACATACTTTCTGTCATGCATATCACATTTTCTGCTTGTCAATTTAAGCAAGTTTGGTGCTGGGATGTTGATCAAATGCTGTATTTTACCCTCGAGAAACATAAAAAGTGCTAAAGCTTCCGGGGCTCTGCCCCGGATCCCGCTGGGGGAGCTCACAGCGTTCCCCCACACTCCCTAGCTGGATTTAAACCAATTTTATGTCTAGTTGTGTTTTTCATAGGTCCTTACTGTATGCGAATATCGTTATCCCCTCACTTTTAAATGAAGATCTACACCCATCCGACAAAAAATGATTTAACGGCATGGACCCCGATAAGGCTTGCAGGGCCCAATAGGATTTGGGGGCCCGATATCGATCTTCATACCCACTGGAAAATTTACTCTCTGAGACCCTGCCTCCAAGCCACGGGTCTCTGTCGCATAAGTGGATGCTAGAGAGAAGAACAGCTGTTTAAGAGTTTTAACATTAAAACCGGAATCTTACCCTAGGATTCTACTCATGTATCTTTGAATTACTCGTCCTACTACAATGCGCTACCAATTGAGCTAGACAGGACACTCTGTTTTGTAAAAAGCTTGATTTGAAACCAGAAAGTTTCCTAATTGCCCAACGGGCAACCTGCCGGTTCCACCCTGCTGGTGAAGACGTTAGGCTATTGTGCGGCTAAGCTTAGTGTGCTGTTCAATTTGGAATGTTAGTGCATTCGTGATATGTCATAATTTGAGTAAAATAAATGATAAAAAATCTTTTACGCCTTTCTAAAAAAAATTGTCTCTAAGCAATTCTTTTAGTTACGACGATATTGCTTTAGTTGCGATGATGGAGAAATGCCTTAGTGGTATGTACCATAGGTGGGCAAGTTAATGCAAAACGTTAGCTTCGTTAACCACCAGTCCGTTAATAAACCACACCTCTGTTAAAGTTAATCCGTTGTTTTCAGCTTTTATTAACGGAAGTTAATAAAGTCCGTTAATTCGTTAACATTTTGCGAGTAATTTACATTTCTTTATATTCACTCGCTTCTAGAACACGTATTGACGCTGTTGAGCTGATTGTAAGGAAATATTTATTGCTGTGGTGGTCTTTTTGTGTTTTGGAAGTTACATTTTACAGTCTAATCTAATTTCAAGATAAAAACAAGTTCAAATACACAACGAAGCTGCGATCGGAAAACCTTTGGAAATTATGAACAGCAATAATTAATAGACCTATGAGACTGCAGCTTATTATTTGCCACAAAAAAGAACTCCTTCCTTTTCTTCTTCTATGAAACTCGTGCTAATACGCAACAAGTGTTAGCAGTGCAAACTGGTTTGTACCGGTACGATGAATGAATGGTGCAAGATATTAACGATAAAAACCTTAACGGAAGTTAACAAAACTTAACGGATGTTAATTTAGTCCGTTAACATGAAAAAACTTTTTAACGGATTAACGAGTTAATGAAAAAGTTAGCTTCGTTATTAAGGGATTAACGATTAACGGACTTGTGCCCACCTATGGTATGTACTGATAGTAGTGATGTGAATTCAGTTGCTCTCACACGGGTTCTATGTTGCAATGCTAGAAATCTTCGGTGTCACGATGGCAGCGTGACTGAGATGATAAATGAGACGTTTTTACGACGACCCTGATCGCATGATCTGGGTTGAGCCCGCACTCTGGTCACTTTGTTGCGTCCTTGGATCACACGCTTTAGGACAATTGTCTCTGCTTGGTGACTTTGAACAAGCAGCAAATTCAGTAGACAAAAATTCGAAGAAATCCCCAGGAAACTTTAGATCACTGGTAACTCCTAAACAGGCGCAGATATTGCCATCGCAATGAAAAGTGTGCAGATCATCCAACAGTTAGCGTCTGACGCTGTCGGGTGACAAGAGGATAATATTTTGCACTACAACAACAGTAAGAGAAGGAGGCATGAGACCTTAAGATATGACACAATACGCAATTAAAAAATGAGACTTTTTGGAGAAATCGCGGAACTCAGTACAGGTCGAGTTTTCGACAACCAAGACAAAGCCCAGGCCCCCTAAATTCAATTTTTGCGAACCAAAATAAATGTATAACCCGGGTGAAATTAAGGGTTATTGTCTCAAAAGTTGTTACCCCTGGCCCTCATCTAACCTTTTTATTAATGTAATGCAATAACCAGGGATAGATTTACCATACGGCACAGTGCCAGGGGCCCCGCGCTTAAATGGTAAGGCTTTTTTTGGTCTTCACCTATTTAGTTGGCAGGAAGATGTGGCAAAAATCCCCAGAGTACCAGGGGCCCCGAGCAACGTAAATCCGGCCCGGGAATAACATGGTTAGTCGGTGTAACCATCTATTGTGCCATTTTTCAATAACAACTCACCTCCACCTCGCCAGTTTTTACGCTAAAAAATACTTATGAAAAAAAGCGAGGGGAAATGCTCATTCAAAAATTATTGAATTTGAATTGAGGGGGCCTGGGCCCCTGGCTGTACGTGTACTCTTATAACTGGTTAATTTCATGACAATACAAAAATCTCCAAGGAAAATCTTCGAGTGGATTATTATTTACTGCTAAAATATTGCAGTTGGCAGTGCACCTTACTTCTCCTACCTGGGCTAAATTACTTACAGTACAAAATTCAACATTAAAATGTAAGATTTCAAACGTGTTTTGGACTTAAATTGCCAGTAAAAATAGAATTGAACAATTTGGGTTTTTCAATTGGCTTTCAAACGTTAAAAATCTAGTTGTTTCAAATGGCTCTGAACACTAGCGAAATGTGATCCAATGGCATTAAAACATTTTTTTTTTTGCAAAAAGTTATAAAAAATCGCCTAACCGTTGGGGGCTTCGCCAGCAGACCCCTGTCTGTGATACGTTTGAGTAACACTAATTTACTCAACACATCTCCCAAATTAGATATTTTCGCTGTTTAACTTTTCGTTTACGACTTCTTCCTTTAGCAAAATCCTGCTTAAGTGCCAATACACAGGCCGCGGTTTCTAATCTTCCATTCTACAATCGATATCTTTGCCCAACACAAAAGTTTCTCTTTTTGAAAATTTCTGATGACGTCATTGCATGTGATTTGTAGTTTGCCCTCCCCTCCCCCAATCAAAAATCCTGCCTACGCCTATGAGTGTATGGTATATTAACGGTGGTGGCATTTGAAGGGAAAATCAGGAGATATTTTTTTCTCAATATTTTACTTCATTCGAATGTTTCCACAAATTCTAAAAAATGGAAAAAAATTGCAATTGCAGGGCCAACGGATTTAATAACCCAGGCAATGGAACTTCTTAAAAGAAGTTGCATTTTATGTAGCGGAGATCTTTCTGAAAGTGTATCCCATTCTGACCCTGAAATATTCCATTTAAATAATGGTAGTGACTGCTTCACCGGAAAATTTTAAGTTAAGAGTAAAACGAAAATAAGAAATATTCACTCGTTTTTTTCTTTGAGTCAAGATTAGGGTTTGTTTAGGTTCACTTGTATTTGAAAAAAATTCTCAAAAATTTTACAGGAGGGAGTTTCTTTCAAAGTAATACCTTCAAAATCGAATAGCTTCAGCGTTATTTAACTCGCACGAATGAAACGACTCAATTTTCCAAATTTCAGGATCTGCACTGCTAATACTACTCGCATATATTCAGCATATTTTAGTCCTTTTTAATCTTCGTGCTTCGATAGAATTTTTTTAAAACAGGTTTTTATGCTTCGTGCTATTGTAACTTACGTTATTCTGATTTTTAACTACAGGGAAGTCTAACAACTTATCTTGGTCTATTAATGTACCCAGCTATTGTGCCAGCGTGCAAGTAAACACAAACTACTGTTAGCCAGAGGTGGAGTCCTCGAGGACACAATTTGAAGTCCTTGACCTCCAAGCCAGCAAGTCCTCAAAAATACCCTGTCCTCGGACAGCACTATTTTTGATTCGTTGAAAATGGGCCGAGGTAATAATCATTTTTGTTTTTCGTCTTGGAGCACGCCAGACGTCGCAGAAACTTTACGAAAACTTTTTTTTTTGGAGAATGTCTGAATGTTCGCGAAAATTTGCAATTTTTTTGCACGAAGACCTTTTTTTTGGAAAACACTTGCGCATTGTGTCCTTGGCCTCGAGCATTTCTGTCCGTGGCCCCGAGAGGGACTGCCCTCGGAAAGTCGGTCCCTGGCCTGGGATTTTTTTTTTTGTGTCGTTGGCCTAATGTCTTCGACTCCACCTCTGGTGTTACCATATCACAAACCTCGAAGCAGAGCTCAAAAACGAGTGTTTTACAGAGTAAAATCCCAAATGGCTTGTACGAACACCTGCCGACTTTTCTTGAGCGGAGGTCAAGCCCCCTTCGAGTCGCAAAGCTCAACTCGGGTTGAAAAAAAGTGGAAAACCTCACATCTAGCAAACCTTAAACTATTAACCTTCTTACAACTAAAAGTTGACTACAAACACCACAATTGAACTAGAGCAGCTTTCTTTATTCCACCACGTTCCACAATTACACACAAAATTTCCTAGACACCAAAGCAACATTAGATGCCACACTACAGTACTACACACACAACTGATTTTTCCTGAAAAATGCATCAATACTGCAAAGCAATCATTGCTTACTTAGTCAAACTTGCGTTTTTGCAATGGCTCAAAAAGAGTTTTAGAGGGACCTGTCACAAGTGTCACAGGATAATACAGAAGAGGTTAAAAAATATCACACATTTTCACAATAGGTTTAACCTGCTTTGACCTTATCCACATTATGAAGGTCTTGTAATGAAGAAAACAGACGAGTGTTTACTGCAGCTCGTTAAGCCGAAGCGAAATTCGTATTCGCGACTTCATGACAATGACACCCTCTCATGGGAGCGAAAACAAAATTTAAAAACGTTTAAATTCATTCAAAAATTTTAATTTTGTCCAAATACCGTTCGTTATTGGTATAGCGAAAAAAATTCTTGATTTTCAACGAAAAACCACCAACGCTTTCTGCCAATTTCCAAAATGATACACAACTTAATGCATATTTAAAAAATCGTTTACAAAATTTCAAAGTGAATTTTTGCCGATACTGTTGCTTATTTACAATTAAGCCCAAGAGAAAACGCGTTGTTCTTTGCAGTATGGATAACGGATATTACGAAACAAATTTCTTGACTCAGTGGGTAGTCTATTTATAACAATGGGCAGTCTATGCCAAGATTAGCGTTGGTTTATGCGTTTGTGCCGATTTTTACAAATTTCTGCGTTGTGCGTAACGGAGTGTAGTGCCTCTAGCTTTAATCCTCTCCGCTCTCGTCCTCATCAGTAGTCTCCTCATCAGTTTCTTCTTCTTCATCGGAACTGAACGTTCCTTCTGGAAGCTTGTACAGCCGGATTACAGGCTTGTTAGGATCCTGAAAAAGGAAATTCAGAATAGGTAAGTTAGATGTTTCGCGGACTAGATGAAACGAGAGAGCAATTTCCATGTATCATAATGGTAACTGAATCAGTTTAATTAAGTAAAAAAGCTCGAGGTTCTCTTCAAAACAACTGGCCTTACCTCGCCCTAAAGTAAACGCTGCGAACTACAGAATTTGCTGCCACGGTCAAAGCGTCTTATCTTCCTCTCCAACTATGCAGGATAACCGGATCAAAAAACAACTCTTCTATCGGACCCGTTTTTCAGGACGTTACTCAATTTCTTCATAAAGCAATTTTACCTCTTTTCCACCTTAACCTTTGGTCGAAATCGTAGGATGGAATCTGAGCAGCTGCACTACGCTATTTTTGTAGACAGGCTATTATGACCGACATTTGGTGCAATTTATTTAACATTTCAAAAAATATTTTCCTCATCAAATGGCAGAGTTGAAGAGCTTTTCGATCTAACTATTGATAAAATAATACACCTTCCCTGTAGAAAAATATATTTATATGTGCCATTGTGCATACTGCATAAGCAATAAAAAGCATGCCAAGTCAGTTATAGCAGTGCACTACCAAGTCAGTCATCGAAAGTCAAGTTATAACATTACGCTATCAAACACTCGAAATATTGCCATTAGGGAAACTGTACACTGCGCATAAGCAAGCATTCCAAGTCAGTCATCAAACGTCAGTTATCACATCACGTTGTCAAGCGCAAGAGATATTGCCACTCGGGAAACTGCAAATTGTGCAATATGGATACTGAATTAGCATTTAAAGTCAGTCATCGAAAGTCAGTAATCACATTACGTAGTACAGCACTGGAGATGTTACCATTCGGGAAACTGTACATTCAGCATAATCCTTTTAAAACAAACCTTAAGCAGTAGATATTTCCCTTCAGGTTGCTTCATGCACAAATCAACTACACAACGTAGAATCCCCCAGGCGTTGGGCACTGACAGGTTGATTTGCGATGCAAACTCCTTGGGAACGAATTGCTGAGTCCCAATCACCACGTGCCGGGATGAATCTTGAATGTTGTAGCGGGATACGTAGCCCATCTTCAAATACTCCGACCTGGAAAATATAGAAATAATACACCGTTTTACATGTGTTTCTGACTAGGTTTACTTTTTCGTTTAGTATTTTTGATCAAATGGCCGAATACATAAACATTTTTTCATTTCAAAAAAGTTACAATCATTTTTGCGATTGTGAGCCCAATTTTAGAACATGTTTGCAAAAATATGCATAACTTTCTCATGTTTTTTAGTTATAGTGACGAAATTGTAAATTTTTTCCGTTACTTACTAAAAATTTGAGTAAAAAAAAAAACTACAACCAGATTTTCTGTTACATATTGCATGTTTTGTTTCTAAATTCTATTTTTAAGTTAATACTTTTATTATAGTCTCAAATATGTTTCTACCCGTCACACTTAGACAGAAGTTTTACTTTATTCCACCTTTTCGTACACAGTCTTTTAACAAAGCATTGCAAAGCACTCATCCACTCAAATGGGTAGACCTCGATAAACTCGGGGGTTTGGCACTCTTTGCCATGTGATTATAGAAACTTAGAAATAAAAGTTACATAGCCGGATAAGATAACTTTTCGCGAAGTAAGGTTTTCAGTTTTGGCTTTAATGAGTAAAAGGGAGAGGTGCTATGTTCAAGTCATTCTCCTAAGTTAGGGTTAGGGTACGTTGCCAGCTCTGCGTTACACCCCGGTTTATTCATGCCTAGTTTCTCGTTTAGTAATACCATGATGAAGCAAGCAAGTAAGCTGGCGAAACGTTGATAACAACAAACTAAGTGAATATGCTAAAAGTAGCTTCAAAAAAAGACATGCATACCCGGCCAAAAGTGAGCCGACAGTCCATTTTGCAAGTTTGCAGCTGTTATTTTTGAGCTCAGTGGCAAGAACTGAGCCGCGTTGGGAGTCGAGCTTCCGTCTCCATTCAATGCCGTTGCAATGACGATGATCCCATTCGTTTAGCGCCTTAAAAAGATAAAATTTAGTTACACATCAATCACAAAAATTTATGGCACTGTACCACTAACAGTAAAAATAACACTTTTAGCTGTAGACCAAAGTCTACGAATAGGAACCACCATAACATTTTAACTGACTACAAAAGTGCTTCAAATTACAATACAGTCATCTAGCTGACTTGTTTTAGCTTGACAGCAAACAGTTTCAATTTTGTCAAACTTAGTCGGAGGTTATCGCAAGTGCCTACAAGATGCGCAGGAAAGACCGAGATAGAAATGGCCATTTTACCACTATGTAAAAAAAATGATCCAAAGGCATATAAACCGGTTGAATTTTGATAGATTCAAAAGATTTTATATTAACAAGTAAGTTCATTGGCGTAATTTTACTTTATCCAAAAAATATTCAAGTTTAGTTAAAGAAAATGGAAGGTGGAAACGTTTACGAATTTTGCTTCGGCTATTCAATATTGATATTGGTTGCAAAACGTTTTGCTCTTTTTTTACAAATTTGACAATGAAAGTTCTTATCAACAGGTGCGAATTAGTAAAGCAAACATTTTTTGGGTTCATTTTGGATGATGAAGACGTAAGAATTTTTAACAGGCCCGGTCGAATTATATTGCCGGAGAAAAATCATCTGTCAAAACAACTTTTAGGCGAATTTTTCGCAATATAGTAATTGGTGGATGATAAAACGGTTGAAAAATTGGCGCTTCCACGTTTTTGTTTAATTTTTTTTTCTGTTCTCAACTTAACGATGAGTTTCAATCAATTCCATCTTATTAGAATTTCAAACAGCCAAGCACATTTTCAGCATTCTCCAAGATTTCACCTCGGAAAAAAATTTAAATAATGAAATTTCACTACACTTGCTGTAATACGCTAAAACGTGTTACGGGGCTCGTCGAACTCATTACACGCCCTGGGCAACACAGCTTCTTAGAAAAAGATAGCTCAATGGTGCCGGACTATTGGCAACTCGGCGTCCAGTCAGTTTATTTCGTTCGAATTTGACTGGCCAGGAGAGAGCGAAGGGACCTTTCGATCTTCGAGTCAAGCTGCCCAGCGCCCACTCGTCTACCACAAACAGTGGAGACTTCACACTGTCCTTTAATTGCTGAACGTCACGCTGGGAAGCTGTGAATACCAATCTTTATACTAGTCTTCAGCTTAACCCAATCGGGAATCGAACCCAGGTATACCGTTTCAGTAGTAGACTCTCTATCACTCAACCACTGATTGGTACGGTTGAACGGTTGGACCATCCGACATATCGATCCATTCGCAAGCACACAAACCAGTTGACAACATGGCACACCATAAAAGATTGTGTTTGATATGAAGTATGGTTGTACTTGTACACAAGGAATATCTTTATACTCACTTTCACATTTATAAAGCACGTTTCGCCTGACGATGACGTCATCACTGCGTCATGCTCCGTACGGCAAATGAGCTCAATGTTATTACCGATATTCCATTTACGGTATCGGTATCCAACAGAAGCAATGCTGTCTGTAGTACTTCCTGTAGAAGAATGAATTTTAGTTCAAACTGTTGTTGCATTGCATTTTATACTCCTATCAGTGGAGAGCGTCAGGAGCTAACTATTGCATGATCCTCACAGGACACACTTTTCATTGCAATTTGCTATAACTACTTCGTGCTTGGCGGAATCCTCACTTGTTTAGGAGTTTCCAGTGATCCAATGTTCCTGTTAATTTCTTCGAATTCTTGTCCACTGAATTTGCTGCTTGTCGAAGCCACCAGCCATTGTAAAGCATCTTATTCAAAGGACGCAACAACGTGACCAGGGTGCGGGTTGAAGCCATATCATACGATCAAGGTCATCAACACTTTCATCAATTCAAGGTTGCAAATCCTATTGCTTACTTGCCAGGCGGAACGAAAAGACAGTATTGCACGAGCAAACTTAAACTCATATCGACTTGAACAAAATTTAATGTGCTACTAAAAATTTCAAGAGGGATTTTATCAAGACTGAAAGCTTTTAGAGTCGGTTTTAATTAAGTCCAGTTCCGCATTTAGAAGTTTTATAGTCGTGTTAAATTCGTCTTTAGGCTTTGAAATTTTTGCTCACAAGTTGGATTGGATTCAAACTTGATATGGTAATACGGCCCTCAAATTTCCAATACTAAATCTTAAACTGAAGACTACTGATGAAAAGCCAGCACAGAGGAAACGGTACTTCAACTTAAAAATAAGGTAAATAAAGTTGTCTATTAGTACGTCGATCTCGTAAAATTCAGATAATTAACCAAATTTTAAGCAATTTACCTTGAACAAATGGGTTTGAATGATCAAACTTATGAGATTCTCCTTTCAAGACTTGTTGAGAGAAATTGTGATTGATATACGTAGCCTCTAGAGCAAGATTGTACGGCGAATTCAGGCCTTCTTCCTATTTTAAACAGATTCTCGCTTAAAAACGAAAACATGGAATTAACTTAAAATTAGAAGAACAAATAAACTCCCACCAATATGAATCGAAAAAAACTAGAATTACAAGCCATATTGCTATTCTGAATCAGTCATTTTAACATCATCTAAGAATTGAAAACAGTATAAATCAGGGCTTCGAACTTGAACTCGAAACTGTTCGAGTTCATTAAAAAAAAAAAAATTATGAGATTAACAAATTGTCGCAAAGAATTATTATTTGTTAATTAAGCATGTAACCATATAAATTGATCGATTGAAGACTTAATATTTTTGTCAGCCTGAACTCGAACTCGAAAAAAGTGATATTTTCGCCAAACTTGAACTCCAAAAAATTAAATTAAAGAACTCGAACTTGCCAAAATAGGCTGAACTTGAATTAGGATGAAAATCGATTACGTTTGCAGCCCTGGTGCAAATACTTGCCATCAGGCTTGGAAAAATTGTAATTGACAAAATTTTGATTAATTACACGATTTTGCTGTAATATTGTAATTGTGAATTTTCAAAAGTCGATAATCGTAATTGAAAAATGTTCTGCCTGTTTTCAATTACAATTACTCTATTATTCACTAAGATCGATAATAATAAAATGTGTAAACAATATCATTTTTCCTCCAATTGCAAATCGATATCGATATTTTCTACCGGATGCAATCACATCTGACGTCACAAACCGAACATCAAAGTAGGTTAGGGATAGTTAGAGTAAGTTTTAGAAATAGGGTTAATCATATTCATAACCTAAACTTAGCACCTACTCTAATCATAATTAGCACTAAGTCTAAGCCAAAAAATAGTCTAACATAGAATTGGCCTATGACGTCAGATGTGACTGTAACTGGTGGTAAGTAACCATTGTCACCATAGGCGTAGCCTGGGTTTTTGATTGGGGGAGGGCCAAACTACAAATCACATGCAATGATGTCATCAAAATTTTTTAAACGAGAAACTTTTTGTGGGGCAATGATATCGTAGAATGGAAGATATAAAGTCGTGGCGTGTTGTTGGCAATTAACTAGAATTTTGCTAAAGGTAGAGGTAAACTAATAAGCCTAGTTAAAAAGTGCAAATGTCTAACTTGGGAGACGTGTTGAGTAAGCAAATGTGCCTCAAACGTATCACAGACAGGGGTCAGGGGGCGCCCCCCCATCCTCCGGCGGCTATGGGTTCTAGAGGCCAAGCCCCCAGCCCCTGGGCGATTTTTTTGTAATTTTTTGAAAAAGCTACTTATTTTAATGCCATTGGATCACATTTCGGATGTGTTCAGAGCCATTTGAAAGAACTAGATTTTTAGCATTTGAAATCCAATGGAAAAAATTAAATTGTTCAATCCTTCTTTTACTTGCCATTAAAGTCCAAACACGTTAAAAATCTTGCAATTTGTTGTTGAATTTTAATTGTGATTTATTTGGCCCAGATTGGGGAAGAAAGAAACATTGTCTCCAGCAATATTTTAGCAGTAAATAACGATCCACTCGAAAATTTTCCTGAAGAGATTTTTGTTTTGTCTTGAAATTAACCAGTTATAGGAGTACATGTACGGCCAGGGGGCCCAAGACCCCTCAATTCAAATTCAATGTTTTGTTCAATGAGCATTTCCCATAGCTTTTTTTTTTTTTAATTATTTTGTGCGTAAAAACTGGCGAGGTGGAGATGAATTATTGAAAAATGGTACATTACATGGTTACGCTTACTAACCATGTTATTCCCGGGCCGGATTTACATTGCGCGAGGCCCTTGGTACTATGGGATTTTTGCAACATCTTCCTGCCAAATATAGGTTAAGACCAAAAAAAGTCTTACAATCAGGGCGTGGGGCTCTGGCACTCTGCCTAATGGTAAATCCGGCCGTGGTTAATGCATTACGTTCATTAAAAGGTTAGATGAGGGCCTGAGGTAGCAGCTTTTAGAACAAAACCCCTTAATTTCACCAGGGTTACACATTTCAATTAGTTGGCAAAATCGAATTGATGAGTCCCGGGCCTCCTGGTTGTTAATATTATTCGTAATTACTGTTGTACGCATGTACTGTTGTACGCGGATGCTAAAAGAAACTGAAAACAGAGAAACAACACTTTTTGTCACATTTTTATCATTGATGGCATTTCGATTGGGGGGGGCGGGCCCCCTGGGCCCCACCCCTGGCTACGCCTATGATTGTAACTTCAATGCTATTTTATGATATTAAGATTTTGTGTGCTTTTTTGCTTGTTTGCCCTTGTGTGCATATTAAAGCGACACTAATGGTTCTATTTTGTACGATCATGCTAAATACGTGATATTATTGGTGAAAGTTAAAATGGTGTTAAATAGTAGTAGTAACTTGAAGATGTAAAGTACATAATTTCAAGTGTTTTACAATTATTAATTGTATTAAAACCTATTTTCTTTTGCACAAATAATTGCGGTATGATACTATGGTTTAGCAAAAACCATAATGTTGCTGAAAGCGATATGAATTCAATGACACACTTGACAATTGCTTACAAACGAAATTATGTACAGCAAAAATTAAAGTTAAGCAAAGATTGATGGAAGAACAAGGATAGAGAGAAATGGGGCTTTAGTAGGTCTGATATAGAAATACAAAACAATTCCACAGTGTCGACATAAGCAAAGTTCGAGGCTACGTGTGTAAGTGAATTGGTCGCAATGTTTTGAGAATCTTTTCATTGTAATTGGAATTGAATTTTAGTTACTTGAACTTGAATATTTGTAATTGTAATTGAAGATTTTAGGTTGTAATTGTAATTAAAGCAAAAACAAGTAATTTTTTCAACCCTGCTTGCCACGGTAGAAAATAAGTTTTCTGCAGCACTTCATTAAATGAAATCTGAGAGTTAAGTAAAACTGATTACCGGTACTTGGCCAAACAGAAGCGCGGTTGATTGATAGACATGGGTTTAATTGCCTGTCGGGCTGAACCAACTATTTTGAAATTAGTATTTGCCCTGTGTTTTGTCTAATTTTTTGGCTAACCGGCCGGTGAACTTAACAATAGTGTCCAGAGCTGTAAATACGTAACTCAAGTGCCCTAAATTTTGAACGAGTCTAGTATTAAAAAAGGCACATTTCTACAAATTAGTCGACTTCAAAGAGCTATGCTTATCATATCGCCAACGTCCAACATTTGCCCTAGAGCCAACAAATCGCTGACAAAATCGGCCAAATGGGAAGACCATCACATCTTCCTTGCGTGGTTTCAGTAATTAAAGGGAACAGTGTGAAGCTTCCTTCTTTTTTCAGGCCAAGACAACCTGTCTGAACTAGCCAATTAAAATGGGCAGTATTTTCTTCAGTGTGACGTAGCCGTAATAAAACTTGTACTACCTGTGGCGGTTCGTTGGCTGTCTCACTGACAGTCAGCAAGTCGAATGTTGAGTCGTCTCTTTTATCGAAGAACAATTTATTCCTCCCCACTCTCTGAGCAATGATGTCCCATGAGTACTGCGACCTGGTGGCACACATCAGAGTAGCCAAGATCGCATCAGTAGCAAAAACATTCCCGCAAGACTTGGCCAGTTTGCGAATAATCGGATCGTCTGTTGTTGTAACCTGTTTAAAGAGTCGAAATGGTATACTAAAAAGGTTAAGTAAATGTTGGCGCGTAGAATCAAAATGCACTGCAGTAAATCTCGAATTGCTTGGGTCATAAAAGCTCAGTTCTTTGAACACATGCCTATGCAATGATGCTGCTAAAGCAAAAACGATAGCTTTGCCACACCAACTAAAAAGAAAAACTAGCAAAAAATATTATTTTCAAGCACAATTTTTAACTTGAAAGAAGATTGAGGCAAAAATCAAAAGGTTTCTAAAATTAGACAGGGGCAACCGTATTGGATTAGTTTGGGGTCGATTCCATCCTTCTTGCACTAAATTTAGTAATGCTATTGATTTTGCCAGCAGTCTCCCTTTAAGTATGCTTGGGTTTTATTGGCAAGCAATCAACACCTTCTTTTCGTGCGAAGAGTACACTTTTTGATTAACAATTAATCAATAAAAACTAAATAATCACCTTATGAAATTCCTTGTTAAATCTTTTCAATGGCTTCTCTGACTTCACTGTAACCCTGTCATAGTACTTATCATAGGGCAAAAGTTCACCACAGGTGTACAGATCCTCAGGTTCTCCAATGTCAGGAAGACGAAGTTTTCCGAGCCGAGTAAAGTCCATTTCTTCCAACACCTAGATAATATTGCAATTTGAACAAATAGATGAGCAAAAAAAAAAAAAATATTTGGTAACGTAATGTGAGTAAAATATGATCAGCTAGATCGCACAAATTACTACATATCGTCCGTTGGCTAAAATAATTGCCTAACCCGTTTTTCCCCAAACAGAGCTTCTGTAACTTTTGCTCAAGCACGAGGTAATTGTTTCATTTATTTCTTTCCTCGCCAAGCTCCGTGGAACTTAACATAGTTTTGGGTCGGTTGCGTCACCCATTGACCACCTACGTGACCGTACCTGGCATCGCACTGGTCACTAAGCCCTCTTTTTTTTCTTTCTCTATCCATTATTCGAACTACTCCCGCCGTTAGATTTATTTACATATTGTGTGCCTGCATGTGTATGTCGATGAGTGTGATTGATTAGGCTTACGCTGTGCATCTTTTAACTGATGAGACAAGTGTAGCACTCACAAAAATAAAATTCGCTTATTTTATCTTTAAATATGCGTTCGTCTAACGTTGTGTCGCCAATTCTTTTTTCCTGACTCTACGTTCGTTAATATTGTGTTAGTATCGATTTGCTATTATTGAGGTGGTCAAGAATAAAAAAAAATAAATGAATGCGCATTGCGCAATAATTAAAATTCAAACATTTCATCCAAAAAAAAGTTTTTAGCTTTCTCAAAATATCATAATATGACTCGGGTAATTATCTTAACAGACTGACGATATAAGCGTAATTATGAAAATAAGGTATGAAAAACCTGCAGCAAAAGTCAACAATTTAGCATACCAACTGTCATTTCAAAATATAAAATTGTTTGAACAACCAGTTTCAAACAACTACTATATATGCCAAAATAAAATCACAAAAAAACACAACAGCAACTGTTTGCCATTAGACAGCTCCCCAGCAGGTTGACTTTTAAAACATCATATTCAAACTAGATACTACAACAAAATATAATATTAAACATTGCTCCGACCTCCCATGTTTCTTCAACAACAACTGATGCATCCCTTCGTTTTTGCTGGTTTTGAATTTGTCGCTCCTTCCATCGAAACCGACTTTGACCATACTGCTTTTGCATATTACGATGCAGTCGTTGTCTTTCTCGTTCTTTCTTCTTTTCCAGCTTGGTGATAGGCTTAAGGCCTCCCTGGTTTCCAGCTTCACGCTGCTTTTGCAGCAATTGCCGATTACGCAGCTGATTGAAGCGAAAACGATTGCGATGATAAGTTGGTTTCTGGACCTGAAAACCGATATTTTTCTTTTGCAGCTCTACCTACCATTTTACTAACTTAAAACTATTGCACTTGTCAATCAAAGATATAAATTGAGTTGAAAAAGAAAGAAAGGGGGGAAGTGATGGGTGGCAGCTCAACCTCGAGCTGCAGTGCATACCACCATGGCTCATTTAAAAGACCTGCTGGGTCTGGAGCAAATGAGTCCAAATCCAAATATTGACGGCAAGTCGATGAATTCTCTGCCGGAAACTAGATGAAATCAAAGAATGTCTTCACCAATAATTTAACCAATGTTTGATGCAGAACCTTTTTTTTAGCGGAAGAACAAAACATCCACACTAACCACAATAATAAAAAAAGGCTAAAATAAGTTTATCAGTGTTTTACAGTGGCCTCAAAAATATCTCAAACGCAATAAAAAACGACCAGAATTAACTGCAATTGAATACCTTCGCATTATCCACCAGCTGAAAACTGCTTTCATCTTCTCCATGAATGTAGGAATACTGACTGCCACTTCCAAATTGGGAAACATATTTGTTCATATATTTACGATCCTGATACGTGCTTCCACTCCAATCAGAAACCTATATAAAAATTTCCGGCCTTATTGAGTTCTGCACACAATCAAAAAAAAAATCCCAACTTAAAAAAAAGTTTTAGCAACAATTTGAAATGGTCCTACTAGAACATGCAGGAGCGCAAGGACCGCAAGTATCGCAAAAAGATTGAAAGAACCCTAACCTAATTCTTGTCAGGTCGAAATAAGTTTTTCAAGAACCTGCCCGTCGGGAAAATGATATTAAATGTTAACTTGCCTCCGGAAATCTCAACTTGCCCAAAGCAAATAGGCACAATAAGTTTTGAGGTTGTTTAACTTTGAAAAAAATGCGTAAAATGTACTTCCCAACAAAAACACTAAACTTGCATATAGTCAAATCTTATTTCTAGAATCAAGTTTTTGTGCGTGCAGTGTATGCGATTAACTAAGCAGTGTTAATTGTGCGTACAATTAAACAAAGTGTTAATTAGAATGACTACAAAGTGCTAAAGTAAAGCAAGCAACAGCTGTCTTTAATTGTATTTGATTCATGTAATTGATGTAACAAAAACAAACCTTATCCTTATCAATATCATTTATCTGCTGATGATGAGACTAGTAATGTTTTGAAACGTTCAAGTAAAAAATGTTCGCTCACGTTTTGGCTCTTTGCTTTATATTAAAAAAAAAAACCTAATTTGCAGCTTTAAAGGAGACCTCAGGCCTAGCGAGGCTATATATCATAAAATACACCACGAAATTCTAAGACTTTTGCAAAAAATACGAACTCGACATGTTTTATAGTTTTGATGAAATCCAAAAAATCTGCGTGAACCGCAAGTCGATTCTGATTGGCTAACGCTCAGATGACGTAAGCCTGTACCTTGCCTTTAGCTCATGTCACTAATCGCAGGTCTGAAGATTGCAAGTAGGTTGAATATTTTAGCAAAGAATGCAATACAAGCGCTTCTGCTTAAGAGTTTTTAGTCGTAACTAACAATTTTATGCCCAAACAATGTAATAGATGTGTTCTTCACAGGGAAGTTTCCGCAGTACATTTGTCTAGTCTAGTAATATCCAGCTACATTGCATAGGTTAAAAATATGATATCATATAGCTTTAATGAAACAACAAGCGGTTACAGTAGCTGTGAACAGAACGTCTACACAGCAACGTGATAAAAAGAAAATGACTAAGACCCAATTCAGTAGGCCTACAACTAGTCTGGAAGTGTTGTACAATGTAGGTTCAGGTTGAACCGGTACCAGTAGGTTCTAGCAGTTATGCTATTGTCAGGTACTGTACTGGTATTGCCAATTACTAAATGTCTAATTGTTTTGTTTTTTTTCTTGTGCACTTTGGTAATGGTGAAATTTTTTTCACTTTGTCTATTTTTTCTGTGATGCTGAGTAGCAAACTAAGCAAATAAATTCTGTTCTGTTCTACAGCTGTTTTAGTCTCAATATGTGAAGGATTCCTAGCTCAAAGTATGAACTGCTTCTTGGGTTTTTGGCACTAAAATACTGTAACAACAGCATTATAAAGTTTTCCTAACATTAAACTTAAAATAGCTTAACTGTAAAATAGTAGGCCTAAAATATTATGACAAGAAAATATACCGGTAGCGGCAGCACTACTGAAGTATCCTTGTACTGGTAGTAGTACTACCGCTATAACTCCACCAGTACTTCACAGTTCACGTCTAGACCGGTTTGGGTTAGGGCTATTTGGCACAGGAGGCAAAACAGCTGGGCTACTTTGCCTCCAATTTAAGCCAGAGTAGGTATTGCACGAAACAATATTACAGCACGAATAGTTTCATATTTTCTACACTGACAATCATTTAGTAAAAAGTTCAGGCAGTGTCTAGAGCACCGGTAGTTTGTTTTTGAACTTCAATATGCAATCTCTCAGGATAGCATCATCCCTACTTCAAGGTTCTGAGGAAAAAAAAAACGAACGCAGCATAAGTCCACCATATTGCAAGACTTGCCAGACGTGTTCAGTGTGAATCAAACCTGTTCCGTGTTCCCGAGACTTAGCAGACGCCCACTTTAACCACTACACCACAAATCTCATGCCATAAAAATGTCAAATTGCCACATCTAACTCGAATTAATGAGATGACCGGTGCTACAGCTTTTTCATATTGAAAACCGTGCTCTAGATACTACCAAAAGTTCAAGCAAATTTAGTTTTGCACAAATGTAGTGTAATAACTGAATACACAGTTGAGATTTGAGAATACTAGCAGTATACTGTAAAAACCTACCGGTACTGGTTCAACCTCAACAAGATACCCAGACTAGTAGTAGGTTCACTGAATAGGGTCTTAGTAAACCTTTTATATCATTTTGCTGTTCAGACATTCTATTGACAGCTACTGTAACCGCTTGTTGTTTGATTATATGATATCATATTCACAACCTACGCAATGTTGCTGGAAATTACTAGACTAGACAAATGTACTGCGGAAACTTCCCTGGGAAGAACACATCTATTACATTTTTTGGAAATAAAATTGCTAGTTAAGACTGAAAACTCTTAAGCAGAAGCGCTTGTATTGCATTCTTTGCTAAAATATTCAACCTACTTGCAATCTTCAGACCTGCGATTAGTGACTATGAGCGAAAAGCAAGATACAGACTTACATCATCAGAGCGTTAGCCAATCAAAATACACTTGCGGTTCACGCAGATTTTTTCAGATTTTATTAAAACTACAGACAAAACCGGTTAATCGCATACCTAGTTTGCCAGATATTTTATGCGATTATCCGATATATGCGTTTAAGCAATATGCTCTAGAAAAAGTATTTTATCGTAAACGGACGTACAAAGGATTGCAGATCACCCAACTGGAGCATGAAGCGCTTTATACTTGTCTAAAATAACACTACCGCAATTCATTACAAAACACTGTGTATCGCCAGCAGTCACATGAATAGAGCGACTTCAAGTTACTGTAATGCACTTACACTACCAAGAACCGCGATAAAATATTGTATTGATCTCAACAAAAATCTTTATTGCGTCACAACTACTTTGATCGGAGCATGACGGCTTTTTGCTTTGTTTAAGTGCAGCGTGAGAACAAAAGAAAGTGATCGAAAAAGGCCGCTCGCTGTTTCAGACATAACCTTATTTTATGCTTTTACAGTACTTCATGCAGTGCGGTTGTTTACGTCTTTTCGGCCTGCCTTTGAAAACGTAGACGCATTTCCTTTAAAAAGTTTGCCTCAATAAAACACTACGCTTTGTTATCGATGATTTCCTGAAGAAAATTGCGTTTCACCGAACGAAGGTAGCAATTAGGGCAATAAAGCTTATGCGATAATCCGATTTATTCCTTTAAATGGTATGCGATTAACAGGTGTTTTTACTTAATGTTAGATAGGATTTGGTTTGGGATTTCAGATTTGTATGCAATAAAACGATATATGCGTTTAAGCAGTACGCAATTAACCTATTTCGTCTCTAGTTCGTTTTTTTTTGCAAAAGTCTTAGAATTTTGTGGTGTATGTTATGATATATAGCCTCGCTGGGCCAGAGGTCTCCTTAAAATAATCTTGTTTAATATGCAGTATTTTGTTAGCTTGCCCGTCGGGCAAGTGAAGCTGAAAAATAACTTGCTCAAGGTGATTTCAGCTTGTCTCAGGCAGGCGTTAATTTCGCACCCCGTTTGTGACCTTTTGGTCCTTCATACTTCAGTTTGATCAACTCATTTTCTGATTCAAGAATTTTTAAACTACACCTTTATACATTGAGAACTGGACTACAATATTCAAGATTGAAATTTTTTCCCACAGCAATATTTGAGTTTGAAAAAAGATTCAAGAATGATCGGTTTGCAACTTGGCATATTAACTAGGTGATATAATTCAAAGTTTTTGGAGATGATGACTTAAGAATAAAATTTATATAAACAAAATTTATGAAATGATTAACTTACCGTATATCCTCGCATATAAGCTGAGTTTAAAACTAAAAAAGAAAGGCTTGTACATGCTTAACTCTGATTGCACTCAAACAAAATCATATTCTGTTAACTTAATTCCTACATTTCCCTTTTTTTTCTGCCTGGCTTTTGTTCTCACAATAAGAGCGTCCACACACACACACAAAGCAGCACTGATTATGTTGTTGGATTTATGCGTATGCAGCAACGAGTTGACATGCAGGTCTTTTGCAAAGATTTATCATATTATGTGTTTCATTTGAAAGAAAATAAAACAGGCGGACATTGGCTTTTTCAATCATGTAAAAATAACAGTCTGTGATTGGTTGGTCATACATGTGAGTGTTACAATTTGTAGGGTCGGCTGATATGTGAATTTTTATAAATTCACTATTTTAGGGCTGTTTTTTTAGAGTCTGCTTACATGCAAGGATATACGGTAAGCAGTGAGCACTTATGAATTTTGCTGTCACTCCAAACGTAGATCAGAACCACAATGAAAAAAGTGGGAAAATCAACATCAAGCAAGTCAAAAATATAAAGTTGCAAATGGCACAGGAGAACCTCTGCTTGACTGTTGAGTGCCTGCTACTCCTGTAGAAATGTTGACTAAACTAAAATCAGGGTCATTGTTTTTATGACAACCCTGATTGCATCATCTAGGTTCAACCTGCACCCAGGTCACATTATGGCATCCTTGGATAGATGCTTTACAATGATTTTCTCTGCTTTGTTGCTTCCAACAAGCAGCAAATTCAGCGGACAAAAATTCAAAGAAATCCACAGGAACATTGGATTACCAGAAACTCCTAAGCAGGGGTGGATTCCTCCAAGCATGAAGTAGTAATTGAAGAGCTTAGTACTAAAAGTGACTAAGTCACATTTTGCCAAAATTGAGATATCACCCACAATGCATTTTACTTGGTTCAGTGAACATGTGAGGAGCCATTTTTTTTAGCTAAAATGTGCTGAAGTCCATTTGCTAGACTTGGCAATTTTGATTGTTGACGCAAATCTAGTGCTAAAAGTGCTGAAGTCCAACTGTTTCGACGAAGAAGTGATGAAGTCCAAACAGCTGATATCTGCGCATGCGCAGTGCGTATGTCTGCACTCGGCAGTGAGAGCGAATAATGAACTGGTTTCTAGTAGACTGGTACCGGTAGAGTCAGGATATCTGACAGTATACAGGTATGATTATGAGGTAAATAAAGTTCCAGATACAGGTTTTGAGTAGATTAGGCTTTGCATATGAAAATATAGAAAACTCTTGCTCAACAAGATTTTTAGATGTAGGTACAGTACTTAATATGTCTATCTTTTTAAGTGGTTCCGGTAATCTGGTAATGAACAGATGAAGGGATGATAAATAGTAACCTACCGGCACCAACCAACTGGAAGCTCGGTCTCTCATTTCAAGCATGAAGCGATAAACTTTATCGTTGCTCAGTAGGCCTACAACAGTACAACAAATGTAACGAGGGCCTTAGTTCCTGAGCGGTGTCATGACCAAAACCGGTACGCTGTTGTTGTTTAAACAATAGACCTACCATAGCTTCTTATTTGTAGAGGTAGGGGGTAAATGGGCATATCCTCAAAAACATGTCATCACCACCTTATTTAGTGTCAAAGTAGTTGAACATCATATTCCAAAAAAATTTTTGAAAAATATCAAGTATCCAAAAATTGCCGCCTATTTTTGTGTTTTTTTGCAAAAATTTCAAATTTTTGCAAAAATTACGCTTTTTCTATTTTTAAAGGTTGTTTTTGTTTATTTAACTACACTAAAAGGTAGTCATTCTATGGTATAATGCTTGAAGACAATTTAGGTGATAATTCAGCAAGTCATGCATGAGTGATTTTGAGAAAAAAAGCTAAAAATCACGTTTTTTTCTATTTTTTTAGTTAATGTAGCCTACTAAAATAAATGACAACGTAGTACCAATTTACATTTGTATTCAAGTTAACTTGTAGCATGGTTGAATGTCAACGCAATGTCATTCACATTAGATAAGAAAAAACGATTGGCTTTAGAATCAAACTTCCATTCTCCTCTCACATCAATGTCCAAAATTTGCTCACATTCCACTTGTTGAACGTCTGTTTGAGCAGGATAACACCACCATTTATTACTTCCAGGTTTCTCACGACATAAATGATCCAAGATGATCTTTTCATCTATTGACTTTACATATGCAATGTACCAATCATATCCTTGACGTTTGTCTTTTTGCCAAATAACAACACATAGCTGGTTTATACTTAAAGAAATCGTATTTTTGTTGTCATGGGTAGCTTGTGGTTTTGAGGAGTTCGAAAGAGATGTTAGAACGTCTTTGTTTGACGGTAAGTTAGCAACTGTAGCAGTTGATGCTTCATTGGTTGTGGAGCTTGTTTCCAACAATATCAAGAGGTTTTCCAACTTCTCATCATGGCATATGCCATTTTGCCTATACAATTCTGGACGTTGCATCTTGTCATTCTTGTGAGTGCTGGAATAATATGCCATCTCTGTTTTCACGATAAATTCCACTTGACTTGGCCTTTTCTGCAAAACTTCCAATAATTCCTCCGCTGTTGTACATGGCCCAGACCAAACTTTGCAATCATTAAGAAGCTTTTTCATGTAGTCTGTAGCATTTCTTTTTTTTTGCCATTTTTAGTTCTCTCCGAGCTTTCAACTTAGATTTTTGTTCCGAATTCCATCTCTTTTCTTGATTCATCAAAAGTTTTGCTATTAGCTTGGATTTACTTTCCACTTTAGATTGATTTGATTTGTATAGACATAAATCGTTTCGAATTGATACACCTGTAAATTTCTTATTTCTGGACTTGGAGGCCTTTGCTGCTCGCTTGTCAAAGATGGCAAGATTTCTTTCGGCTGCTAGATTATTTGTTGGTAGTCCCTGCAGTTGTAATTCAGCCATACTGGAGATATCAGTTGCTCGAAGCATTTGGTGTGCATCTGCAAAACCATACTCCCTTCCACATTGAAGCTTGATTCCATCAGCTGCTGCTTTGCACATTTTCCCATGAATGTACGAGGATAATTCATCATCTGGCTTTTGTACTATCACACCTCTCATATTCACAACATATTCTTGAAGGGTCAACAGGTTACCTTGGCACAGTTCGTTGTACAGGGTAGGTAAAATTCCAACCAAGTCAGACTGGGAACATTTTTCAACCATATTTAGAAATGGGAAAGTGACACTGTGGTTGAAGTAAGCTAAACACTGCAGCTCTGCGTAGAAAAGCTCACTTGCCATGTATAATCGACAAGCTTCAACTAGTTGGTTGGTACTGTTACATTCATCAAGCAGCATTCGCAAAATCGAGTATGCTTCCAAAATAGCTGCCGCAGCTTTACCCAGTTTGCCAAATCGTCTTTGTTGATAAAGAAACATCCGTTTCACACAGCCTTCTCGTTCACAAATAAGATCAAACTCATCAGCTAAGGAACATGACTTGCCACTTTTATCCCGAGATACAAGAGTAACAATTGCATTGATTCCTGCTTCAACTGTAGTCTTTTTGCCTCTAAAGAAGGACTTTAGGGATGGATTAATTTGTTCGAATGTTTCTCGTTGTTTGACTGTTTTTTCCACGTTACTGAGCACTTCGAGGTTTGTTGCGTCAAGATTTTCCACAGTGTGACTTTTGCATAACAAATGAGTCGATTGATAATCACTTTGAATTGCTGCTGCTATTTGTTCTGTTACCTTCAAATTTTTTGCCACAGCATCAGTCATAAAGGAGTCAATTTGAATCCAAAGATCATTGACTGACACTTCATTTGCAGTTTCAAGTGATGCTGCAGTTGCTAAGCGTCTTAAGCTCTCAATGAGTAACTCGGTTATTTGCTCTCTGTCTTCATAAGCAAAGAATAATGGCCTAAGAACATATTCTGCTCCATCCGTAAAGTTCAAGAGCATTGCTGGCCACTCACCATCTATGCTGTTTCTGGAAGTTGTATGGAAAAAACTGGCTGAAGTTGTATGGAAGTTGAAAAACTGAAGTTGTATGAAAAAAAGTGAATTTTGGAAAAAACCGGCGGCAATTTTTGTATAAAAAATATAAAAAATTTTTTTTGCTCAAATCATCATATTTGGACCCAAAGCTTTCATTTGAGCCCATGATGGCTTGATTCTGAGCAAGTCGGTTTTGAAACCACACTTACCCCCTACCTCTATTATTTGCCTTATCGAATATCCCTATGTGAAAATAATTCTTTTAAGACACTGCCATAATCTGATAATGATCTCATAATTGCCAAAAGTGAAATAATGGCCATATGAGCAGGTCACTTATTAAATGTTCATATTTTTTTCTCATACATTACAGTATCTAAATATTAGTTACCAGTTGTTCAGTGTTAGGGTGTAGGCTACTCGCGAGCACGACTGCATGTTGCAGCGTAATATGGCATACTGTTAAACTGTAGAATAATAATGAGCTTTAACATTTTATTACTTTAACATTTTATTGAATATTTATTTAATATTCAACATTTTAATGTCTTGGAAGAATGGTGTCTTATAACTTTAACATTATTACTTTAACATTTTATTGAATATTTATTTAATATTCAACATTTTAATGTCTTGGAAGAATGGTGTCTTAACATTCTACATCATATGGTATGGAGATGAATTTTAGACTCATTGCACATGGCACACAAATACATGTATGTAGTCTCTCCTAGAAAATATTTTTTCAAAGGCTCTCCTTTTCAGGTTACTTATGTTATATCTAATATTAATTTCCGTTACTAAAATGTCTTCAACAATGATGCAATCTACTGACAGCAACAGTGAAGCCAACACGCGCCCTTCTCAAGGCGGCCTTCAGGCAAACGGTGGATCTGAAGCTGTCAATGCTTCATATACTGTAGTGATATTAGATAGTGCAACTAGCCGTGCTACTGGTGGATCTTCATCTGCTTCCAATGATTTACCAGCGAAGCCAAAGCGTCGTAAATTAGATCCACAGGGCTGGAAAGCCCAAAAAATAAAGAAAGCCAAGGCAGAAGGTACATGATAGGTATATGAAAACTGTACCTAAAATAAAAAAGCAATAGTTTCCTTAATTTCAATAGTCTTTTGGAACGTTAATGTAGCATAAAGTTTGTGTAGACACAGCATTTCTCCATAAAACTAGATATCTTGGTGATCAATGTGGTATAACTTAACTATCTCGATACCTTTACGTTAAATGTCCTGCATCAACTTGGTGGCATCATGATTACATAATTGGAGTCCTGTATTGGTGTGAATCTGTACCCTTTCAGAGCTACATTATTCCTCCACTAATATCTTGAATAGTGATATTGCTTATCCTCTAATGTTTACACTAGATCTTTTTTTCAAACAAGCTGTTTTCTTGATAGACACTTTTCATTGGCCATCTCTATGATACAAACCAGGAAAAAGAATTTAGTAAGGGGCGTTGTGCATTTTCTTTTAATACAATGTACTCAGCGCTAGTCGTGCTGTTTTTTTTGTTTTTTTTTCAATTTTGATGGCTTTGAACTTTTTATACCAAAAAGTTACTATGTTATATGTGTTACTGTTGCATTTTGATCTTTTGCTCACCAGCGTTGGAAATGCCCATTTTAACATTTCGGTAACTAATATGCCTTTTTAGGATTGCCTCATACAACTTATTCGGGAAATGAAGTTGGTGCAAGGGAGCAACTGCCCTTCCTAAATTGCCGTTGCCAGTATTACACTGCTTTCTCTGATGAAGAAAAGAAGAATATTTTTGAAAACTTTTGCGTCTTGGGAGATCATTCTCTTCAGAACACCTACCTCTGTGGGTGCGTGCAAAATGCTGAAGTTAAGAAAATACGCCGTCGCCCAAGAAAGGACAACTCGACTGCTGCACCACGTTCCAGTTATGTTTACACCGCTACAACTGGAAAGAAAAGTGTAAAGGTATGCCAAGCTGCCTTTGTTGCTCTTCATGGTATCAAGGCCACTCGTCTTAAACGGAAAGTGTTGCAGTTTGACACAGACATCAGGGATGGCCGTGGTAAACATGACCAGTACCCTAAAATTGAGGATGAAATAATGAACAAAATTCGGCTACATATAAAGATGTTTCCTGTTCGGGAGAGCCATTACAGTCGCTCCAAGAACACTCACCGAACTTATCTTGATGCGTCTCTCAATGTTGCAGCAATGTACAAAGACTTTTTACACCAAAATCCTGACCTGTACGAAAAAGTAAAATACTGGTTGTACTCGAAAATATTTAACACGAAGTTCAACATTTCGTTCGGCTACCCACGAAGTGACATTTGCGACACTTGCGAGCGGCAACAAGTGGAGATGAAGACAGCTGAACTAGATGGTGATTCAGCTGCTCTGAAACGCTTAAAGACTGAAAACGAGCTTCACCTTAGAAAAGCTGAAGTTTTTCATGTTCAGTTGCAAGAAGCAACTGAACAGGCGAAAAACATGCAAGAAGAGAAAGATGTGGTAGTGCTGGCAATAAACTTCCAGAAAAATTTGCCACTGCTACTAACTGGAGTATCCCAGGAGTACTACCGGCGCCAACTGTGGATTCATAATTTCTGCATCCATGAATGCACAGAGGAGAAGGCAACAATGTTTTTGTATGCAGAAGACTATACAGGCAAGGGCCCGAATGATATGCTATCGTGCTTGCAACATTACTTCAAGACTCTACCGTCCGAAATCAAAAAAATAAAATTATTCGCCGATAACTGTTTTTCTCAAAACAAAAATCGTTATTTGATTGCTTTCTTTCATGCGCTGGTGCACAACAGCAGAATACAAGAGGTGAGCATCTATTACCCACTTCTAGGCCACAGCAGAATGCCATGTGACCGAGATTTTGGGCGAATTGAGCGAAGGCGGCGAAAGAAGGACAAAGTTTCTTTGCCATCAGAATGGGTTGAACTTGTGAAGAAAACTGATCATCAAAACTCATTTACCGTTGCATACGTGGAGCACCCTTTAACTGATGATATGCGCGATGATGGTACCCCAGTAGTCCAGGTGCATGACTACAAGCATGCTTTTGATCCACTACTTCGAGCCTCGAAAGGCATTTCCACAATAAGGGGCTTAAAATTTGTGCAAGGTGCTGCTCCGTGGTGCAGATATTCTATGACAGGGGCTTGCGACACCGACGTAACTTTTTTAAAAACAGGACAAAAGATAAAATCCTTGGTCAATGCCATCAACTCTCTGGTCCTACGGAGAGCCTATCAGTCTTTTTTGCCCATTAAAGCCGCCAAACTAGCTGATGTTAAACAGCTCCTCCACTACGTTCACTTGCCTGAACATGCTACTTTTTACAGCGTGTTAAAAGCCGATTCTGATGATGTTGAAAATGAACCAGAGGATGAGTTTGAATAGACAATGGATACGGAGCAGACCAATACCTAGTACATGAATTTGCATGCAGAAATTTATTGTTGCTTTACGCTTTATTTTTCGACTATTTATTAAAATGCTATCTAAGTGGAAAATCTCTGTTTTATTGCATTGACTATTTAAAATTTTTTTTTTTTCGACCTTAGCCATTTTAGCCATTCAAAAAACCTTTTCATTTTTGGAAAAAATTAGGGTTTCCAGAAAAAAAATGTTTTCACCAAGGAGGGGACATTAAACCTGCCCAAGCAGTGCGCAAATCGAACCCAGTTCTTCTTTTACTAAGTCAGAAATATTGCAGCTTTTCCATCTGGGCACTTTTACAAATCGTTTTTAACCAAAACATGATATAAGTTCATTTTACAAAATATCGGATTGGTGCAATTTAGAATTAAAAGTAACGAAGTCCACTATTTGCAATAAAAGTGACTAAGTCCAAAAGTTTGTTTGTTTATTAAAAATTTAATAAAAACCGATAAATAAAAACTAAGAGTGGGGACAACTCTTTGGTGACCATCAACATTTGAAAAATTTATAGGACTCTCAAAAATACAATTCGGAGGTATTTAAACATGGACTTAGAAACTTCAATTGCTCATAACTCGAAAGTGTTATTTTGTGACTTAGTCACTTTTAGTACTAAGCTCTTCAATTGCAAATTGCAAAAGTGTACGGATCATCCAATAGTTAGCGTCTGATACTGTCCAGTGACCAGATGATAAATATGCAATACAATAACCTTTCCGCCTTCAATAACACTGCTAAAAAACTGTGGCTTACTGGAAATACCGTGTTTAAGAAATGCAATACAATAGGAATAAGACCCACTGCAATTAATATGTTAGCAGATCAATACTACTGTAGGTCCACAAAAATTATTTTCCTGACACATTTCTACTTTGGCAGTGTCTGCTGCACCAGCCCGGTTTCCAACATCAAATTGCAGCGGCACCGGTCTTTTCTTTTTGCAGTTCAATTTACTATCTCTCAAGCTGGCATCACTGCCTGAACCCTAACTCTAATCGTAAGGTTCTAAAGAAAAAAAAAAGAGTTATGAAGGGTTACCTCGGGTAATTCTGGACAAAATTCTGCTATTTTCGTTTTGTCTGCTCTCTACTACAATCATTTCCAAAACTGTTGCTTTCAATTGTGCATTTCAATATTGGACTTTAGTATTTTCACACAGTTTCAAAAAAATATTTAAGGAATGGATACAAAAATAGGTCTGAACGGACATGTCCGGAATTACCCTTGAAAGGGTAATTCCGGACATATACGTATTTAAGGCAAAAGTGCATTACTGATACTTTTTGATGACAGATTTACAAACATTTTAAACTAGAATAATATGCTAAGAAACATAACTAGATACTTATTTGGAAATTTTAAAATACTCCGCCGGATATTTACGCCAACCTAGCGCCAATTTAGTCACCGTGCCATGTTGATTAAAATGGATAAGCCTAAGCCATGTTGATTAAAATTTTAACTTTAATGCCTTTCCTGCAGTTAAATCGCTAATAAAGATCATTACTACGCAAAAGCGCTTGAATTGGCAGCTGTCCTAAATTAACAACCACTCCGAAATTATCGTAGAGCCTGGGTTGTGGTTAGTTTTGCGCCATGCCGTAGCAAGATTTATAATTTTATCTGTGATTTTCTGCTGCAGATTGCAGATTCATCAAATGCAGCTTGTAACTTTTTAATGCATAGGCCTTTTAGTAAATGAAACTATGTAGGTTTTTTTATTATTTACCTCCAAGATATCCTCTAAAGTTGTTTTTCTATTACGATCATTTTTCTTCCTAAACTCCTTCTTTCACAGATTTTTTAAAGTGAGATTTGGACATGGAGTAGGAATGGATTTAATTTTCTTCTGCAAAAAATTGGAATTATGAAAAAATAAAGTTAATCAGAATCTGGTTCGCGAAGAATACAGGTTTTGAGAGCGTGTTTGGTTACAATATAGGACAAATTAGTATCTATCCTAATCTATTAGCGAAAGTAGAGAGCAACTACGCAGAATCGTTTTATCGTTCCTAAAATGACCAGGCAATTGTTTAATTACCGAAATAATAATCTACAATGACCTAGGTAATGCAAAAACATAATACTTTCAATTTTAGTTTCATGTCTGAAATTACCCCAGGCTGTCCGGAATTTTCCCTGTTTGGAATTACCCAAGGTAACTCTAGTCATATTGCTCTCTAGCACTATATTTGCCAAGCATGTCTAGCGCGAATCGATACCTTTTGGATTGACAGGCGAGTGCGGTTACCACTACATTACACTACCAGGTCTTCGCATTAGATGCATCAAAGTGCCGTATTTAAGTCGAATCAATGAGAAAAAAGCAATATAATAGGCTGCCGGTGCAGCAACGATTTGATGTCAGAAACTGGCGCAGGTTCCCTAAATACTATCTTCTACATAAACTTACCATGAAACCAGTGTGCCACATAATCAATGAATCAATGCAGAGGCAGCTGTTTTGCTCTTGAGATGTAAAAAAGAAAATCTATATGATATCCCAGCCCTAAACCCTGAATCGAATGTCAGTAAGTATAAGCCGGTCACTTTTTTTCAAAGCTTCTGCGACCTGCGTATGAGCGCATGCTCGCTTCCGCTTTCTTCATGTGTGCACTCATTAGGGTTAGGGCTAGATTTGGGGAATAGCTTAGATCAGAGAGAAGGAGAGAGCGCATGCACCCTCATACACTGGTGGCACAGCTTCCAAAAAAAGCGGACAACTTATACTTAACAACACCCCCTGAACTTAACCCAAACTTTTAACCCAACTCAAATCCTAACCTTGATTCTAACTCCAATTCAGCACCTAATACCTAAACCTTCAGGTTAATTAGTAAACAAATACTTGAATGAAGGCACAATAAATGAGCACCCACTAGCTTATTTGCTTGCTTATTCCCTTTGTGGTTGCTATGTAACAATTAACATCAACCACTACCTACCATAGGCCTATTTCTATGTGGTACACAAGTAGCGATACAGTATAAATAATGAAAGATACCGGAACCAGTGTTTTGATATTATTTTACGAATTTCAAGTCTGCTAGCTATATGATAGTCAGCAGCACTAATTATTTCCACTATGATGATCAGCAAGAGGTTTGAACTACCGATGCAGAAATGAAGAAGTACAGTAACCAGATGCAATGATTCTTACCTTTCCTAAGCGATCCCCTTTGCTGAATGGCTGATAAGGCATATCTTTGTATTTTGGAGGTAAATCAGTAGGACCCCATCCATCAGGATTATCTTGGATAACTGGAGGAACAAACTTTGCCATTCTGTCTATATCTGATATTTAATGTTGGCTAGTTTGATACAGACACAGTCATATTCCAGTTGTTAACCTAAAATGCTGAAATTAGATAGTCTACTGGTAACACTTTAAACTCCTACAGCTTTAGAGCCATGCACTTACTGTACCAGTAGGCTATACCAGATCTGAGATAGTTTGCTTATCACTACCAGCATGGTAAACTATCTTGTCTGATGTAGGACAGCTAGCCTTCAATAATCTAATCCCAGAAGTCAAGGAGGGTAAGCCTAGTACAATTTCAGTAGGACTAGCTCAACTGTAGGCTATCTTGTTTTTAAAATTTCCATTCCTACTTCCATGACTCCGTGGTTTCTTTTTCAAAATTAAGTACCGGTATTTTTTCCAGGAATTTTTATGTAAATGAATTTATGAAATAAATTTAATATTTACTTAACAATAACTCAACCTTTAGGAATTTATGAAATAAATTTATGAACAATTACTCTAACAATAACTCAAATATTAAAAACTCACACTCAAACCTATACCATCTGCCACAAAGTATTTAGGCTACCGGTACCTAAAACATATTAAATGATACCGATAGGCCTAGATGAATATTGACAGTATACTGGTATATAGGCTACTTGATACTGATACGGTAGTTGTTGTTCACAAAGTTCTGACTCAGAATAAATATCATACGCTACTTTTAACTTCATTTATGCCACTTTGGTTCATGACAATTCAGATTTACATACCTAGCCTACCGTGGATGGATCCTACTAAGTAGGAATGTAGACTGTGGCCTGTGGGTTCTCTATACCAGTATCCAGCGACCATAGCGAGATAGACTCTTTGCTGTGACCTAAGGTTATGCACATTGCACACGTTTTTTTGGTAAATGTTTAAACGCTTGCACATTGTTTTGCGTCATGACAAAGTAAAATCGCCTTGCCTGCTTGGTTAGAACTGAAGAAGAGGGCGACTAAATTTTTGAAAAAGTGAACCAACAAAAAAGATACACTAGGCTAAGTTAAACTGCTAGATACACGAATAATAGAAACAATAATAATAATTGAGTGCTTTATACTGCCTACACTTGTGCTTCTTGTTGCACACAATTAACCGCTCAAAGCAGTATGATCGGATAAACAAAAACGACAGACTTAAAGTAAGCTAAAGTAATGCTTTCATCAATTACCAGTACATTCATCTAAATTTAAGCAGTATGGAGCAAAGACACCTCTTGAAAAAGATATATTATGTCTTCAGTTGAGATTTAAAGACTACTCGAGATTCAATTGTACGAAGTTTTATAGGCAAGCTACTCCAGGTCTCTATAACCTCTTTGAAAATGAACTTGGGGAAAAACATTTGCTCGTGGTTATGCTAACTAGCGTATATCTATCACGACCAACTCCGGTTCGTAAGTTCGCATTAGTAGCAGGGACGTGCAGTCAGGAGAGAGAAGTAAGGCCATGCAACACCTGCAGAATTATTCTATTTGAATAAGAAGTTCTATTTGAATAAGAAGTTCTCTTCTGATAATCCCATTAAGGGTGAAACTTCTTATTCTATTTGAATTTCATGGAAGTAGGATATCATGGAAGTAGGCTAATTTTGAAACAAAATGAAACAATTCTTTCTTTTTTTGCGTTACAAAGCTGCAGTTCTGAAGGAAAAAAAGCACTGTTTAGTGATTTATCTGATGAACATATTAAAAATTTGTGGAAGGAAAGTCAGCATTTTCAACTAATGGCACTTCGACAGTAGAAAAGTCAAGATCAACTTTCTCAAGTAATCCTAAAGGTGACTCCAGGTTTACGTCGTACTTTGTCTAATCTTGGAGACAAGCTGTTCATTGGTATGAGGTCCTGTGTTATTTATGACAGGGCTCAAGTTGTGAGATGCTACAACTGCCAAGAATATGGACATATCAAGCCAAACTGCCCACATGAAATACAATGTTCAAAATGCTTAGGCAGCCATGATAGTTGCGACTGTTCCGAAATGAATTTCAAGTGCATCAATTGCCATAAATCTGGTAGTAAAGGTGAAGACCACACTGCTTCTCCTCCAAATTGCCCACAGTTCAAACTTGAACTCATCAAACTGCAAAAAAACTCTCATTGAACCTTTCAGATTATACAAATAATAATTCACTCACATGTGGTCTATGGAATGTCCTATCCATTCAAAATAAAGTAACAAGTGTAATGGAGTCCTTAACTGAATTAAAGTGCAATATTTTGCTAGTGTGTGAAACTTGGTTGACCACAGCAAAAAATGATGTTACAGCTTCAATTTCAGATTTTGGTTATAATATTCACCATGTTATAAGAAAGAATTCCTCTAAAATTAGAGAAGGAGGTGTTGGAATTTTATATCCCACCAATATAAAGCCAGTTAGACTTAATTGTGGTAGCTATTCATCTTTTGAGCATTGTGCTCTTTACATATGTTGTCCCAAAACCGCTAAAAGATTCAACTTTATTGTTTTGTATCGTTTGCTTGACATTCCAGTAAATCAATTTTTATCGGACCTTGCCTGTCTTCTCGAAACTGCTGTGAGTTTTCCTGGCGTGATGGTTGTCGGCGGTGATGTGAATTTCCACATAAACCACTAGACAATAATACAATCAATTTCATGAATCTTATCATTTCATTTAATTTTAGTCAAATGGTGTCCGATCCCACTCATAAAAAAGGTCACCTACTTGATGCGGTATTTACCAATGACTCTACATCAGTGTCAAATACAACAGTGTTGAATCTCGATATTGGTGATCAAAGCCTTATCCGTTTTGATGTTAAACTGTTTACTGAAATTATACAACCATACATGCTTGTTCATGTGCGCGACTACAGAAGCATTAATCAAGATGATCTTTTACTCGATTTGTATGAACAGTTTTGCTTGAGTGACTTTTCAACAACAATAGAAATAGCGATTGACCAATACAACAATTCTATCCGATCTGTAATTGACAAACACGCACCTGCAAAGCTTAAGAGAATCAAAAATATTCCATCTTGCCCTTGGTTTGACCAAGATTATCTGCTACTACGTAGGAAAAGAAGAAAAGCTGAAAGAATGCTCAAAAAATCAAAACTTTTTACTCACAAGCTTACGTATTACGATCTACGCAAACAATGTATTGATCTAGCTAAACAAAAGAAGTTAAACTACATCCGAGGTAAAATTGAAAAATCGTCCAGACACCAAAAAACTTTATTCAGTAGGCTACAGTAAAATTATTGTCGGGCGTTGAACCAATCAAGAAATATCCTGAAGGCTTTGCAAATGACAATGAACTTGCCAACAAATTTGCAGAGTTTTTCATAACTAAAATTGAAAAAATTCACAAATCGTTCGTAAATGACACTCATAACACATCAACATTAACTTCTATGCATTCCTGTGCTGTACTTGACTCCTCTTCCGGTTCTGAATGTGATAATTTAGTTTATATGTACGAGTTTGAGCCCACGACGCCAGAAGAAATCAAGGCAATTGTTTGTGAGAATGGTGTCAAATGTAGTTTCCCTGATCCCAGCCCAGATTTTATTTTGAAAAATCATTTAACTATCTTTATTCCTTTATGGTCAAAACTGGTCAACCTTAGCTTGAAAACTGGTAGTATGGCTGGCTTAAAACATGCCTTTGTTTCACCTTTATTGAAAAATATCAATTTTGACACTAATCAATTCAAGAACTTTCGTCCAGTTTCAAATCTACAGTTTTTAAGCAAACTAATCGAACGTGTTGTCTCGAAAAGACTCAATACGGACTTCGACAACAATGATCTAAATATTTCACAACAATACGGATATACAAAAGGTCACAGCTGTGAAACTTTGCTTGTAAAACTAATCAATGATATTTTGCTGGGATTTGATAACAAATTTGCTTCTGTCCTTTTACTGTTAGATTTAAGCGCTGCTTTTGACACTGTCAATATTACTATACTGTTAAACATCTTGCAATCGCAAATAGGTATTAGAGGAATTGCTTATGATTGGTTTTCATCATTTTTATGTGAACGGACAATGTCAGTAAAGGTTAATGATTCATATTCCCAAGTACATGTGCTTAAATCGGGGGTGGCTCAAGGCTCAGTTCTTGGGCCGGTGTTATTTAATGTTTATATTTGCTCATTTTACAAATTTTTTGAACGCGAAGGTTTTGAGATTAAAGGCTTTGCAGATGACCACCAAATATATGCTTCATTTGCACCTACTTACCAATATCAGTTTTTGGTTACCAAACTTATCTGTATTTTGCAAGTGTTGATTTATGGATGTCTAAATTTTTTCTCAAGTTGAATCCACTAAAAAGCCAAATTATTGTATTTTGTAACGATGCTCTTAAACGACAGCTAAATATCAATGGCTTTTTTTAAGGAAATTCCTGTATACGTTTTTGTGATAATGTGAGAAATTTAGGTTTTACGCTTGATTCTCATTTAACATTAGAACAACAAGTTAAAGAATGTGTTTCCTCTGTATTCGCATCTATCAAAAGTATTGCACATATAAAACATCTTCTTACAAGAAATGAGGTAACCATCTTTGTATCCTCACTTATTCTTTCAAAGCTTGACTATTGTAATTCTTTGTATTATGATATTAGTTGCTCTCTTACAAAACAATTGCAATATGCACAAAATTGCGCAGTAAGACTGATTTACAACAAGAGAAAATATGACCATATCACTGAGTTGCTGATTGAACAACACTGGCTTCCAATTAAAGTATAAATTTTTGTGTAAAATATATTTGCTGACGTGTAAATGCATTTACCCCACTTCATTTGCACAACCTGAAGAATTAAAATCTTTACTTTCAGTTGATTCCAAGTCCACTCGTTTTATTCGTCTTAAAGTGCAACGCAACAACTTTAGAACAAGTGATCGTGCATTTTCAATTTATGCTCGTAAACTTCGGAATCAATTACCAACTGCTTTGAAAAATGAGTTAAATATTTCAAGATTCAAAGGTGACTTAAAAACTTACTTTTTTCGTGAAGCATTCAATCTATAGGTATAAGTTTGTATTGATTCTCTCCTTAATCTATAGCAATCTTGCAACACACTCGAATTTGTTATTTTTTGATTTGGGTTTTGTTATTTTCGTTGTCTGTAATAACTGTATGCATTTACTTCTCTTGCTTGTTTCTATGCTGCATGACGCATGTGTTGTCGTGTATACAACTTATAAGACGACTTCAGAGCAAAAGACCTGCTTTCACCAGGTCTAGTTGAAGTCGATAAACCTGCATTATTATTATTATTATTATTTGCCTCAAAAAAGAGCTCTTTTCTTCGATAAAACTTGTGCTAATACGCAACAAGTGTTAGCAGTGCAAACTGGTTTTTACCGGTACGATGAATGAATGGTGCAAGATATTAACGATAAAAACCTTAACGGAAGTTAACAGAACTTAACGGAAGTTAATTTAGTCCGTTAACAGAACTTAACGGAAGTTAATTTAGTCCGTTAACATGAAAAAACTTTTTAAAGGATTAACGAGTTAGTGAAAAAGTTAGCTTCGTTATTAACGGATTAACGATTAACGGACTTGTGCCCACCTATGCATATAGCCCATTAAAGCAACCAGTTGGTTGCGCTGCCAATTTCTATGCCACGTTTTAAAAGCATAATTTTTTATTAAAATAGCTCTAAAATTAAGTTATTCTTGCAAAAAAATGCAAAATTTTTGAGCGCTGGGTGCTCCGCCCCCAGACCCCCGTGCCTCCGGCGGCTGGGGGCTTTGCCCCTTGCCCCCCAGCCTCCGGCATCTGGGTGCTTCGCCCCCAGACCCCATTGGCCTCCGGCGGCTGGGGGCTCCGCCCCCCGACTTCCAAAACAGCCTCCCTCCCTTGCGATTTTCTGGCTACGCGCCTGCAAAGTATGGTGTCACATGCTCACATAGTTTGAGATTGAAGATAAATAATAACTAATGTAGTCAGCATCTTGTATGATTCATTTTCTTCTGAGCTGTGATTCAGATAGAGATGCTATTGAGCGGTTGTCCGCAGAACAGAGGTTGCTGTCGATCTGTAGCGCCAGGAAAAACTTTAATATCAAGCGTCCACAACTTATTGTATAATTTCAAAATTGACCTTTTCTTAATTTTGTTTTAAATCTTATTTTGTAAATAAAGAATATTTTCAAATCAAATCAAATCAAATTTATTTTTCGAAGATGCAAGACAAATACGCTACGATAACATTGCATATAGCAGAACATCGTCAGGAAAACATGGCAAAGCCCGAAGGCTTAAAACATACAAAATTATTAGCATTATCTATGAGATAAATTACGTCATTGCTGTATGGCCATGAAACCTTTTAGCAAAAAACAAGCAGTGCTTATGTACAAAATGTACAATTATATACAGCCATGAAAACAGACGTCAAGGACAACTGCTCTAACAGCTGGATACAAAACACCAAAAAAATAAAAAGTAAAATAAAAAGTTAAAAAAAAAAAAAAAAAAAATTTAAATGAAAAGCTTAGTAACACCAAAAAATATGATGTTTTTCTGTGCAGAGAAAGACTTGTAGGCTACAAGACAGACTAATTTAGTATCACAAGAATAGCAATAAAACTGTTCTTTGTAGTTAAAATTGTTGAATTGATACACAGTATACTTAAATTCGTAATGTAGCAGTTAATATTGGTAATCACTGTTGAACCTAGTTTTCAAATAACGTTTTAAATTGTTTTTGAAAGCACTTTGGCTCTGCATATTTCTTACAGTAAATGGTATAGAATTCCATATATCAACTCCGCTACACATAATTGATTGTTGGGTGACAGTTTTGGAAAAATAGGGATAATGAAGAGACTTACTATTGCGTGTAGAGAATGTGTGCACTTGTTCATTACGTTGAAATAGATGTAGGAACATATCAGGCAAATTGCGGTGGTGCAATTTAAACATAAAGATGCCCGTTGTCAAAATCTGTAGTTCTTTTATTGTGAGAAATTTACAGTGTTTTGGTGTTTTGTGATTTATGAATGAAATAAATTTATTGCAGAGTTGTTGCATTTTCTTTACTATGGTAATATTGCCATGATTCCACACAATGATTCCATAACGAAGATAACTTTCAAGTAGCGAATGGTAAATTTGCACAAGATTTTCAACGTTTAAGCAATATTTTAATTTAGAAATTACTCCAAAAGAAGACCGTAGTTTATTTAATAGTGTTAGCATATGTGGCTTCCATGAAAGATTTTCATCAATAAGTAATCCTAAAAATGAAATTGCATGCACCTTTTCGATAGGAATATCATTGACATATAAGGATTTATCGGTTTTAATCCCTTTCTTTTTGTTTGACGTGAACACTATGAATTTTGTTTTATTTATGTTTAGTGTTAATTTATTGGCAGATAGCCAATTTGTTACTAGAACCAATTCTTTTTGTGCTACGTCATATAATGCATTAATATTTTTGTGATGCAGAAATATGTTCGTATCGTCAGCATACATAATAGCATTTGCTTTTTTAAGGCAGTTTTTGAAGTCATTCACATAAATTAAAAACAAAATAGGCCCCAAAATTGATCCTTGCGGAACACCAAATTTAATATCAGAAGAATTTGATAATGCTTCTCCATATTCAGTGATTTGTTTACGATTGCATAAATAACTGGAGAACCAATTATGAGCAGTACCTCGAATTCCACAATGATAGAGTTTAGCAAGTAAAATGCTATGATCAATAGTGTCGAAAGCTTTGAACAAGTCCAAGAACACTCCTAAAGTTGCTTCATTAGATTCCATGGCAGCAGTTACTTTATTAACTAAGTATGTTGCAGCCAATTCAGTAGAATAGTGCTCCCTGAAGCCAAACTGGTATTTATGAAAGAAATCATTTTTTTCCAAAAAATTGGTGAGTCTAACTTGCACAATTTTTTCAAGGAGTTTAGAAAAGCATGATAATAAGCTTATGGGCCGATAATTAGTAATGTTTTTAGAATCACCTTTCTTATAAATTGGGATTATTTTAGCAGTTTTAAAATGTTCGATAAACTTTCCTTGAGACAGCGACAAGTTAAAGATATGCGATAAAGCTGTTAAAATGTTATTGGGGGTAAATTTTATTAGTTTGGATGGAATATCATCTATGCCACAGCTTGATTTTGGTTTCATGGTAGCAATTATACTTTGAATTTCTTCAGCGGAAGTGGGTTTAAAGAATATTGTGTTTAAAGTAGGTTGAGGTAAAAAGTCAGCAAATTTAGCAGCGGTCCAAGGAATTTTTTTAACCAAATTTTCAGCTATTGTTGAGAAGTAGGTGTTAAAATGGTTTGAAATTTCTGCATCATCACATATCAACTCATTGTTAATGAAAAATTGATTCTTAGTTTTGACTTTTGATTTACCTAAAAGCTGATTGATTATTTGCCATGTTTGCTTTAAGTTCTTTTTGTTTTCCACAAGTTTAGATTGTATGTATGCTTGCTTTTTGTTTTTTACAAGTCTATCGTAGTAATTTCTTATTTGAGCGTATTTACTTTTATTTTTTTCATTAGGTTTTTTCATAAATTTTTTATACATTCGCTGTTTAGTTTTGTAGATGGTTTGTAGCTCAGAATCATACCAAGTTGTACTCTTATTTTTGTATTTTTTTGACTTGAAATAATTTATTACAGGAAAGTTATCGTTAAAGATTTTGCTGCAGTTACATTCAAAGTTACTGTAAGCATCATTAACATCGGTCGATGTCAAAATTGATCTAGTGTCGACATTTTGTAAGGCTTCCATAAATTTTATCAAATTTTCACTGCTGTAATTTCGTTGTTGTTTGCTTTAATTTTTGATTGAGTTGGAGGATTATGCAATTGTACACAAAGAAGAATGGGTAAATGGTCAGCCACACAGTCTACCATTACAGCGGACGCTAGTTTTTTGTTGAGTATGTTGGTCCACATATGATCCAGCACTGTAGCAGAAGTTTTTTCGTGAAAATGATTTGAAAAACTAACCACTAAATTTTGACTGAAATTTCTGGAGTCTGTAGACCGACCTCAATTAGTCAAAATCAAATCAAAATGGATATGGAAGTTGAATAAAAACAAAATCCATTTTTTAAAGCAAAATAGAACCAAATGCGCGCCAATTAGTGTGGAAACTGTGTTATTGTATATGTGCGCTATTCGGCGTACTTGAGCTCGAATCACATTATTCAACGACGTAATTTTGCCGGTTGCTGCAGCACTTCATAACAGCGCTGCAAAGCTTAAGCTTGAATCAGTTGTGAGCTAAACAGTTATGAGTTTACACCAGTTCTGTTGTAGAAGTTTGTTGAGGTCTAACCACTAACTACTTGTATGAATGAGCGATTGGCTTAAAATAAACGACTTTTAAAATTAATCTTAGGTTGGAAGATGAAAATTGGTCTTTGGAAACAGCTTACTTTTAATCTCAGATCTTAGTTATTCTTACAGTTTAGGCCTACTGTAGTTTATGGTTCAATAAAGCCTAAGGCCGAAGTTTCGTAACTGATACTCTGTGTTGTAGGCCTAGTTTTAACTTATTAAAAGCTTGTGTAGCACCGATACAGGACAACAGCTTGATTTGTTGAAAGCATATCGATTCCTACTGGTAGGTACGTAGTGGCTGATGTAGTTGGCATATTGGATATAAATCCAGAATCAGGCTACCGGTTGGCTGTTAGCCTTTTCTATGCCAGATGTTGTGTCAGAGGAAGCAGTAGGCCTACTATTGCCAACCTGTTTACTTTTAACAAAATTTTAAACAGGAATGCTGAAAGTATGGCGTATTACTGTAAGTAAGGCCTATCGTTATATGACAATTATTCTAGCAGACTATGGTTGATGACAGCTTTGAAGCAACCAAGTAAGGTGTTTTCATGTCTTTTATCACTAGCCTAGACCTGAGACATAAGACCGTAGACTGCATTCTGCCTTTGTAGGCTTATGCTTGATCACATCTAAAAAACTGAAAAAAATTCTCCTCTGCAGAAGTTTGTGTAAAAGTAGACCTAGCCTAGTCCTAAAATTAAGTTAGCCCTAATTTCCATACCTGTAGGTGGGCACAACTTCGGTAATAATCACTGATGAAGCTAACTTTTTCATTAACTCATTGATTAAACAGTTGGTAGTGACTATTTCACCAAAAATTTTCAAGTTAAAGAGATTAAAATGAAATTGAGAAATATTCATCTGCGCTTTTTTCATTTGCTTAATTAGGGGTTAAGATTAGGGTTTGGGTTAGGGTTCAATATGGGAATAGTTTTAGAGTAAGAATTTGACTTTGGGTTAAATTTGAGTCAGAAATATACAGGTAAAAAACTAGATAAAAATTTCCGGTTAAGTTAATAAGTAAAGCCTTTCTAAAAAGTTTTTTTAAGTCAGCGAACTAAAGTAACTTTCGCTGAGTTTTGTTAACTTACATTAAGGTTTTTATCGTTAATGTCTTGCACCATTCATTTATTGCACTGGTACCGGTATATACTAACCAGTTTGCACTGGTAACAGTTTTTGCGAATTAGCATGATTATGATTTATACAAGAAAAAGCAAAGAAAGGACCTCTTTTTTGTGGCAAATTAAAAGCTGCAACCTCATTGGTCTATTAATTATCGCTGTTCGCAATTTCAAAGATTTTCTGATCGCAGCTCTGTTAGTGCATTTGAACCTATTTTTATTGTGAAATTATACTAGACTGTAAAATGCAACTTCCAAAACTCAGAAAGACTACCATAGGGATAAATTTTTCCTTACAATCTGCTCAATGGTGTCATTATGTGTTCTGTATGTTAGTGAATAAAAAGAAATGTTAATTATGCTCGAAATATTAACAAATTAGTGGACTTCAGTAACTTCTGTTAATTAAGCTGAAAATAATGAATTAACTTTAACAGAGGTATGAAGTTTGTTAATGGACTAGTGGTTAACAAAGCTAATGTTTTGGATTAACTTGCCTACCCATGCTAATTTCCATAGGTGGGCAAGTTATGCAAAACGTTAGCTTCGTTAACCACTAGTCCGTTAACAAACTTCACGCCTCCGTTAACGTTAATCCATTATTTTCAGCTTTTATTAACAGAAGTTAATAAAGTCCGTTAATTCGTTAACATTTTGAGGGTAATTTACATTTTTTTTTTATTCACTTGCTTCTAGAACCAGTCTTGACGCTGTTGAGCAGATTGTAAGGAAAAATTTATTGCTATGGTGTTCTGTTTGTGTTTTGGAAGTTATATTTTGAAGTCTAATCTAATTTCAAGATAGAAATAAGTCAAAATGCTCTAACAAAGCTGTGATCCGAAAATCTTGGAAATTGCGAAAAGCTATAATTAATAGACCTATGAGGCAGCAGCTTATTATTTGTCACAAAAAAGAGCTCCTTTCTTCTATAAAACTTGTGCTAATTCGCAACAAGTGCTAGCAGTGCAAACTGGTTTGTACCGGTACGATGAATGCATGGTGCAAGATATTATCGATAAAAACCTTAACGGAAGTTAACAGAACTTAACAGAAGTTAATTTAGTCCGTTAACATGAAAAAACTTTTTAACGAATTAACGAGTTCAAGAAAAAGTTAGCTTCGTTATTAACGATTAACAGACTTGTGCCCATCTATGCCAATTTCAATTAAAAAGCTTAGAAATATGTCTTTGTGCTTTCACCCAATGCATAATTCTTTTCTAGTGCAGCCTTATTCTTTTGCTTATATGATTTATATTTTGAGTTTTGAGTGTAACTCAATTTTTGAACTAATTTTACAACTTTTTACATATTCATGTCATTCAGTAGTTTGACACCTCTCTAATAAAAAGTTCTTATTTAAAGCTCAGGTTTAAATGATCAAAATTATCTCGAATCCAGTTTTGTTTTAGCCTGTAGTTAATATTTGCGGAAGCAATTGACAACTTCATCAGTTCACCTCGTGATACCTGTACAGTGTATCTGATTTAATATATTACATGTCATCATGTTTTTTGGTTTAGCCATTGCAGATTGACAAAATGGTTGAAGAAATTAGCTAATGTTGATCTTTGGTTAAGCTATTTTTTTAGGTATATACTTAATTGTTACGTTGCACAGCAATCATGTCTGTGTCATCTCCCACCATTGTTTATCCGCAAAATGAATCGGTGTCTGTGGAACTATATTTTCAAATTGGATTGCATCGTGAAGTAATGACCATTCAACAGAGTGATCTGCATTTTACACGTCTGATGGAAGTTGCTTGTTATTTGGTTGAAAGCCAAGTAAGTTTTTAGTTGCCTTTATCATCTGAGGTTGTGGAAAGAGCATCTCTCACTTAAATTGCGGTAGTAGAATTAAGCTTGATTTGTGGTGTGCTTATGCCACAAATTTGGAAATTAAAATTTCCACCAGTGTTTTGATTTACACTTCATAGTTTTCCTAAAGTTTTTATTTGTGGTTAAAAAACGACTGAATTAAAATTTGTAAGGGTCAATAAAGCCCAAGTGATTGTAATACTTGGTTATGAGTTTACCACTTGTGTGGGTTAAATTGTCTCAGCTAACATTTCCAAGAGTTACTGATGAGGAATAACAATTCGAAACAGCGCAGTACAGCTCTGTGAACCTTAGACTTGACCTGATAAGTTATAGTTTGTTCTGCACTGACAGAATCAGAGGCAGATTGGTGTTTAACTGTCACTGAAAAGTTGTACTTGTAACTTCCCAACAAGCCAATCGATAATGATGGGTGCCATTGACTTGCTGATAGCTTCTCTGTTTGATGTTTGAAAATAAAATTATGTAAAGCTCTTTTACCAGTTACTGGTACTATGAGTAAATGAGCAGTAGACAGGTCTAAGATGGGCAGGTGGCAGCATGACTGAAAAAAAAAACATAGTTCTTTTGCTGTTTATTGGTCAACAGAAAGCTTCAGTCTACATTTTGAGAAATGTGGTGATGTAAACGTATTTATGTCTTGTATTTTACAGTTTTCACAAGGTCATCTAGGTGGTTTGCTGACAGACAAAATTCATCTTTTTGTACATGATTTAAAATGCGACAATATGCTTCGACTCCTCAAACCTCAAGATGAATTAAACTTGAAATGTCGTGATCTTATTGAAATTATTGTTTCATGTAAGTATCATCTTATTAGATAAGAAAATTATTGGTTATTACTGCTGAGTAAAGTCATACTATTTGGAGTGAAGAATTCCTAAGTTGCTTCATGTTCTGTAGCAACACCTCCACTTTGCAATTTTTTGCTATTTAATGTACCGGTATACCAAAATTATTTCATACATGCATGGTGATTTGATGGTTTTATTGTTTTTTTTTAAAGCTAATTATGTAAAATTTAATTCATCCAGTCACTTGTTTCTAGTGCGTGGTAATTTTTAGGTAGCGCTAGAGTGAATAGATCTGCATTGCTTTAGAATTTAACAACTAATTTATTTTACTTTTGCAATTTAAAGGAATAAGTAAAGATGGCTATTGTATTGCGCGAAAAATAGATTTTTTTGCCAATTTGTAGTTTATCACTCTTGATAATTCAAAAATAAAATTTGAAACAAAATTTTCAAAAAGTTTTGTGGTGCGTGATTTCTTGGTTTATGGGCTGATATCTTTGATATTTGTTGTTTAACACTGCATGATGTCTGCGGGAAAACACTCAGCACTTATTTCCCATCTCAGATTTGTAGAAGTAAGTGATGATCGTCCAGCTTGGCAAAATAATGCAAACAATACCATAAAAGGTGCTTTCTGTTGGTGTAGTTGGACAAACAGTCAGATGTAGAGTACCAGGTTCCTTTGCATCAAATCAAAGTTTTCATTATGCTTGCTGTATTATGCTAAAGCGTGTAGCAGGTTGGCAGGGCCCATCTCCATGTCATTGCGCCAAAGCAACGCAGCTCTTTTTAAAGAAATATCACAGCATTTGGGAGCCCTTGGCAACAATGTATCCAATTTGACCGGCCCAAGGTTTGAACCTCAGACCTCACGCTCCAGAGACGAACACATTATTGCTCGACCAACTGGCTAGTTTACTACAGAAAGATATTGACTTGTAAATGCTGCAGTTAGACAACTTGCTAATTGCTATGCTACGGTAACGTTGTTACATCTTACATTCATTTTTGAGCATTTATAATCTTTCAATTTTCAAGCTGTAATTACTTAAAAAGTACCAAACAAGAATTGTACACGATAACCTTTTTTTAGCTAAATTTGGAGACCAGAATGCTCAAATATGCCAGCATGATTTAAATGTTCACTCCTACCACTCCCCAGCCTTTTGTGATTACTGTGGTGAAATGTTATGGGGAATTGTAAGGCAAGGCCTTCGCTGTAAAGGTAAGATTTCTGGTTATGAGTTTTCTGGTCTCAAGAAAGTAATGTTTCTGATATCCTTTACCGTTACATGAATCTGCTCTCGCATTAGTGTAGGACATGACCTGGTTTCTTGTTTTTTGGTTGTGTATTTTACTTTTTTAAAGATATTTTCATCATCATTAAGCATTTTATCAAAGGATGCAATGATTTGATTAGGGAAAGTTGAACCGAGCTCATTCAATGAGGCCATCATTAAACGACACTTTTTCGCTCTTGAACATGCAGAATTTGCTGGATGATGATAGCAAGTTTGAAAGTTTGCTAGATGGACTGACTTTTTCTGCTTTCATTTTTAACTCCCTATCCCTAATGCTAGTCAACTATCTGTTGAATTCTAGCTTCTATTTCTTAAATTCGACCACCATCATCTACCTATTATTGCCTCCAGTCGAACGTAAAAGCCTAATTCTTAGTGATTTCTCTAATCAGGCAAAATTCTACCCTTTTAAAATTTATTTCATGCCATATTTTTTTTGCGATTTTTAGGATGTGGGCAAAATTACCACAAGCGTTGTGCTTATAAAATTCCAAATGATTGCTCACTGACGCGAAAACGAAAAGCTTCAACCAGCATGAGTAACGGACAACTGCCGTTACAAGAATCTGCTTCAGTGAGTAAAGAGTGTGCAACTAGGGCATGCCAATGCATCTAGAAGTTTTTATCTTGAGGCTGTTACATTGAGGCGAAGAATTGCGTTATCTAAACTTGGTTAGAATCACATCATCACTACTAAGCTTGTATTGAGCATGTTTGTGTACAATGTAGTGACATACAGGTGTTTATTCACCAAGTTTTCTTGGCCAGAAGACAGCGAAAGGACCTTTTGGTTTTTCAAGGCAAGCTACCACCTGTCTACCACACGCGATAGAGGCTTTACACTGTCCCTTTTAATGTTAAATGTTAAGAAGGGAAGCTGTGGATACAAGTTTTAATAATCTTTGATTTGACGCGACCGGGAATCGAACCCGGGTTTGCCGTTTTAGTAGCAGATGCTCTATCCACTCAACCATTGATTGTTTCAAACACAAAAAACAAAACATATTCTGTTGTAATTCTTGTGAGTTCGTATTAAGATTATGAATTTATCATATTGGAACACTTTTTCTTAAGTTTTCAAGTGCTTCAAAAAATACCAAAAATATCCTCAACCATAGAATTTTACATTAATTACTGTTACTGTGTGTACAATACTTTTAATGAATTTCATTCAACTTATTTTTCTTACACAAAATACACGATTTCAGGTGATGAATTTGATACCTAATGCAGGCAACCGTTATCGTTGCCGACCTCTCGAGATTGACGCTTTTCCTAAAATTAAAGTCCCCCACACATTTCAAGTAAGTTTTTTTCGAATACTGTAGTAATGCGATCGCAGACATCTCTTAAAGGGAGCCTACACTTCGGTTAAAAACTATTGAGTAAAACAAAAAAATATTTTAGTTTATAATGAAAGCGTAACTTTGGCGAAAGCCTATGCGTTTTCATTTTTAAGTCAAAACGCAGTTGAATCACAGTCCTCTTATACAGAACCATTTTTAAATGCAGCAAATTTTTTAAAACTGGTTTTAATGCAACAAAATTTTTGACTAAGGCTTTGCTGTTTTTAATCAAATTAAATAAAACTGTATGTATCGATGACAATACAGAACCGGTTTATTTACTCGTCATTTGTCTTTTAGCTTCACACTTTCAAAACACCTACAGTATGTGGGATATGTCGTAGAGTTTTACTCGGAGTATACAAACAAGGATTGCAGTGCAAAGGTTGGTATATTTAGTTTTTTTTTTGTCATTTGTCGTTCATTGACCTAAATGTTAGGTGAATGACCTAAATTAGATTAGCCGATTCGATCAAAATGACAAAAAAAAATTATCACTATTTTAAATTAATAACCTAAAATCACCTTTGCAATTATGCAAATGACTGAAGTAAATTCTAAAATACCGAAAAATTACTTTTGCTTTTGGCGGAAATTTCTTAAGCGAAAAAATAATCCAGTATTAACTATAAAAATGTTACAACAAAATTGAAAAGGAACACCATTTAAAAGGTTCATTACGAAAGCAATCGAACAAACATCAAAATTCACAGAAAACATGACTAAAAACAGACAAAAAAATTTTAAGTTGCATACGTAGGACAGCTGTTTAGTCTAATTTCAAAGCTCACCAGTTAGGCTAGCAGGGCCAAAATAAAAATATTACCGAACTAAAAATCTTATGATTTTAATCATTCTCTTGGTGAAAATGCTTTTCTGTGTATTTTGGTGTTTGTTCGATTGCTTTCGTAATGTACCTTTTAAATGGTGTTCCGTTTCAATTTTGTTGTAATACGTAATTTACTGCACTCACTCAGCTTGGATTGGTTTCCTAATGCTACAACTTTGTTGTCCCTTTCTTTTGAGTATAAAAATATTACTAGTGCGTTGATATTAACTGTACAAAACTCATTCTCTATTTGGTAATTTTGTATCTAAGGATCATGGAAGTCTTCTACTTATTGGGAACAGTATGGGGTTGCAACGTATTTGTTTGGGGTGTTTCAATAATTTTACAAATATTTGAAAATCTATCCAACTGCATGATGTTATCATCATTATAATTTAAGTGCTCATGGAGGCATTCAAATTGTTCGCTCCTTCAGGAAATTTACCTCGTTAATGTCGACTTTGCTGCATTTGGGGAGAAGAGCACTCCATCACGTTGGGGCAATGAGACGTTGGTGCCGATTTTTGTTCAATTCTCTTCGTTTTATTTTTAGACTGCAAATTTAACTGCCATAGGAAATGTGAAGAAGAGGTTCCAGATAACTGCCCTGGTGAAGAAGAAATTATTAATTCAGGTGAATTAATACTTAGTAATGCTTTGCTTTAAATGCGTATGTTTTCAGTTCCCTGCTAATAAATAGGGAGTGACTATTTCACCGAAAATTTTAGAGTAAAAGAAGAATGAAACGAAAATGAGAAATATTCATCAACGCTTTTTTCATATGTTTTTTAAGGGTGAAAATTCAGATTTTAGTTTTTTCAAGGGTTAAAATTCAGATTTTAGTTAGGCTTAGGGTTAGTTTTAAAGTAAGGATTTGAGTTTCGGATAGGTATGGCTCAGAATCAATAAAAAACTAGATAAAAATTTCCGTTAAAAAAACTCGTTCAAGTAAGTGCTAGAAGAATGGACTGTTCTGTGTAAGAGCATCATCGTTGGAAATTTCCACTGACATACGAAGATCCAGTAGGCGCTAAATCATTCCGATCCGTGCGAACGAGTAATGTGGGAAACTCCCATCCCTAAGAATGAGCCGCCTAAAAACAACATCCTTCGTTGTTATTTTCAATTGCAGTTGTTGTTTTGAAAAACCCGAATTCCAAACTTGTCGTTAAAGCTTGGTTTAGAGTTGGAAATACTGCTTAACAAAATTGACAATTGAGAAATGTACTTTTTGCGTTGTTTGAGAGATTGCGTTACCAAAAGAGGAACCAAAACACCAAGAATATAATATCCCAGAGATAAAGCCTTTGGAACTCCGTTTGGTTTGCCACCAACTTTTTTGAGAAACTGAAATTGCTAAACTGTGATGCTTCTCAAATTTTGATTTTAAACGTTACATCATCAAAAAAATACCAAAACATCAGGATTGGGATATCAGGGTCTTGTGAATCTCCATTGAATTAAGAAGCATGCGAACCGATTGAGAAGCGCACCAGGTTTATGAAAGACTCTCAAACCTTAGGTTATATAGCCTGTGCATGTAGCTTCGTAAATACACGCGTTTAGCGCACATTAGTTAAAACCTAGCTACATAAGTAATAGCAAGCAATTTGATATGTGGATCGACTACATTAATCCATTAACAATTTATGTCACGATTTTAATATCCGTTCAGTAATGTTTGATGTTTTCTCGATGATAATTTCAAATTATGGCTCTATAATGTAGTACTTCGAAATTTTGTTTGAAGGCTTTGCATTTGTGAAAATCTTTGTAAAACATTTTAATGCTTTTACAATAGTTTATTCTCGTATAAAAATACTGAAAAAATAGCTTGATGCGATCGCTGGTCGAGTGGATGAAGCATTCACTGCTGAAACGGTAGACTGAGGTTCGATTCATGGTCGAGTGAAATCAACGACCATACAAATAGGTATTCACAGTTTCCCTGCTTGACGTTCAGCATCTAAAGCGACAGTATGAAGCCCTCGCCGTGTATGGTTGACAGGTGGACAGATGGCATCTTGACTCAAAGACCAAAGGTCCCTTCGCTGTCTCCCGGCCAAGGCAACTTGGGAAATAAAGATACCAGAGGTGGAGTCCTCGAGGACACATTTTAAAGTTTTTGGCCTCGAAGCCTCAAGTTCTTGAAAATTGCCCTGTCCTCGGCTTGAGGACAGCGGTAGGTTTTAAATTGTTAAAATTTTGTAGATCGCGTGAAAAAAATTTTTGAAGACCCTTTTTTTTGTTTTGGAGAACGCCTGAAAAAAATTTTTGAAAACTTTTTTTTTTTGGAGAGCACTTGCGCCTGTGTCCTTGGTCCTTGGCCTTGGCCTCGAGCATTCCTGTCCTTGGCCTCGAAAGGGTCTGCCCTTGAAAGGGTTGTCCTTGGCCTTAGCGTTGGATTTTTTGTGTGTCTTTGGCCTTGGCCTCGAGCCTTGTGTCCTCGACTCCACCTTTGAAAGATACAATTACAATTACGATACGTATGTTTGCTTGTGTAACTTACTACAAAGTCAAAACCTGTGTTAAACATCAAATTTATAAAATTGAATTTTCTTGGGTAACATTTTCGTTTGATTAACAAAGTTTTTTCCATCTTATTTTAATTTTCAATTAGAAAATTTATCATTTTTTATAAGGACATTTACATTTCCTCATTAACAAATGCGTAACATGAAAAGGTTGTTTATAAGACTCGCCGAAATCGAATCGTTCAATTTTTTTATAGTCTTTTGTCATAGAAATACCGTATTTTAATCTATTTTTTTGAATATTTTGATTGATGAGTGTTGAATGACTAAAAGAAAATGAACCTGGTTTAGAACGACAAGTTTTAGAATTGGCTTTGTGCTCATTTTTTACCTCAATATAAAATTTAAATCTGGAAAACCATTAAATTTCTATTTAAATAATTGATTGGTGGTACAGAATTTAACTATAGCTTTAAATAAAACCGGATTCATCTTTTATTGATTGGGTAGCCTTGAAAAAGGCTGTTTTTTTTTTTCAAACAGCCTTTTTCAAGGCTACCCAATCAATAAAAGATGAATCCGGTTTGATTTAAAGCTACAGTTAAATTTCTATTTGGTTTGGATTCGCTTTCGCTCTACTTTTTAGTTTTTATTGTAATTCGACAGTCGTTACTTTAGTAAACCAGTCTGTACAAAAGCTAACAAAATTTGTAGAATATAACCAATGGTACAAGCTAATTTTGCTTCCCCATACAGTTTATCTTTTCTTTAGATACCATAAGTGCATTTACCGCTATTAGCTAATTGAAGGGCCTTGACTATCCATTATTTCGCTATTTTCAATCGTTTTAAGTGAATTGACTTAGCATGACAGGTTGTGCTTGTTAGTTTAACTGAAGTTATTGCTCTTTTTCGAATAGCTCAAAATTGCAAAAGTAACACTAACCTAGTAAATTACTGTCTACGTTGGCAAGCCTGTATTTATCCAGGTTTAGGTTTATAAATTGACTATAATTCTGCTTTGAACTAATGAAACTAAAACGGCATTCACAATTTAAAGTCACCAATTTTGCGAAACTTTAGCGTTATAATCTAGTAGTCTAACGTGTAACGTTAAAGCTGTTTGCGCAATAGCGAGAAAATGACCAAAACATAATCCCACCATTCGTTGACACGCTAACAGTTTAAATTTTATCCCAAAGTAGATTGAGCTTACAATTTTATTGTACTAGTAGTTGCTTTGTGTTGCATCTATTGATTTAAAATGGTATATTTGTGTTTTGCGCTTAGTCATAGTTGGAGTTTGACACATTTATGCCATATGAACCCACTGTTATTTTGGTACTATACAGTAGTTCTCCATCGATTCCTTAAACAATTAGTGTTGAAAAATCTAACATTGAAGTTTTGAGCTATTAATAGCTTGTTTTGAGAGGTTTTTTCAACAATATTTTCGCGACGTTTTATTTCTTCGTTTTAATTTACTTTACATCCGGTTTATGGACAATCCGGTTTATGGATAATTATCAAATATCAATGAAACAGCTGATTTTAATTAAACAGATTCTCATTTGAGTACTTAATCGCCGAACTTTTCCAAGTTAAGAACATACTTAGCAGAAAACTTAGCGTAAACATTTTGAAATATCTTTTAACAGCGTCAAAGCTATCTTTTCCACTCTTTGAGAAATTGGTAGCCTTGAAAAAGGCTGTTTTAGATTGAATGTTTTCGTCCAGCTCTCTTCAAGAATCTACGCTGGTATGAAGAATAACTGAAATGCAAAAACCAACGAAAAATCTGCCTGGTCGAAAATGCAAAATCACTAGCACCCCTAGTGTCTTCTGTGATTCTGCTATCGGACAGCATTTTATTAGAGATGGAAGAATGTGCCAAACATTATAACGATGCGTAATTTTCCATTTTGGCTACTGCAAGATCTTCGTTCCATTTCAGTTCTGGTAGCAACCTACATCAATTCCTTACAGCCTATTCTTTGCGGTCAAAAAGAATTCGTTTATTCACCCCAAATTTCTTATTAATTTTTTGTGCTCATTTCCGACTAAAACGAAGCAATATTTTTTCACCAATCAAATTGTCAAAATGACAAATTTAACCAATCAAAATGCGACGAAAAATTTTCTATATTTTTGCATTAAGTTTATACTATTTGAGGTGATTTTTGCAGCATCTTACGTCATAGTAGCAACCCATTGTCATTTCAATGTAGTCAACCTCTTTATAAGCTCTTCACAACCACTGCATTTTAGTTTTTCTTCATTCCGGGGTAGATGCATGAAGAAAGCTTGACGAAAACGTTCAATCTAATACAGCCGTTTTCAAGGCTACCCATTTCTAAAAGAGTTGAAGGGATAGCTCCGTTGCTATTAAAAGCTATTAACAGAAGCGTATTTAATTAGTGTAATTCAAATTAGTTGGAATTTTTTTTTCGGTTTGTGCGAATCAATTAGCTAAAAATCATTTTAATCTGAAGATGACCGAGCGAAAAAATTAAAACAAAATTTTTATACCGTATGCCTAGTATATAAAGCTTGATTTTGACTACCTAATGACTACCACCGGGGCGCAATGAAGTCGAGATAGGGTCCCACCAACTCTTTACGCACTTCAGCGAAATTTGGTTCGTGTAATGAAAATTTGATTTGACTATTAGCTGTGATTTGACTATTAGCTGTGATTACACTTGTTTGTTTAGTTTAGAAAAAAAATCGATTTGACGCATAGGCACTTGCTTGCATTGTCTAACAAATCTTATCAACGTTCTTTGTACATAATAATAATACCTAAGTATAATCCAATTTAAATTACTTGTAACAGATTAATAAAATGCTAATAATTCATTTCTACTTGATTCTAACGCCATTATCAATTGCAAAATGAATTATTTTTGGTTTGAAAAGTCAAAATAGTGTTATTACCGCTTACAGGTAAACAAGTTTTTGTTGCATGTGGTAAATTGATGCTAAGATTATTGTGACGATGTCGTTTTTTTTGTCGATTTTTCTGATTTATAAAACAGTTTCCAGAATCTTAGAGACAGAATCATACCTATGATTAACAGCCAAACACATACTGTTTTGGAATCGACTTTAGTCTTTTATTTTTTATCAGTATATCTTATTGATTGCGCCTCTAAGACTCTAAATAGTGTCTATAGCATATCATTAATTTCTGAATACATTGTTCTTAATAAAGCAGTTTCTTCATAGTTTAACCTCTTTTACAGTTTTCAATTTTCTAGTTAGGGTTTCATTATTTTGCACTCCTAAATAACATGAGTTTCGTTTTTTCTAAGCTAAGAAAAATAAAAAAAATTCACATCAATAATATATTCCATATTGTGTGCTCCTAACGTATCGGCTGTAATATCGATTATTATGTTGTACTTAGCACGTGTCTAAAAGCAACCATAGTCCTTGCAAATAAGCCTGTGTTAAACAAGTGCCAAATATTTATAATCTATGTAATTTTATTTTGGATTTAATGTTGGATTTCCAAATATTTTGAATATGTAAACAAGAGAAAATCATTATAGGGAATTTTGTTCCAGTAAAATAGAAACAAAACTCAATTGTGGTATCACAGCTAGGATAGTTTTGTTGTGAGATATCTTGTGCTAATAACAGGAGAAAGTGTAAGTGTGTTTTGGAAAAGTAAATATTTCGATATTTTTAACCAAAAACATAGGGTTTTGCTTTCCAATTTTCAGATATTTTTATTCTTTGTGAAACGTGTAGCAATTGTTTCAAGTGCTTTTCTAATAAACTTTGAATAGCTAAAAATTTAATTTTTCAATTGCGAACAAAAACTATATGATTTTGATCAAAAAAGTCAAGCGGTCATAAAAAAGGCTTTGGGTCAAACGATCGAACCACTCCTTCATCCATCTAAGTGAAATGTCCATTCGTAACTACCCGGCGTTTCGCTTTTTTAGATGTACCATTGTTCTGGTTACATTGATGCCAAATTAGGCATATTCATAAGTGATTTTAAGAAAGAACAAACAAAAATTTTGACGCTATCTACACCAACAATGGAACAAGACCGTTTTAGAGACGTCAAAGTTGCTTGGTTAAATCAACATCGCTTGATGTTAATTTATTAAATTAAATTTATAACCCGCCACGCTGGAAATTTATATATTTAAGCAATCATTCATTCTGAAGAATGCGATTTTTCAAGATTAAAAAGAGAACATTACGAAAGAGTTCTGTCCGAAAAGCTTACGTCGATTAATTTACTAAAACTCATATATACATTCGAAACATAGTTTGAAATATGCAACTTACAAATTCAAGTTTGTTTTGCTGATATTTTGGGCCATATTGTGAGATCTTACTGTAGTTTAGGTTCTACTTAAAACGGCATTCAGGTCGAAAAAATATTTGTTTGCTGTTCTCTCAAAACATTTGAACAGATCTGAAGACTAACTTCATGGAAAAAATTTAAAGAGGTTTCGAATGTTATATGTGGAAGAAGCATATCATTGAAGGTTAGAGGCACCTTATACAAAAGCTATGTGAGAAATGCTCTAACTTATGGTGCTGAATGTTGGGCATTGAAAATGGAAGATGAAAGGAGGCTGAAGACCACAGAAATGAGAATGTTGCGAATGATATATGGGAAAACCTTGAAAGATAAAATGAACAACGAGAAGATTTGTGAAATGACGGGTGTAGTGAGATTGGAAGAGTTTCTGAGAGAGAAAAGGTTGCGATGGTTGGGACATGTGGAGAGAATGGATGAAGAAAGGGGTCCAGTAAAGGCACTACTCTTAGAAGTTGATGGGACAAAAAAAGGAAGACCGAAAAAGAGGTGGAAAGAAGTACTAGAATGTGACATGACTGCCAGAGGTTTGCAAAGGTTGGATGCTCAAGATCGTGAAAGATGGCGACTAGGCTGCAAAAACCAGCTGACCCCTGCATGCGGGGAACCTCTGCTGGGCTCCAGAAATAGAAGGAATAACATTCCTGGAGCAAAATGATGATGATGAAGACTAACTTCACCAAATTTAAGCTTTCCTCGACCTACCGTTCTCAAGATATGATAATTTAAATTTTTCCTTTGAAACACTGTTTCCCGTAGAAATTTTGCTTGGGTTGCCAGGGTCAGAATTGTAAAGTAGTTGCATTTCAAGACGTAAACTTAAGCCAGCTTTCTAAAAGTTAATGTTTAGTCACAATACTGACAAAATGGCAACACTGAGGTAAGAGGAAAATTGTTAATTTTGAACTGCTATATCTTGAAAACGGCCTGACGTAGAAAGTTCAACTTTGGTGAAAATGCATTGTAGGTTTTTATCCAACATTTTGGACAACAATGAAAAACTTGACTTGAATACCCTGCCCCTTTAAGCAAAATTTTAGTGTTTAATCGTCTAAGAATATAAACGAAGTCTGACATAAGGGCGCGAAATTCGTTCCATAATTGATGTATGTTTTTACGTATTTTTTGATAGTTTTATGTATTTTTGTTGCGTTTAATTGTATTACAGGGTGTCCGTAAAATCTCTTTACAATTAAAAAAAAATTACTACCACATCAAATGAAGAGATATCGCAACGAGGGTTGTTTTATGTTAATCAGTATTTCTTAAAGTTTTCATTGACATTAAATTTTATTGTTTCTGATAAAATTTCAACGTGTTTTATGATTGGGTTATATGAACCCCCATGAAATGACTACTCCTGTAGAAAAACCCATCAAAACAACCTGTTCAAACAGCTTGTGATGCATACAGCAACAGCGACGCGAAGTCACGTGATTAGCATCACAACCTTATTCAGTTCAAAGAGCTTGTGATGCTGATCAAGCAACTTCACGTTGCTGTTGACGTTTGCATCACGAGCTGGTTGAACAGAAAAAAAAGGCTTCGATTTTTAGTGAGGTGACAGCCGTCACGTCCCTTTCTCCATAAATTTCTTGTACCATAAACGAATTGAAGGACGTGGTGGTGGGTCTCTTCCATACTTAGTTCCGTGGTCTCGATTGGTCTAAACATCTGATTTTCTCAATAAACCAAGAAACACATTGCGCTTTTTCTTGAGGAGTAATCATTTCAGATTTTAATGGGGTTTATGTAACTCAATCGTTACACTTGTAGAAATTTTATGTGACACACATAAAAATTTTAGCTGAAACAATAAATTTTAGTGTCAATGAAAACTTTATGAAATACTGATTAACATAAAACAACCCTCATTGTGTTATCTCATTTTTTAAAGTTGGAGTAATTTTTTTTAATTGTAAAGGGATTTATGGACACCCTGTATTTTTATTTGAAACAAGTCGATCTTTAGATTTGCTTGGTGTTGCAAACTCAATTACAAAATTAATCAAAATTCTCAATTTAATGCTCTATAAACGCATTTTAACAAATTTGCGAAACAAAGTTAAAACGAGTTTGAAATAAACAAGCAAATAAAAAATATTTTTGTTATGCATTTCCCTCTTTTACGTCGCCGTGCCATAATTTCCGCGTCCTTTTGTCTGCGTCTTTATGTCGTAGATCGAATAAAAATGTGTAAAGTATTTATCTCGACGCAAAGCTTTTTAAAGCTCAATTCGAGCTACCCAATCTCGTGTCAAAAACTTCAAAGTCATGTTAGCATTATTGCAATATTATTATCAGCTGTTTTCACCCAGTTGCACATGGCTGAGATTGGGCCACGTAAGCATTTTTACTTACTAATAATTACAATCTATTCTTCGTCTATTTTTCTGGAGTTAAATAAAGCGTTTTGGCGAATTGACCACGTCGTCTTCGGGTTCGGGAATCGTTGCCAGCCTGAGAGATAGCAAAGCGAGTGGTAAAACGGGTTGGACTTCGAAAATATACGATCCGTAATTGTTGTATTCGAAATTACATGTTTATTCACCAAGCTGCCGTGGCCGAAAGACAGCGACGGGACTTTTCGGTCTTTGGGTCAAGATGCGACCTGTCTATCACAAAATGCGACTATCACAAAATGCGACAAAATACACAAGATGCGACCCGATTGGGAATCGAACCCGAGTTTACCGTTCAGTAGCAGACGTTCTCTCCATCCGACCACATATTTGGCACCCACTATTTCGTCTTATCTTTCACGATGTTTGACTTATTGCAATACATCACACTTATGCTTAAATTAATGAATTAGAAATAACTAATCAAACAATTAACGTTAGTTCTCGTAAAAGGAAGCATCATTTATTTGTCTATAAGCAGTTTTCCAGGCTATAAATGGCTGTAAACACTAAAATTGTCCAAATACGTCTAAAAATACTTTTTAGTATCGAGAAATGCCAGAACTACTTTCTCCCTAGGTATTTTTTTTTGATTTTACGCTTTTGATTATTTTCATGCAGTAACAATGTCTATTTTCTATTTTCAATTTCTATTTTCAGATGATTGAGTAATTTCCTTTCGTATTAAGCGCCAGTTTGGAATAGAACATTTGTTACTAAACAATCTCGATATTTGTATTTTTGTTTCAGTTTCCGAGTCGGAAGATGGAGGCGATATATCCATGGAAAATGAACAAACAGGAGAGCCCCGTCCAGAGGAAATGTGCAATGGGAGGTATTTTTAATTTATCTTTTTGACATTCTTTTATAAGGACTTCAACGCCAGAGCGATTTTGAAAGATTTTGCTGGACTAGCTTCGATTGTCTTCCAACCAATATAAGTGTCTCGAAAAAAATATTATGACGTTTGCGGGCCTGAGTTTTTAGTGTGTAATCGTTTGTGTGCTTTCTGGCCTATGAGCTAATAGTGCTATTTTTTAAGCTTCCTTGTTTGAGTGCTTTTAAGCCTGAAAATACGCAAACGATACAACTAATATGTCTTCTTTTAGAGTGATTTACGGTGCTGAGGGTTGGAAAATAGATGAAAAAAAAAAACAAACTGTGATATTGCATCAGATACGAAATAATTTCGTTTTGGTAGCTGACTCAATTTTAGACGTATTGTTTTCTGTACAGCGATTTTTTAAGGTTCTATGTTATTTATTTTGCTGCTGACAAAAAAACGAATTAATTCCAATTACGATACACTATGTACCACTTTATAATGCCCTGGTGAAAGAGCGCATCTGCCTTATAAAAATACGCTTCACACCTTTTTTAAAAGCTGTGACTACTGTATCATTAAATCAGCTTTTACTTCCCCCATTTAAACCTTACAGCAGAATTTTGCAGTTTGATAATTCTATCAATGTTCGAGTGGACAGAACGTCTGCTACTGAAACGGTGGACTCGGGTTCGATTCCCGGTTGAGTGAAACCACAAACCATAAAAATTGATCTTCACAGCTTCCTTGCCTGACGTTCAGCATTAAAAGGGAAAGTGTGAAGCCTCCATCGTGTTTGGTAGACAGGTGGGCAGGTGGCAGCGTGACTCAAACCCGAAAGTTTCCTTCGTTGTCTCCTGACAAAGGCAGCTTGGTAATTAAAGATGTAGTTACTATTACAATTATATTTTTTAGAGACACTCAAAATATTCCTCTCATGCGTGTGGTGCAATCTGTGAAACACAAAAAGAACCACTCCAATACCGTTTTGAAGGCCGGTTGGCTGTTTCACTTTACCAACAAAGATTCTATGGTTAGTCGCCTTATCAACGTGCAATGCATGCAGCAGTTGCAGTATGCATTTGGCATGACGCATGCAAAATTGTGTGGTAATTTCCGATAAAAATTCTAAAGAGCCTGAAGCGCTGAGTATTGAAACTGTTCATTTGGTTGCTTGGTACTGCGCTTAGCCAGTTGCCCCCGCTACTCTCAGTTTTTGCGCACCGAAAGATTTAGAATTTTAATAATAAGTCAATTATGATGTTTTTGACGTTTGCAGGTCAGAGTTTTAATGTTTAATCGTTTTGCGTGCTTCTGGCCTAAAAGTAATCGCCGTTCTGGTGGCTCTATCCTAGGCCTCCGCGCTGATAGCCTTTAGGCCAGAAGCACGCAAAACGATTGAACATTTAGAATTATCAACTCAAACTACACTTATTGTTTTTTTAAGCACAGTTTTTTGAGAAAATGAGGTTCACGTTTGCTCAAAATTTAAGAACAAATTAAGAGCAATGCCAGCCCCCCATGAAAAAATAATGAAGAACATGTGCTAATGCAACACAATTGTAAGCAGTTTTCTTAGCCTTTTCTGTATTGCGATTGTTGATTTGTTTAATTGTTCAGAGAATGATCTATCACTGGGTGGGCAAACTTGTTCAGAGAAAGAGCCGCTTCCGGAAAACCATAAACACCAGCGAGCTGCAAAATCAGTTTACACAAAACAACATAACAGCAATCAAAACACCAGGCGCGTAGCCAGAAATTCGCAATGGGGGTGGGTGTTTTGGAGGCCTGGAGGCGAAGCCCTGCCCCCAGCACACAAACAAATTTTGCAAAGAATAACTTAGTTTTAGGGATATTATGATAAAAATTAATGCTTTTAAAACGTGGCATAGAAATTGGCAGTGCAAACATGATTAAACTTGTTGCATAAATGGGCTGTGTGGGGGTGGCTATTGGTAAAATTTTAGTTCTCTTGTTTACATGCTGGTAAATCATAAAATCCTACAGTTTAATAAAACTCACACGGAGTAGTCTATATTTTATAGAGAAAAATAATTGGGGGGGGCTAATGGAAAATATTTGAGAGAAGTGATTAGTAATTAACTAATACTGAATAGCCTCCCCCCTCTTCCTAAGTTTATAATATTTTCATTGATGAAACTTCTTTCAGCATTTTCACACTAGCGATTAAATTTGATTGCTTATTTTTGTCCATTTTTCAACGTTTTCGTTGATTTGTGAGTATTATTTTTGACAAATTAGTCCTCCCCCGAATATTTGTTTCAAAAGATGCTTTAAATTACTTTTTAGTCCATTCCAGGGCAAAAAAACAGTCTCAGGTGCTAAAAACGTTGTATTTTCCTTACTCTGCATTTTGGTCCACAGGCCAATGGAGGGGCTGTAGCCGCATGGCTACGCTACTGAAAAACACAGTGATTGTTGCTCTACAAGGCAACATTCACACTTGACTGCGCCTTTAAAGTGTTTTACAATTCCGAGAAAATTATTCTACCTTGATTCTCTGAAGTGTTTTTCCTGTAATTCGCCATCACAGTTGGTATAACCTTAGTTGACAGCGCTATGAAAACATATACTTGTTTTATCACTCTAAAATAAGTTTATATCGAAAAATAAAAACAATTTAAAAAACGAAACATATTTATGAACTATAATCTTAATTTTTTTTTGTGATATTACGATTCAATACAAGAACCACAAAATTTACGTCCGCGAGCCGCAGTTTGCCCACCGTTGATATATTACAAAAACAACTTTTAACCAAGCACCAATATAGTTGTCTTACTTTAATCTCCACCAAAATTAAGAACAAATGAGGCCAAAGGTGAATTTACACAGTATCCGTTTTTCGTCCGTTTTTTACGTTTTTGCTTCTCCGTGAACTAGTATGATATATTTATTAATCGTTTGCGTGCTATCTGGCCTAAAGGCTACCAGCGCGGAAGCCTAAGGAAGACCTTAGGCTTCCGCGCTGGTAGCCTTTAGGCCAGACAGCACGCAAACGATTAATAATAAAAAAGCTCTTGCCAGCAAACGTCAAAACATCACAACTAAAATATGATATATTTGTCCGTATTTTTATATGTCCATATCCGCACTAACCTAACTGTCACATACTGAACATACGTTGTCCGAAAAAAGTTTTTTGCGAAGGGCTACAGCCTTATTTTCAAATATCGCTCTTATCGTTCATGCACAAAATTTTTAACAGTCTAGTTAGTGCGGATATGGACTTATAAAATTGCGGATGAAAAAGCGCATACTTTTTCAAGGAGAAGCAAAAACGTGAAAAAAGGGGCGAAAAACGGATACTGTGTAAATTCCCCTCAATAATTCGTGAAAATTTAAGAATAACCAGATTGATCCTAAAATTTACTGGTTATGTGAAAAAGTGTAGTTTTCATGGATATAACTTCATGTCATGTGTTAGGGCCTCCGCATACAACCAAACGCCTAACGGGCCTGCGCCTTATTGCACGGTACGCACATAATAGTTACATATCGTTAGCACGAATCTGTGTTTGTTTAGCGACCATTTCAGTGCTAATTAACTATCATTTTATGACCTTTACTTCCCTTCAAAACCGATTTCGGTGTCTGGCCGCTTATAATTTGCAGTTACACAAACAAACACAGTCTCTCATATCATGAATATCATACATAAGTAATGAATTTTGATGTTCTAGCGTCAGCGAAAAAGGCATTGCTGGAGATTGGACACAAAATCAATTACTCTTTACCGGAACGAAACTGGAGCAAATTACTTTAAGGTAAGTAAAACCGTTGCTGCTTGTGATTCAGTCGATTTACGTATCGTGACATAACGGTGAGGTACACGACAACTGACCGCCACAAACTGACCGTGAACCAACTGTCCGCCAACTAACCCCTATCAATCAGTCGGTTTGCAGTCAGTTTGCGATGTTCAGTTGACTTAGTTCGTAGTGGTGAAACTCTTGTGACTATACTTTGCGTACATACATGCTGTATTATGTTGGTCCTAAGTACTGTCATTTTGTGGACTTATTTATTTTGTACCCACCGGGATTTTTTATATTAAGCAAGGACGAAAATAAAGTCGAAAAGGAACTAAAGAAAAATTTTCAACACTGATATTTACATGCACTTGTGGGATTTGAATCAAACTCTAAGCCTTCAGGATTGAGGGTTCAAACCTCCTAAACTCTGCGCCCTCTTCAGGCACCGGCACTTCTCGAATTTAAAAAATTGCTCCTGTTGTCAAGTGCTATAACTTTTGAGTGGTTCAACTAATCGCTTTGCTTACTCCAAGGTAGATAGAGGTAGTCTTAAAGATGTTAAATGCTAAGAAGTCGAAAACTAGTATATTTGTAAGGCATTTATCTGACGATGCAATAACGACGCTAAGGTGACCATTTTTGTGTCGGCAATGCGTCGTCGACATGTCGCATTAACGTCGGGTTGGATATTTTGTTTTGAATTAGAATTTAATTTACAGAAACTCCTTCACCCGCACTTTTTTTGTTTTGTTTTGAACCTTAAATAGTATTTTGTTAATATTGTGGTATGATTGTTATTCATGATGCTTATCAATTGTGTTTGGAATAACCATTTAAAATTTCTCACTTAGTTTGTTGTGCTTTCTAGTCAAAATTACAGATTAAGCGCAATGTTAAATCGTGTCGGCGTAATCACAGTTTAACGAAGGATTTTGTAATCGATCAATTTTTGAGCTATAATAAAATAGTCCGTAGTAAGCATACTACTAGTATTCATTCATTCATTCATTCATTCTTTTTTTATTCTTGACCACCACAACAATAGCAAATGCATGGTAACACAATAATAACACGTAGAGTCAGGAAAAGGAAGTAGCGACACAACGTCAGACGTTAAGACATGCAGAGGATACTGAACACAAAAAAGCGATTTTTATTTGCATGGTTGCTACACCTGTCACACCAGCTCAAAGTACATTGTAAGCCTAATCAATCACAAACATCAACATACACGCAGGCACACAAGATGGAAGTAAAACTAACGACTGGAGTAGTTGTTCGAATGATTGATAAAAAGAAAAGAGAGGGACAGTGACCAGTGCAAGGCCAGGCACGGTTACGTAGGTGGTCAACGGGTGGCGCAACCGGCCCAAAACTATGTTTAGCTCAGCGGAGCATGGTGAGGAAAGAAAAACCACCCTGAAAATGAAACCTCACCGGGTCCAGAAACCCTTTCAAGTAGCAGCTGGTCATAGCATCAAGACAATAACAATTTTGCAATCGATACATATGCATCAAAACAATTATACACAACATATAGCAATATGAGTCACACCATCCACATTGCGTCTAAATAATTAGCTGGTACAAAGTACCAAACTTGTGATCTCTCCGATATCTTAGTCAGAACGAAGGTATACCCACGAGAGGAACTAAATTTGTGTCTATGCAATGTTGATAATGTGTATCTCACACCAGTTAAGGTAGAGTCCGGTGATACTCAACTTAAACGGCAATGGCTTTAGTCACCTTGCTGTGCGATGTACTGGAAATCACCGGCAAGCAGTTAATTGCCTATTTATCATGAAAGCAGTGAAAGTAGTAGGCTGAATCGAAAGTTTTTGGTCAAGAATTAATGGATTATTGGTGGTTTTCGATTCGTAAATGAGCCAAATAGGATGTTAATACAAACCCTAGGGATTTACCTGCTCTTATATGACTTTCTGCAATAAAAAAATAAATAAAAAAGAGTTTTTTTCTGCTTCACGTACTTTAGTCGCGGTTAAAACGGCGGAAATTAAAAACTACCGGAACAAAATCTATCTCTGGTTCAATCGATTAGCTTCTAATACTAAAACTGTAGACTAGATTTCGATTCGTAGACGAATCGAACCAAATTAAAAATAATATCGACTTAAGATAAAATTCATTTTAAACGTCTCGCACTACATTAGGCCGGCATTATCACTATTGATTGGTAATCTTATTTCAATAGAATTAATGTCTAATACTCAGGCATTGGGTAAATAGTCTCAAAAGGCATTAAAATAGAAGTACAAAATACTGCACCCTTGGTCATTAATTGATAAGTACAAATTCAAAATACGTACTTTCTGGCTACACTGATAAATACAAATTCTCTACATCAATGCATTGAAATACATTTTAAAATACTTCAAATATGTCTTCAAAAAATGTTTAGTTTTTTATTTCTAAAACAATAATTAATATACTGGTACTGGTAGTAGAAATGTATTTGAATAAGATTATTACTTGCTGACGATGATATATCAGTGATGATAGACTTGACATACTGAAGTTAAAAACGTTTGAAATAAACTCTAAGGCTAAATTTTTTTGCCGTTTTTCTGTGCCAAATGGTGTACAAGGTTTCCTTGTTTGGTATTCACAGTGTGGTTTCTCCACTGTGTATGGTGGTAGAAAGCTAGATAGGTGGCTGCTTGACTTCAAGAACGCAAGATCGTTTCACTGTTTCCCAGCCTAGGGGGCTCCATAAACAAAGATGTATTTAAATCGCAAACTATATCTGCGCCATTTTTCCACCGTTCACGTTTAGGCGACTGAAAAAGCTGTGTGGCTGCAGTTAGTTTGGTTCCCGCGGTTTGACAGTGAAATGCTGGATGCGAAGTTTGCAAATGTCGGTGAAGCTCTGACTTTTCATTTGTAAAAACGCAATTGGTAAAGCATTTACTAACAAGAACCGAAACTGCGCATCAAATCACGTATAGAAACCGTGGTTTTTTGCACTGCAACTTTTGACTTAAAAAGTCGAAATGAAAAAATGAAAGTAGCTCAAAATTTTTTCTTCCTGTTTATTTTTTATCATTGGTTGCCATGCACTCAGTGTCCACCCAATCTGACGTGGAAACAGAAACCCAAATAAGGTGCCTAACGTTGGCCTGGTTGGCCAGTTGGTCAGACGTAGCGTGCTTGATTCACGCCGAGGGATGAATGAGCCCTTTTCAATCTTAACCTTTTACAACCCTGCTTACATACCCGTTTTTCTTGATTCGGTTTTAAATTTCGATTTCGAGTTTTTTCCAAGAATTTTTCAGGAACGTTCCATAAAAGGAGAAAATAGGCAAATAAAAGAGTAATTATTTCGCTTCAACTTACAACTCTAGAAAACTATTGTTTTGGTATTCTTGTTCTTCGAACGATTTGGTTCCGTTCAAATTAGTCTCTATAGTTGCATGCTCGTCGAAAGTTAAAAATAGTTCAGTGAGCAAATTTTTGCTATGTTGCTGATAATGGGGATTTTCTGGCAGTGCAGTCGTTCTCACGATCTGCTCGCTGTAATCAAATTACTGCTACAGAAGCCACATACGAGAACATTATTCACTTGCGGTTTTTCGGAATTTTTTAGATTTGAAATTAAAACTTATAATTTGTTATTCTGCGTCGGTACAATGCAATCACTAATGCATTAAGGCGCCGTTCATTTTTTCCCGAGAAATTTCGGTCAATTATCTATAGAAAGGGGATGGATATTTTTTGGTAATTTCCAAAATTTTGACGCACATTTTTAGGATAATCCGTAATAAAGACGATTGCAAAGAATCCTTATCAAAACTTTGAATTTTTTGACGGAAGAGCATTTGATCTCAATGTATTTTTGGGCAATCACCAAAAACTTAGATAATGATCATTAGAAGATTGAAAAATAGAAGCCTCGAAGCTCTCAAAAATTTCAACGCTTTGTTAATGTTTCAGCCCTTTGACATTAGACAGCGAAATAATTTTACAATATTTGGGGCAAGGTTGATGCTTCACAGATCACATCGCTTTGTTTAATGCTGAGTGACCAGTTGGGGAGCTGTGAATACCGATTTGGGGGTTTAGTTTCACTCAACAATTAAAACTTAATCTTTTGGCTTTCAAAAAAATGCTCTCTGCATTGCAGCCTAGCTGGCATTTTCACGTAGAACTTTATAGGAAATCCCGTTGAGTGAGGTGTTGGGTGTGACGTTGGAAAACCCACCCGAATCCGGCATTCCTCATTATTCATTCCGAATCCAAACCTCCAGAGCGGATTATTTTGTCGGAGATGACTCCGGAGAAAAGTAAGTCCTTTTAAAGTTTAAGAAACACGAATACTCAGTCAACGCAATTTTGCGCATTTTTAAACCAGGTCTATCTATTGAAACTCAACAAAATAGCATAACTCGACAACAATTCGTGGTCCAGCTTTGGAAAAGCTTCTACTACCTATATATTTGGCTGGGGCTTGAACTGGATCAACATTGCTTTACTTCATCCAGAGTTTAAAAAAAGAGCCAAAGCAGTGGTGCACATTTATTATAAGCGTTATGGCTTACCATTATAGTCATTATCAATCCTATTTAAATATATTCAGTATTTGAAAGTCAGTTTTATAGTAACCCAACTTCTGGCAGTGCTCGGCTAACTTCTAAGTAAATTTCGACTTGTATGTCAGCACTAGAATTGGTAGATTTTCTGCAAATATTCACCAGTTACATGTTGCAAAATTGGGACTGCATAACGCCGCTTTCTTGATGCCCCTTTATGTTGCATTATAAATTGTTCAGGCAATTTGTGACAGCAAGAAAGCTTTTTTGTCTTGGGATTTCATAGCAGTCATTAAAGGTTTGACAGTTCCGCGTATAACCAAAACTCATTGTCTGCGATGAATTAAATTTTTGGGTAGCTGCTTGACGCGAAGACCTTTCCTTAGACGGTCACTTCGCTGTCTCCCGTCGAGATTGCATGTTACTGTAGTGTACATGTTAGAAATTTTGTTGTGGTTCTTTTTTTTTGCTGTTTTTTCGGAAATAGAAAAAATTGTATGTATGATCAATATGAGCTTGTATAGACGTTGATTGTGCGATAGCACTGCTAAATTTTGTCCTCGTTCATTGTGCTAAGCAAAATTTTATCAAAATTTTTCTCTGTTTTGTCTGCCGTCAAAATGGCTAAATTGTTTCATTAAGAGACAGGAAAACTCCATTTCCTAGCCAAAATCATAATTGTTTTTGTGTGCGAATTGCATACCTATTCAAATTGCTATGCTATTTTCGGTATTTTTGAGATATTGGTGCTTCAAATTAAGGCAGATAATTTGCTATGTTGTTACGGTTACATAAATGGCCAAATTAAACTAAATTATTCATAATACATTGTCGTGTAAAAACTGGTTTATTCTTATGTTTCATGCTTAATGGAGTTCGTTACACGATTTCAAACGTTTTTTGACGAAAAAATCAATTTTCAATGCTTATTGTTTTAATATTTCGACTCGTGTAATTTTATTATCAGATTATAATTCATTTTTGCTTGACTGATAAAGTGTTATTTCAACATAAAAATTTGAAAGCTTACTGAAAATTCACTACTTTCTAGGAACAATAAGAATATTTTTATGTGTGCTTGCGCTCTTCTGTAACTGCTTCGTAATCTCAGTGTTATTGAAAAGTGGTTGATAATAGATGTAGTCACATTGTTTTTTGCTAATCACCTGGTGTCCAAATTTTCTCAAGACATTTGTACCCAAAGCTGTAAAAATACATTTGTATGGCCTAAATTTTTTAGTATCGCACTTTAAACGTGTCATTTTTCACAAATTTGTTGACTTTTCTAAAGCTGTGGATACCATATACCCAAAACTTATTTGACCTTGATCCAACAAATCGCTGACAAAAATCATACCTCAGGTAAAAGCATTAAAAACCTTACAGTCTGTGTCACCCTTAACGGATTTTCAGAGGTTAGCTTATTCAAATTATTTTAATTATTGAATGATTTGAAAAAGCTAACCCATGAAGAACCATTCAAGGGTGAAACAAACGGTAGGGTTTGTAATGTTTTATTGTAGAGTGCTTAATATTTGACACTGGTTTTTATATGAATTGCATGAGTTAAGCTACATTTATTACTCCATTTTATTCGTCTATTTTATATCAAACGCTGATTTTTTTACTTCATATAAATAAAGAGCATGCAAAATCAATTTTAAAGAGGAACAAAGTGTTTGCCAAGGCCTATTGATGGTTACATTATGGGTTATTTTAAATCAATAGATTGCACCAAGATTTTCAGGTTGCTTATGTACTTCATGGAACACTGAGACATTTGTCAAAAACGAAAATGATTGAAAAAGTGATTTTTAAAAATTAGGATAAGACCTGTGGCAGTAAAAATGAAATATCTCTTTGTTCAGTCTTGCAATGGACTACCTCACGTATCTTAGTACAGATTGTTTCGTATGCAAAACAGGCATAATTTGTTTGAATTCAATCTAAATATGGCAAACGTCGTTATACCGAACTTTGCAACGTAGTTTAAAATTATTAATTAACCAGTGATTTAGGATTTGAATTTAATTATCCAGAAATTTGTAAGCCCAAATCAGCTTTTTGCTTGCCCCAGCAATGATTTTAGCTGGCATTATGAAATCTAAATATTGGAGACATGCACTTCGTTAGTTTGTTTTAAGTCGTGAATTTTTGGATTTTCTAATCTTTGACAATGATAAGTAAGTACATCCGGTACTTCATGTCTAGTGCAATTGGCTCTAATTCAACCCAGTTGGCGATAGGAAATAACCCAATGAACCCGATTTTGCGGCATTATCTATATTACCATACTGAGCCAAATCAAATGGATAAATTGATTGGGGCACGTTTTCGTTTATGAAATTTTTTAAGTAAAAAAAAGAAATACGTCATGATACGACAGCTAAGTAATTGCTTTTTTTGAGATGAGTTTCACTAGTTACTTTTATTTGCTTTCTATTGGCAGGTTTTTCGAACTCTGGCGTATCAATTTCAGTAATTGTAAATACGAGTTGCCTTAACCTGGAGATAGTGAAGGGACCTTTCGGTTTTCGAGTCAAACTGCCACCCGCCCATCTGTCTAACACACACGGTAGGGGCTTCACACTGTCCCTTTAGTTGCTGAACGTCAAGCAGGACGGCTGTAAATACCAGTTTTTGTAGTCTTTGGTTTGATCCGACCCTGAATCGAACCAGAGTCTGCCGCTTTAGCAACAGACGCTTTATCCACTCGACCACTGATCTTTTTTTCGGTTTGATTTGAAATGCGGTAATCGTACTTAAATTAGGATTTTTTCCGGAAAGCTTGTACGAAAAAACGACTATAATGAAGTTGACTCTGTTGAAAGTCGTGTTAAATTCTGAACCACCTCAAAATTGTTTGTTACAATTTTTGCTTAAGGTAAATTTACACAGTATCCGTTTTTCATCCGTTTTCGTCCGTTTTTTTTACGTTTTTGTTTCTTCTTGAAAAAGTATGCGCTTTTTCATCCGCATTTTTATAAGTCCATATCCGCACTAAGTAGAGTGTTATATATAGATAAAAATTTTGTCCAAAAATTTTGTGCATGAACAATAAGAGCGATATTTCAAGTGTACACTTCACAAAAAATTTTTTTCGGAAAACGTTTGTCCAGTATGTGACTGTCTGGTTAGTGCGGATATGGACTTATAAAAATGCGAATGAAAAAGCGCTCACTTTTTCAAGAAGAAGCAAAAACGTAAAAAAACGGATACTGTGTAAATTCACCTTTCCGAGAGACAATCGGTTACCAATCAAGACGTTTTGTCCGATTGGTGAAATTTCTATGAATTTTTCAAGTTATTAACATATAGCCCAATAGCTCAAAGTGGCTATTTGGCATAATTCAAATTTCAGGTGAAATAACTGTCTTCTTTTTTGTTATTTTCTTTTTAATTTGGCAGAGAAGCGAATGTCGAAACGCATATACGAGTAGGGCAGCGAAACTAGCATAAATACGGTAAACTTTCGATCATGACCTGGTTTACACCTGGCATAAAAATTGAGCATACGGGTGTGTCTTTTTCTATTTTAATCAAATGCAGTGCGTACGCCGGAATACTGAATTTTTGTTTGCTCGAATGCTCGCAATTTTATGCGCAGTTTAGACGGGTCCACGACGACTTTCTTGCTTAACGTTCCGCGCTTAAAAGGCGCAGCATGAAGCTGCCACCGCGTGTGTATTAGACTGGAGGCAGCTTGACTCGAAGACGGAAAGGTTCCTTCGTTGTCTCCTGGCCAAGGCGACTTGGTGGATAAAGATATAATTACATTACATTACCGCCACCAACTCTTCGTAAAACAACTGACCGCCAACTAACCTTTACTCTGATGTTGGTGGTCAGTTGGTAGGTTGTTGACTTGGTTAGAGGTTTCGACCGGACTTCAAATTTTTATGATTTTATACGAACTGTTTTACACTCGTGAATTATACGCAATTTTTTTTTCGGAAACCCAGTTTCAGAGCGATCAACGAAATTATGTTTTTTAGGGTGTAGTTGAATTTAAGCTTGCGTTTTAGTTTAACTCGATTTTTCAGATAGTTAGCGCACGGTACGATTATGTTGCTTTTTCTTGTTCCGTAGGTCCTTCACTCCAGTTTGTGTGAAATGGGCTCAAAAATACCTGCCTTTAGCAGTATGCGAATTTAGTAACGATATACCAAACTTTTCGAAGTTATATGTCTTTTTACCGAGTCAAAGTTACCGGGGACTGTATAAATTTTTGTTTTGTCTTGAAATTTTCATACAAGTCAAGTGTATTCAAATGTTAGCATTTTATAAGAACCGCTCCAGCTGTCTTGCAGTAAAAGATTAGGTCAGATTTTAGAAATGGCAAAAACGCAGACGGATAAGTAGCATTTTCATTGACTACAGATAAGCAGTATTTAATATGTGTCATTAAAGTCAAATTGTTTGTTTTGTCTTGTCTTTGTTGAATTAATGATAAAACGCATTGCCAGTGACTTTGCCAACATATTGTGTTTATGTTATTGCGTCAATGTGCCAAAATGCTCGATTATATTGTCAAGTTCCGGTTTTAAGAAATGGGCTGATGTTTCGCGCACTTCAGTAGCCGTTTTTCTTTTGCTTTTGTCCGTTTTTCTCTTTAAACCGATCAGTGGTCGAGTGTATTGAGTGTCTACTTCTGAAACGGTAGATTCGGATTCGATTCCCGGTCGGGTCAAATCAAAGACCATAAAAATAAAAATTAATATTTACAGCTCTATTGCTAGACGTTCAGCATTAAAAAGGGACAGTGTGGCACCTTGACTCGAAGACCGAAAGGTCCCTTCGCTGTCTCCCGGCCTAGGCAAGTTGGCGAATAAACTGTAATTACAGTTAAATGCACGCTTTTTTATTCGCTTTTACATATATCCATAGGTGGGCACAAGTCCGTTAATCGTTAATCCGTTAATAACGAAGCTAACTTTTTCATTAACTCGTTAATCCGTTAAAAAGTTTTTTCATGTTAACGGACTAAATTAACTTCCGTTAAGTGCTGTTAACGGACTAAAGTAACTTTCGTTAAGTTCTGTTAACTTCCGTTAAGGTTTTTATCGTTAATATCTTGCCGCTTCGTTGTGCATTTGAACTTGTTTTTATCTTGAAATTAGATTAGACTGTAAAATGTATCTTTCAAAACACAAAAAGACCACCAGAGCAATAAAAATGTCCTTACAATCAGCTCAACAGCGTCAATACGTGTTGTAGAAGCGAGTGAAAAAAAACGAAATGTAAATTACATGCAAAATGTTAACGGATTAACGGACTTTATTAACTTCCGTTAATTAACGCTGAAAATAACGGATTAACGTTAACGGAGGTGTGAAGTTTGTTAACGGACTAGTGGTTAACGAAGCTAACGTTTTGCATTAACTTGCCCACCTATGCATATATCTCGTTAAAAGGTTAGACGTTGTACAATACAGAAGTTTAGTTTAGATTTGACTTTGCAGGATTTCATGTAATATAAGATCTACTTGTTAATTTGACGTGGGCCAAAGACCATCTGTTTTAAACCCATTTCATCGCACTTATTAGCAATGACAAGCACAAAAAAGTCATTGGCGCCATTCAACTTGTTTGCATACTTTATTTCCGTCCATAGATAGCTTTTCATCTATTTAGTTTGATCATGCGCGCTAAAATCCTAGGTGCGAATTACTGTAGCTTAGTCAGGTGGATAGTTCAATGATAAAGTGCTTCATTGTCCATTTAACACTCCTGCTTTGTACTATAAATTCATACAGGGTCTGAGGTATAAACTATTCCCAGTCTGGCCAAACCTAACTTGAAATTGCTAGATAAACTCCGAAGCTTGACGTTGAACTAAGAAAGTAAAGCCCCCTATTGAGGGTGGCGCCAAGATTGGCGGACCCAAAGACCACGTTCAAGGTTTTTCGCTATGCCCAGGATCAAGGATCAAGTTTAAATGAGACAACCTAGTAGTGTAGTAATACACAGCGGACCAGTTTTGATCTGGTAGCTAAACCAGGTTTCTAATCGTGCCTTTTTTGACTTTTGAATTCAATCCAACCGCCTATCTTGATGAAAATGGTAGAGTTTGTGATAAAAAAGTTGTGATGATTATTTTCAAAGGGTGCTTGTCCTGTGGCCACCATATCAAACAATTAGCTATACAATTAACTCGAGCTTGTTCGGTGAAAAGAAGAATAAACTTGAACTGGTTAGCGTAAAACAACCGTATGAGACGAACTCAAATAATAATATTGGATCAACGCACATAGTGTGATATCAGTATCACTGATGAGACGATCACGCCATAGGAGTTAGCCAGTCAAAACTCAATGCGAAAATCAAAAAGCTAATTATAGCATTACGTTTAAAACGTAGTATCAAATCGCCGCAAATTTTTCCAAGTTCGATGCTGCTGAAATTTTTATGCTTAAAACTGCTTAAAGGGGGTTAGGAAGAGTTTTTCTATTTTGACCAACTCTTTTTTCGGTGTGAGCTGTTAACAATAACAGCAATGCAATATTTGTTATTAGCTTTCTGCGCGCCGCTATTTCTATTTAGAGCAATTAGACGTATTCAGAGCAATTAGACACATAACAGATCACTGCAAGTATTTTAATTATTTGCATTTTTTGGTGGTCTGTTTTCGTTTTGCCCTATATTTTAGCCCAGGTATATTTACTCAATATGTCGTTTGACTGTTGAGTTACTGCGGTCTGGACAAATACGCGACAGGTTTTGCATCGTTTTATAATCTATTCTGATCGCATTTGTTCCCAAAACAATAGCGGCAGCAGTGCTCATTATGTAAATATAGGCAATCTTAGCCGTACGTTGCAGAAAAGAACGCATTCTTTCATTCAAACTATCGTATGTTTTTTGTTTTTCTGTACAAAATGATTTTCACTTTTATAAAATCAGTTTTGTGCAATCTAATTCTTTGTGGCGCACTAGTCACTACGTGCTCGTTCTCTTGAGTGGGTGATTTTGTGCGTAAATTTCAGACGTCACAATATAACGCATATGTTAAGCTGAAGTTGCCTGAGTCAGAATTGGGCGAAGGTCTTTTGGTCCTCGAGTCAAGTTTATCACCTGTCTATCTCTCACGATGGAAGCTTCAAGCTGTCCTTTTGATGTCAAGCCTCAAGCAGGAAATAGTGCGTTTGAAAGTTTCGAAACCATATCTCCCGATGGCCAATTTCCGAAGTGTATTGTGTCTTTTAGCACTTTGATTAACCATTTTAGACTGGCATCGCTACCCGAACCGTAACTCGAATGCATGGTTTGGTAGAAAAAGAATAGAAGAATACGACGCGAATCAACCTCGGACGCTAGACTTTTGAGACACTCACTTTCCCAAAGGGACAACAGCCGCGACGGTGTCGAATCTTTAAAATGTATTTATTTAACTTGAGATAAAGACAGAAAAGCGATAGATGGTAACAATATAGCAACAATTCGGAAAAATCCGCAGTGAACTCGGACTTAAGGCAGTATGAATGCAAAGTCTTCCAGGTTTACAAATTTTTGCACTTAATCCTTTAGCATTTTCCTCATCCTATTATGTAATCGTAGCAAATCAAGACTAAGTAGCCTTCAAAATTCTTTTTTTTTTACAGTTCCGAAAACATCATGCAGTGGTACTACGCTATCCAACAAGCTCTAATGCCAGTAGAAGCACGAGTGGAAAGAAGTGAGTAAATAGTGCCAATTGGTTAAACATTAAAATTGCTCGTTAACGTTGGGGTAAAAAAAGTTGTTATTTTTGAGATAAAATTTACTTTGTCAGTAACTTTGATCCAGGGGTGTAACCAGGATTTTGCTAAGAACAGAAGTTAAACTTGAACCCAAAACTAAAATTTGTCTGCGTGTCACAGCCAGGATTCTGGAAAAAATACATTTAAAAGTGTGTCTGTTTGGCTTAAATTTTCTTTGCAAGTTGACTAAGCAAAGCCCCCTTTGTCCTCCTGACTACGCCACTGCTTTAAACCAAGTAAGTATTGTGGTCGTTTTAATTAAAAGTACGTCTTTGTAGACACCATAAGTACGTCTATTTTGCAAGTTCTTGGAAATGGAATTATACGTGTTAATTTTTTAGCATCTCATGAGATTTCGGCACTAAACAATGAAATGGAGCAAGCTACAGATATCAGTCACGTAAGTTATACCTGCCTTTGTCATAGGATTTAGCTACTAAAACATCTTTCCGGTAGCCTGTAGACTTTCAGCTGTCCATGCATCACACTGCCATTTGTTTGCTTCTTTTTTGAACCATCAGTTCTTTCTGCTATCACAAGAAATAATTTTTAAGTACGCATATAGGTTGTACTGTGGTAGGATTCTTTTCGCCATAAAGTGGAGACAAAACTACTTAATTTGTCAAGACGAAAAAAAACAAAGATTAAACATTCACGACACGTTTGGTTTGCCTGGTCGAAGATGCCTGGCTATTGTGTGTCGATGAGAACATGACACTCCAGAAATCCTACAGAGCTCCAGCTGGCCTGGTTAACCTGGGTGAGAAAAGTAGCCAGTTCTACATCGCTTAAATAGTCGTGCCACACCACGGACACTGACGATGGTAGCCCCTTATGCCCTGCTGTGTGGGTGACTTCGCTATGCTGTTCCGATCGAAGCACGGGTACCACAACATGATGGCCTGATAAAAAAATTTGTGTTAAAAACTGACAAGACCCCCCTCCCAAGACCTGTTCTGTGTTGTATGGTTAGTCATTAGACGAGTATTTAGTTTATCCGAATTATCCAGTCAAGGAATCAGTAAAACATGTACATAAATTGGTCTTCAACAGTTTGTTTTACCATTGGGGTTTTCAGGCGGGCTACAGTAACTGTAAACATTAAAAAATTGAGGCAATGAAAGAACTTGGTGAAAAGCTGAACTAACGAGTAAATTTTCTTCCCTCTTCCGTCCCCCGGTTCGCGGTCAGGTCGGGAGAGCCACAGCGACAGTCACCGCTCCCGCCAGAGGCAAGCAAATTTGCTGATTACGGTCGCTCACCCCCATGGCACAGCTAGCATAACAGAATGCTGGGATAAAAGAGCGGACAAAACAAAAACTTGGCGTGCAAGCTGCATTATTAAAATTATGTGACGAGTCAAATCTGTTTTCCGGTTTGTGTGTTTAGTCAAATTTGTTCTCAGGTTTGTGTGTGGATTTTAGTGTGAAGTCAAATCTATTTTCAGGTTTATCAAATCCACCCCGACGAAGTCTTAGGTTCTGGTCAATTTGGGATCGTCTACGGGGGCAAGCACAGGAAAAGGGGATTCGATGTGGCCGTGAAAGTTGTCGATAAAAAACGCTTCGAACACAAAGAGGAGAGCCAACTGCGACATGAGGTTGACATTTTAAAGGTAACACCCCATTATGATAACTTTAAACTTTGCCGAAAAGATGCATTTTTGTTTTGCAATCGCGCCAAAGCGTAAATTCTTGACAAAGTTTTCTGAAAAATGCCTATAGAATTAAAAAAAAAAGCTGAAAAAATTTCCTGAAAATGCTGCAATCTCTTTTTTTCAAGTGGATGGAAAAGGTACCGGTAACCATATCATGTGGGAGGTTTAGACAATGGTTCCACTGTAATTTCAAATTAAAGTAAACCACTAAATTAGGCAGTGGGCAAGCCAACTCGAGTGTAGAATACACAAGACTACAGAAATTAGTTTGAGGTCATCAAAATTATCAACAGTGAGATGTCACCTTTTGTTGTGACTTTTTGCTTCAATCTTAGACATCGCATCATAGATTATAAGTGTTTATGAATCGGAATGTTATTATTTTGGTTTAGTCGCGCTCAAGCGTGGGACCTATATATAATGCTCATGTGATGCGATGACCAATCACGAACGAGGTTTGTTTCGTAGCAGTTTGTTTTTATGACGTCATGATTTATTTTGAAACTTCACAGTTCACTCTAAAAAACGAAAAAAATCTGGTGTCCAAATGAAGTTCGTCATAGCATCGCAATGTAAAGTTCAGTTCAGCCGGACCAGATAGAGAAAAATGAAACCATTTGTTGCATTAACTTTTTCATTTGCTTGTTGTGATCTGCTGCATGACACAACTTTCATATTAGAATGAGTGGCTACTGGCTCCATTCATAATCAGTATTGCTTCAAAGCTGTAACTTTTGTATCAATGAATACTTTTTCGCGATTAGCTACTTCAAATCACGTGATCAACACAATCAGTTTGTAGGGTCAGGAAAGTTTGAGTAACCTTTTGGCACTTCGACGTAAAAGCTTACATAAAAAATGGAAAATTCAAGAAAAAATTTGGAAAAAAACGTAATTCCACGATTTTCGTGATTACTAGTTGTGCATTCAGTGATGGTTTATTTTTCTTTCCACGAAAAAATTGAAAAAAAATTTCAAATTGGACCTTTAACGATACGTTACCAAGAGCGGTACTGCAAAATCACTGGAAGTGAATTGGGAAATCTTTCATACTTTACAAACTACGACAGAGTTGAAAGTAAGTGTACAAACAACCCCGTAGGTTGCAATGTAAATTCGAGAACGCTTCCTTAAGCCGGTGAATTAGTATGTCCATGGGCTTGATGCCACCGCATTCTACGATTGTGGAAGATAGCAAAATTGTAATCAAAGATTCAACTAGATCTTTCTGTTGGTACATTCCGTTCTGAATAAAGTGTTTGCTCTTCAAACCTGATTCAATGTAGAATAAAAAGCGTTTTTCTAAAGTGTTACGATTCCATTCTCTGGTAGAACTGAAATAACCCAAAACCAGAGCAATAACCAAGCTGAAAATATACCGTCTGAATAAGCTAAATATACTAAGCTGAATAACTAAGCTGAAATATACCGTCTGGGGTATATAATCTAGATATTATGTATTTAGCTAATTGGTAAGGTGGACCAAACTTTTTGATTTGTGTTCTGCATTTTTTGAGGATCGAAAACTAGCATAGGCCCAATAATAATATACTGTAACTTCGAAAGGGGTTGACGACAACTAGAGCTATATCCATCATTAAGCCGCTTTAAGCGGGACTAAAAGACCCTTTTGATCGAACCAAGTCAACTGGCCTCTGCAAACTAATCGCGAACCAACCTTGATGTTGGTGGTTAGTTGACTTGGTTTGATAAAACGGGTCTCTTAGATCAGCCTCAAGTGGCTGGATAATGGATTTAGTTCTCAGCCGCCCAAATCGTATTGGAGACGAAGCCAATTTAAACGAGCCAGGAGGAGTTTTTCTTCCTTTACATTGTTCTTGAATAAATTCGAATTAAAAATTTACATTGTTGAAAAACCGGCCAGTTGGTCGAGCGGTAACGCGTTCGCCTCTGGAGCGGGAGGACTAAGGTTCAAATCTGGGGTCGGTCAAATCGCACACAGTGTTGCCAACGGCTCGCCACTGCTGCGGCATTTCTTCGAAAGAAGCTGTGTTGCCCGCAGGCGCAGTGATCCGGAGATGGGCCCCGCAAACTCGTTCCACGCAACGGCGTAGTATAGCCAGTATAATGAAAGACTTAATTGAATGAATTCGATATTGAACTGCAAATCTTTTCAGATACTGGACAATCCTGGTATAGTGAAGCTTTACAACATGTTCGAGACACCGGAACAGATCTTTGTAGTGATGGAAAAACTCCGAGGCGACATGCTAGAAATGATATTATCGAGCGAAAAAGGCCGTCTACCGGAACGAATCACTAAATTTATGGTCACACAAGTACGCTTCAGTTCTAAATTGATTTTCTATCAAATGTCTGTAACTGCACAGATCTTAACTTGATATAGCGCCTGCTGTTTGTTATTTTTGCAGATTTTGATATTTTGAACTGCTAGTTATGGTTTAACGCAAACTTAAAAGCAGATGTCGTTCGTTGCTTGATAGGTCGCGCTATTTTTCTCTGAGCGCTATTTTTATGCACTATTTTTTAGGATTTTGCGCTACTACCACAAACATAGTAAGTTTTGAACATTGTTTGGCTTTTCGCTATTTTCAGGGTTTTGCGCTACTTCCTTGACCATAGTAAGTTTTGAACATTGTTCGGCTTTTCGCTATTTTCAGGGCTTAGCGCTACTTCCCTAACCATAGTAAATTTTGAACATTGTTCGGCTTTTCGCTATTTTCAGGGCTTTGCGCTACTTCCCTAACTATAGTAAGTTTTGAACATTGCTTAGCTTTGCGCTATTATCTAGATCCTGATGGCTTTGCGGTATCTCCACAAACACGACGTTGTTCATTGCGACTTAAAGCCCGAAAATGTCCTCGTTTCAAGTGATGACCCCTTACCACAGGTGAGATGACTCTTTGCTATGTATGTTGTTAAAAGAATTTACGCACCGAGTGATACAGGATAAAGCATGTCACAAAGGTGCACTTAAGTTCAGAGTGATCATTGAACAAGTCCCCCATCAGAATTTTGCGCCCCCACCATCAAAATTGGAACATCTACCAATCACCGCAACATTAAATCGGTTATCAAAGTTTGAGAATCCTTTAACAAACAACCGTTAAACTTTTTGAAAAAGTACCCCCCCTTTTTCGCCAAAAATGATTACTCAGCACATTTAATAGATACAGAAAAAACTATTGTAACATGAATGGCGATTGCTAATTGGGTGGTAAAGAGTCTTTAGGGTCGAGCAACTAGCTAAATTGCCAACCTAGTTCCAAGTATTGACATTTTTTCAAGCTTGATAAAATGTTGGATGTTGCGTGAGTACTCTAGGGTTGAATTGAGCTTAACCGCCTTGCGAAATATTTTAATTTTTTATCCATTTCCAGCTGAAGGTATGCGACTTCGGATTCGCTCGTATAATTGGACGAAAGTCGTTCCGGCGTTCGGTAGTTGGCACACCTGCCTATCTTGCCCCTGAAGTGTTACGTAACGATGTAAGTTCACTACTTCAAAATTTCTTTCGTCAATAATTTCCAGATTAATGTATAAAGCCATCAAAGTTTTACTGCTTAATTTGTTTTAATTTATTAATTAATTTATTAATGTTGTTTAATTGTTTGATTTAATTAATCCATCATAGTTTTGTTTAATTCATGTATTGTTGTAATTTTTGTACAAGTACCACTAGAGCCGCATTTACAGGGTGACTTTTTTGCGGCGCGATTCGAAGATTTTTTTGCGCGTAAAATCTCTCTCGCAGAGTGGTAACTCACTCAAAGCGAAACTCGCTTGCAGCGGTCGCGTCTGGCAAGAGTCGCTGCCGAGTAAGTAACACCTGCAATTTGCGATGCCGATTATATTTTGTGCGACTCGATGCAAGAATCGTTCTCGCGCGATCACTTACACGAGGTTGTTGTTGTTTTACCGGGCTGCTTCCGAGGGATGGCAGCCTCCTATGTCCATAGAGTACACAAGAGAATCACCCTTAGCACAGAAGTGCTACTGGCATAAGATAATCCCGGAGGTTGGTGGCCATTTCGATCCCTGCACAAAGCAGGGCACTCCCACCACTCGACGGCGACCACCGTTGGTGGGTCTTGAAAAGTGCTGCCAGATGCATAAAAGGGGTTGAAACAACATCGAAAAAAAAGCTTCTCATTACTACTAATAGCAATAGTAAGAGTCGACTCGCATCAAGTTAGTCTAGCCAATTGAGAAAGTCTTCTGGCTCGAGAAATACAAGAAGAAAGAAATTCCAAAAGGCATGGTTCCCAGAAGGCGCTGCTAGCGGGAGGCCAATTCTGCAAGACCCAAAAGTCAAGCAGCTCAGTACCGATAGTTGACCATGCCGAGTACCCAACAACCGCCTCTTACGGTTCGCTGGATGGGCGGCTTCGCTATTCTGCCCCGGTGAAGCACGGGGTACTTACACGAGGTCGATTTCAACGTCGGTCTCGAAAGTTCCAGGACAAAGTCGCGCCCGTGTAAACAGCAAATCGTAAACAATTTACGAGTAGCACAGGCGTAGCGCAATGCATTAATGCTTTGCGAGTCGCTGGTTGCGATTATTCTAAATTTACGTCATAAAATATTGCGGTCATAGAACTAAACACTAGTGCTTTTACCGTATTTAATAATGTGATTTCGGTACTAAATTTATTTTAGTTAAAACGCAGAATTAATGATTTTTTTTGGATGCTGGCTGTGGCCTACCTGAGATACCGCAATCAAGAGCTGATAAGTGTGAAGCCAATCAAACAGGATTTTAAACCTTTATGAAATGTTTGGTTAATTAACTGCACCGGTAACGGTATCTTAATTCAATTGTATTTTGCTTTTATAATACAGTATGTCTATGTACACTTTGTGTTTTTATAAGAACCAGAAAGTTTCAAGTTGAGGCTGGCTGTTCTTAATTTTTTGCCAATGTTTAGCCTCAGTTGCTCTTAATTTGTTCCTAAATTTTGAAAGCATCGATGTCGATTATGGCGACCATCTTTCATAGTTCCTTGTACTCTTCTGTGATTGAAGAAACGCTTTTTTTTGCTGCTTTCGCAGCATCGTAAAATTGCGAAAAGTGAGCATTTGTTTTGGTTTGAACAAGACCCAAAAAGTCTTTTAGTTACCTGCGCAGGGCGTAATAGCACTCTATGGTCTCAGTTTTGTTGCAATTTTGCTTGTAAAGGCTAGAAAATTTCTCAAACCGTATCGTTTTGAATGAGTATAGAATTAAGTTTTTTTTTGATTTGAAATTTATGCTGTTTCGGTTGTTCTCAATATTATTTTTTGTAGCTGAAGCTGGAGTTGTTTCTAATTTGTTCTCAACTTCTGAGCAAAAATGAGCCTCGAGTTCTGACAAAATTGTTCTTGCATAAAAAAGTGTAGTCAATTTTGTTATTGCTAATATTCTGGCATAGTAAAAATAAAAGTTTAAAATCTGAGAACTCTAGAGAAGCTTAGACAACGAATGCACAATAATGGCATTTGGACGATATACTGTATTTTGGAAATGAAGGTGCTAGGAGCATACGCTCACACCGTATGCTCGTTCGTTGGGTCCAGCATCTTGCATACAAGTACCATCCACTGTTTTTATCTGCTAAAAACGTTTGGCGTTTTGCTTTCTTTTCTGACCCGAGATTGGTCATAGCCTACCGGTATCTCTTGCGGTTAAGATAGCCACAGTTACGTGGAGAAACACAACACAGACTGCACCGTATTGTAATTACACGTTAATTTCATGAAAATGCTGTTACTAATCAAATCATGCTCTCAATTTCAGATGCAGCACCTTTCTCAAAATTTGAGTAGTTTTACGGCGCTTTTTCACGTAATTAATGTCAGAAGCAAGTTTTGACCTGAAGTCACCTACGCATTTTTGCACTGTTCGCAATAATTCATCCGCACTGTACTTACTGTAATTGCCGAGTATTTAGCAAATGCATGCGCTGCTTATTTTATTATTGCGGATATTGGTGCTTTATAACTGCTGTGGTTTAGTAGCACCATAACAAAATAACAGGAAAACACAGATTAATATATGAGCGCTATATTGAATTTTTAAATGTTGCTTTAATTAAAAAGAGCCAGTACTTCTGTAACGACAGCAGGCGCCTGGTGTTACTGCGGAAGAGCTCCAAAAGTAAACGTATAGAGACAAAAATAAAAGTTAGCAGTTAGCATTTCATATAATATAACAGCACAGATCTACTATAAAATATAAAATACTTATTCACAATTAAGAAAATAAATAATATGAATTTGTCAGTCACACACGCTTGGAAAAAACGAAATTTCAAAAGTGTTTTTAGAATTAACCACACTAAAATGTTGATAAATTTTATTACCGGTATTTTTTATTATCAAATATTATGTATAACCAAACTGGCTTGTAGCCAGAAATAAGCATTGGGGGCTGTTTTGGGGTCTAAGGGCTCCGAACCCAGCACTCGAAAATTTTGCATTTTTTTTGCAAAAATAATTTAATTTTAGAACTATTTTGATAAAAAATAATGCTTTTAAAACGTGGCATAGAAATTGGCAGTGCTAAAATGGGCTATGTGGAAGTTGGCTAATGGTAACATTTTAGTTCTCTTATTTAGCTGCTGGTAAATCATAAAATTGTCTAGTTCAATAAAACTCACTCGGAGTAATCTATTTCGTCTATACTTCATGGAGAAAAATAATTAGGAGGGGGGAAGCTAATGAAATGAGATTTGAGAGAAGTCATTCGTAACTACCTAGTATTCAATAGCACCCCCACCCCCCTATTTCTAAGTTTATAGTATATTTCTTGATAAAACCTATGTTTAGCATATTTACACTAGCGATCAAATTGATTGATTATTTTGGACTATTTTTCACAGTTTTCGTTTATTTGTGAGTTTTATTTTAGACAAGTTAGCCCCCCAAAAATATGCTTCAAAAGATGCTTACTATTACTATTTAGTCTCTTCCAGCACAAAAAAAAACAAAAACAGTCTCAGAAGTGCTAGAAATGTGGTGTTTTTCTTATTCTGCATTTTGGTCGACATGCCAATGGGAGAGTGGGGGCTATAATCCCCCACGACTCCCTGGCTACGCTACTGGAACCAAACAAGAAACGCTATCAGAGATGGGTTGCGGTGGAGAAAAACCAAGACCAAAAAGTAAATGACTAAATTTTGTAATAAACTAGATGGGAGTTTGCCAGCAAACCCAGTGAACGACCGACGCATAGCTAATGCTGTGATGCTCAAAAGTACTTTTTGTCTACCGTAAAATCAGCAATTATTCAAAAATATCTGATTATGAAACCTCCAGCAAAGTAGAGTCAAAATATTGGTCAGTTAAATATCTCCTGATATCATAAAACACTGGCACCCTAGCTTGAGCCGTTTAAAAATTGATTTTTGGGGGTCCCAGGGGGAGTGGCACCCCCAAACTATGTCAAAATATTTGTTTGTTAAATATCTGCTGATATCAAAACAGACTGGCACCCAAGTTGAGCCATTCAAAACATTGATTTTTGGGGGGTCCATTTGGGGGGGTCCGCGGGGGGGTGGCACCCCCAAACTATGTCAAAATAGTTGTCTGTTAAATATCTACTGATATCAAAAAAAAATAGAACTCTACCTTGAGCCGTTCAAAAAATTGATTTTGGGGGGGTTTATTTGGGGGGATCCCCGGGGGGGTGGCACCCCCAAACTATGTCAAAATATTTGTCTGTTAAATATCTCCTGATATCATAAAACACTGGCACTCTAAGTTAAGCCGTTCAAAAGCTTGATTTTTGGGGGGTCCCCGGGGGGGTGGCACCCCCAAACTATGTCAAAATATTTGTCTGTTAAATATCTACTGATATCAAAAAAAACTGGCACCCTAGGTTAAATGGTTAAAAAACTTGCTTTTGGGGGGTCCATTTGGGGGGGTCCCCGGGGGGGTGGTACCCCCAAACCATGTCTAAATATTTCTCTCTTAAATATCTACTGATATCAAAGAAAAATGGCACCCTAGGTTAAATCGTTAAAAAATTTGTTTTTGGGGGGTCCATTTGGGGGGTTCCCCGGGGGGGTGGTACCCCCAAATTATGTCAAAATATTTGTCTCTCAAATATCTACTGATATCCAAAAAAACTGGCACCCTAGCTTGAGCCGTTCAAAAATTTGATTTTTTGGGGCCCCATTTTGGGGGGGTTCCCGGGGGGGTGGTACCCCCAAACCATGTCTAAATATTTCTCTCTTAAATATCTACTGATATCAAAGAAAAATGGCACCCTAGGTTATATGGTTAAAAAAATTTGTTTTGGGGGGAGTCCATTTGGGGGGGTCCCCGGGGGGGTGGTACCCCCAAATTATGTCAAAATATTTGTCTCTTAAATATCTACTGATATCCAAAAAAACTGGCACCCTAGCTTGAGCCGTTCAAAAAATTGATTTTTTGGGGCCCCATTTTGGGGGGGTTCCCGGGGGAGTTGCCCCAAAAAAATTTCAGGAGACACAATTGCGTATGTACCTCAACAACTTCACACAAAAATTAGATTTCTATGTTTTGTGGTTTAGGAGAACTCGAGCGTACAAGATTTAGGAAGAAAAAAAAGGAAAAAAAAAGGAAAAAAAAAGGAAAAAAAAGGAAAAAAAAAGGAAAAAAATAAGAAAAAAACCTCATCGCGGCCGAAAGTGGGTTGGTAGGGATGAAAGGATATCTTAAGACATATAACCATGAGAAATATTTTTTGCCGTACTTAAGCCGTTTTTGACTTAGACCGCTTTTTACGCCAAACTTTCGGGGCGGTTTTCGGGTTATAAACCCGAAGTCACGTGACCGATTGCCTCGAAATTTGGTACAAACATAAAACTCATTAATCTCAAACTGCTGTCAAAATTTCATGTAGTTAGACCAAACGGTTCTCGAGTTATAAGCAAAAGTTTGAAATCTCGCACTCGTTAGTTTGAAAATGGCCGAGTAAAAACAAAGGAACACGCGACGCGAGCGTCGGTCGTTCCAATTATGAGCATAAATGCCCGCTTGATTTTGGCTTTGACTCAAAATTTAAGAAGGAATTAGGAACAACACCAATCTCAGCAACAAAAAATAATGTTAAGAACAACCAAAAAAGCATAAATTTCAAATCAAAAAAGAAACTTAATTTTGTGCTGATTCAAAACGATAAAGTTCAAGTGATTTTCTGGCATTTACAAGCATAATTACAATAATTCTGAGACTATAGAGTGGTATTGCTCACTGTGCAAGTAACAATAAAATTTTTTGGGTCTCGTTCAAACGATAATCGATGCTCGCTCTTTACCTTTCCGTAATTTTGCGATGCTGCAAAAACATTAAAAAAGCGTTTACTCAAGCAGACAAAGCATTAGTCGCCATCTATTTTCATTTCAATAAGGTTGAACGATATTAGCTGCGTAGTTGTATTCACTGAATCGTGTATATCTTCTTTTCAAAATTCCGAAGCGTGATTGTTTTCAATGCAAAAGCTGACGAGCGGCGCGTTTGAAGTTATTTTGCAGCACCTGATTTTTGCAAAGTCAAAACCAGCAACCCGCGCTTTGAAACTATCTCGCACCGTGCAAGTACAGTAAACCTGTGCGGTAGCATTTAAACGGGCGAGTTTTAGCTGCGAGAATCGACATTTTGCTTTTTTTCTTCCTCAAATCGTGTAGGTCACTTACACGGTGCAAGATTCACATGAGATTTAGTCTGCGCGATATCGTCAGGCACGCCCTCAAAAAAATCAAATCGCCGCAGTCACACTCACACGGGAGAGATTTTAACGCGGTGCTCGCGTACGATTGCAACTCGCAGAAGTCACTTACACGTTGAGACTGCGTGCCAGTGATTCTTGCCAAATGAAGTCGGCGAAAGAGTCGCTATCGCACTGGATCACTTACACGGTGCGAGATAGTTTCAAAGCGCGGCTTGATGGTTTTGAATTTGCTAAAGACAACTGCCGCAAAAGCACTTTAAATGTGCAGCTTGCCAGCTTTTGCATTTGAAACAATCAAGCTTCGAAATTTTGAAAAGATTTTGCATGAAGCCAATGCATGCGTAAAACAGTTAAGCAGATAATGTCGTTAAAACTCGTAAGAAAAATTTTCTAATTACACGAGGCTAATTTTTCCTCAAAATTTAATAATAAATTAAACAACACCAGTCTCAGCAAGAAAAATAACCGACGAGTTTGACGTCCTTCGTGGTCGACTCCTGGGAAATCATAACGACTTCCACTGGCAGTTAGGTGGCCAGATCAACAAATAATAGATAATATTAACAACAACCAATATTAACAACAAATAATAAATAATATTAACAACAACCGCAAAAAAATCAAAAAAGAAACTTAGTTTTGTACTGATTCAAAACAATAAAGCTTGAGTGGTTTTCTAGTATTTACGAGCAAAATTGCTTCAATTTTGAGACTATAGAGTGCTATTGCGCACTGTGCAGGTAACAAAAAAACATTTTGGCTCTCGTTTAAACGAAAATTAATGCTCGCTTTTTCGCTTTCTGCAATTTTACGATGCAGCAAAAATAGCCAAAAAGGCGTTTACTAGCAGACAGATTATTAGGAGTGAACATAGGTGGGCACAAGTCCGTTAATCGTTAATCCGTTAATAACGAAGCTAACTTTTTCATTAACTTCCGTTAAGTTCTGTTAACGGACTAAAGTAACTTCCGTTAAGTTCTGTTAACTTCCGTTAGGTTTTAATCGTTAATATCTTGCACCATTTATTCATCGTACCGATTACAAACCAGTTTGCACTGGTAATACTTGTTGCGTATAAGCACGAGTTTTATAGAAAAAAGCGAAGAAAGAAGCTCTTTTTTGTGACAAATAATGAGCTGCAGATTCATAGGTCTATTAATTATCGCTGTTCACAATTTTCCAAGATTTTCCGATCGCAGCTTCGTTTGTGCATTTGAACTTATTTTTATCTTGAAATTAGATTAGACTGTAAAGTGTAACTTCCAAAACACAAAAAGACCACCAGAGCAATAAAAATGTCCTTACAATCTACTAAACAGTGTCAATACGTGTTATAAAAGCGAGTGAATATAAAGAAATGTAAATTACACGCAAAATGTTAACGAATTAACGGACTTTATTAACTTCCGTTAATTAAAGCTGAAAATAACGGATTAACGTTAACGGAGGTGTGAAGTTTGTTAACGGACTAGTGGTTAACGAAGCTAACGTTTTGCATTAACTTGCCCACCTATGGGAGTGAATATACACGGCCGCCATAATTGACATTAATGATCTCAAAATTTAAGAACCATTAAGAGCAACTGTGGCTCAACATTGCTAAAAAACTGAGAACAGCCAGCCTCAGTTCAAAAGTTACTGGTTCTTATAAAAAAAGTGCACTGACGGAATTATAAAAGCAGGATACAATAAAGGTACTGTTACCTGCGGTTAATTCATCGTACAGTT